>VZRE01007322.1:385099-456382 GCA_013396775.1 Cephalopterus ornatus | reverse complement strand
CAGGGCACCCGCGCCGCCCTCCGCCGCCGGGGGACACCCGCGCTGCCGCGTCCGGCACCGCGCGGGGCCGGGGGGGAGCAGGGGTAACTTTCCCCTTCAACCTCTCGCAAGCGGCCTCTGGGCCGGGGGCTGCTCCTGCGAGGGCAGAGGAGAGGAGGAGAGGGGAGGGGAGGAGAGATGCTCCGGGGTAGGTGCTGCGGCCGGGAAGGTGGCGCCCGCCCCAAGGGGCTCTCCCGGCCGCCGGGAGTTGGCTCCTAACGCGGTCGTCACCTCCACCGTCCCGTGGGGGTAACAACCAGCCCTCGCCGAGGTCCCCAAACTGAGGGGCGGTCGCTCCTTCTCCGAGGTGGGCCGAGGCCGCCAGACCCAACCTTCACCTGCCCGGCGACGAGCCGGAGGCCCCGGGCACCTGCTCGGGGTACTGGGGTCTCCCCGCCGCCGGGTGGGCTGCGACCTCCTTTCTCCTAAACTGCCGGTCGCGGATCCCCGGGCCAGATCGTTCCCGCTTTCGCCGCCCGCTGAGGCGGGTCAGGGATGTGAGGCTGCGGCCCTGGCGCGGGGCGGGGAGGAGAAGTTAAGCAGGAGTTGCATACACCTCGCTCCTAAATCCTATTTTGACTTTTTGTCTCCAGAAAGCTATTCAGCAGAGAGGCTGACTGATTAATTGATTTTAATGAAGGTCTCCCTAGGCTCGAATTCACAGACAGCTTTATTTAAAATTAAAGGGAAAAAAAAATTGCTCATCAGGAAGGCTCTCTTTTTCTCCCCCAATTCTGTTTTATAACAATCTTTTTTTTCTATGTTTATATAGTTCTTCACTATTATTAATATTTTTGAGCAAAACTATGGCTAAAAAAAAAAGCCTCAGTATCTGCATGAGATTCTGAATTGGTCAGATACAAGTGCTTCCACTGATCCCGCTGACAGATAAAAGTCCTAGGCTGTTCTCATCCATGGGAAATCAACTGTATGCACAAGAACAAGCCTAGCGTTTGCCTGTCTTGTTACCTGTATCGCAGGTGAGGATGTTCCTGGCATTGCTGAGGGAGCCAAAGAACACCAAATCCTAAAAATGTAGTAGAATGGTTAGTGAATGGAAAAATGAGTATTTGCCCATTTGCTTAAAGCATGAAAAGACTTGAAGTTAGTTCCTGGTGTCCCATAAATGAGAGAACCCATTGTTTGTGTCAAAAAAACACGCTTTATCTTGCAGTTTATTTTACTCATTTTCCCACATGTTCACTTTAATGTTTTTTGATGTTTTGCCCTCATCCAATTGTATTTTTCTTGATGTATGAATCCACTCCTTCTGTTTTACATCAAAGAAAACAAAGCAAGCACAAAACCTACTTTCCAGAAAAAATACCATGTGAAGAAGCATTCTCTTACTTCAACACCCAGAGCTGGAGTTTGTAAATGGAGTTTGCATAGCCATGACATGCTGAAACACAGAACTATACCAATATTGTAGATTTTACACTTCAAAAAAGAATGGTAATATGAACACATAATAGCCCACAGTATGTTTTCAAGGTTCACTGCGACTTCCAGTTTAGAGGCTTAGGGAACTGCTTCTGTTAGGCATTTCGTGAAAATGTCTAATTCTTTTGAGTAATACAGAGGTACATCTGTCATTTGGTTCACCTGTTTCAAGCATAGCTGCTTTGCAGGTTACTGTTCCTCTAATTTCTCCACGGAGTTTCTGATGTTATCAAAGGAACTTACTCACTGTGAGCTGACTCAGCAAAGGAGGAGCTGTTCCTACTTAAGACCGTAATTCTGGAAAGTCATGCCACACAAGCTGTTGTCGTGAATAATACCACAAAATCAGGTATGTGCAACTGCCCATGTGATCAAGACATAAAGCAACAAATAGTAAGTGTGGAAGAGGAGTAAAATGGTAAGACAGACATCTTCCCTAATAAATTGCAATTTTAAGACTAATTTATGGAGTCAAACACATAGGCCTTCTTAAACCTATAGAGGTTTTAGTAAGCATGAATCCTCAACACCGTTAACAAAATAGGGACTGTAGATTTTATTTTTTTGTTTGATTACAAGTAGGAATTGTCTTAGTGTCGATCACCAGCATAATTCAAATGGAAAAATTCTAGGGCAGGAAATCAAGCTTAATCAGAATGAATAATAAAGATAAGAATTTCATGTGGCTAATCTATGAAGGTCAATAGATGCATGATTTACTCTGTTATGAAACAAAACTGTGATGGACATTGGGTTGTTATCAATAACTTTTAATAGCTATTAACAAAGAGCACTGGTCACTTACAAAGAAATGAAAGTAGTTTTGTAGCTGATGAGTAATAAACATTCATCGTTAACCACCTGCTAGTAATAGACAATGTAATGACTGCTTTCTGAAGTGTGAACTTGTCCAGTTAGCTTCAGGTCTCTTTTCATTAATTGTTTGCTAAATTTTGAGAGCCTTTGAGCTAGGGAGAGCTCTTAACTCTTGCAGCAGTCAAGAAGAGCTGGAAAGCCAGGAGTTATTGGTATCCCATAGAATAAGGATTCAGGTCAGTATCTTTTGATGAAATTACACCTCCTACTCTATAGGGCCTGTTTTTGTACATATTCAACTTTGATGGCTTCAGTCAGGATCGTTTTAGCACTTCTACTTTTTTCCCTGTGATTTAAACACTTGGAACACTCTCCTTGTTCTTCATAGTGTCAGAGGGGTTTTCTTCCCAGCATAGTTAAGAGATTTCTGGCCCTGGTTTTGGTGTCCAGGCTATGACAGAAGGGCATGAACAGATCCAGTGAAGAATGCCCCAAAATTAACTCTTCCCATGCCTGATTCACTGTTCTTGTCATGTTACTATCTGTGTTACAGACAAAATACATTATGTTCTGATAATAAGTGGTGTTTGTAGAAAGATCACACACTCTTCCTCATGTACTTGTTCTTTTCTCTAGCATCTGGGAGATGGAGTAATTTTATCAAACTTCTTATCAGTATTTTAACCAATCTAATATATTTTGAAGTTTTTTATTATGAATGATCACAATGTGACAAGTGTTACTCCTTGGGAGTCATTGTTGGGACCACCAGTGTTTAACATCTTTGTTGGCAACATGTACAGAGGGATTAGGGCCCCTTCAGCAAGTTTGCCAATGACACGTTGGGGGGAAGGGACACCATCCAGAGGGACTCTGAGAGGCTTGAGAGGTGGCCCTGTGCAAACCTCATGAAGCTTGACAAGGCTAAGTGCAAGGTTCTTCATGTGAGTCGGGGAAATCCCAAGCACAAGTACAGGCTGGGGAGAGATTGGATTGTGAACAGCCCTGCAGAGGGTTTGGTGTTGGTGGATGACAAACCTGACGTGACTCGGCAATGTGTGCTTGTGGCCCAGAAGGCCAACTGTGTCTTGCGCTGCATCTTGGGTGGCCAGCAGGTCAAGGGAGGTGATTCTGCCCCTCTACTCCACCCTCCAGAATACTGCATTCACCTCTGGAGTCCCCAGCATAAGAAGGATGTTGATCTGTTGGAGTGAGTGCAGAAGAAGGCCACTCCTCTCCTATAAATAAAGACGGGCTAAAAGAGTTGGGGCTGTTCAGCCTGGACATGAGAAGACGCTGGGAACACCCTATAGCACCTTCCAGTGCCTCAAGGGGGGCCTATAAAAAGGCTGGAGAGAGAATTTTTACCAGGATATGTAGTGATCAAAGAAGGGGTGATGGCTTTAAACTGAAGAGAGTAGGTTTAGATTAGACATTGGGAAGAAATTCTTTACTGTAAGGGTGGTGAGACACTGGCAAAGGTCTCGCAGAGAACTTGTGGATGCCCCAAACCTGGAATTGTTGAAGGCCAGATTGGATGGGGCTTTGAGCAACCTGGTCTAATGGAATGTGCCCCTGCCTATGGCAGGAGGGTTGGAGTGAGGTGATCTTTAAGGTCCCTTCCAAGCCAAACTATTCTATGATTCTATGACCATTTTGTTATTCAAGCTTTACTAGGACAGAGAACTAGAGTATCCATATGACAAACTGCCAAAGTGCTCAGAAGTTGTCCTATCATTTTGTTCTGTGGGAGAAATAAATAGAAATTAAACCCAAGTGATTTGTCAAGCTAGGGCTAATTGCTAAGTAGATCCATTTCAGAGGTGATAATAGCTACTGTAAAGGATACTTCATATAAACAGAGCTGAGAAAAAGCTCCAATAGCTGGTGGGCCCTGTTTTATTTGGTTTTTAAGAAGTTATTTTGAAGGCCCCTGATATCCTTAGTTTAACAATCATTCCATCTCAGGCAGACTGTTAGGCACAGCTGAGGCCAGGACTGTATGTGAGAAGGATGTGCTGCTGATGGCTGATTACTTGTGTAGATTTCCAGTTCATCTAATTATCTGCTTAAAAATGCATATGTTAGGACTGCATCTTTTCTTCACTAACTTAATATATTTCTGCCTCTTTTTGAGTCCATTTTGATAAAGTAAGAAACATGTTTAGAGTAATTTTAATTCAGTTCTTCCTTAAATAGATGTTTTAGGGTCTAGGATCCCTTATCTCCTTGGGTAGTCTGGCTCTTAGACCCTTTTCAATGCCTTTTGACTGCTGGTCTTCCTACTAACTAATTTTTACTAATAACTCAGTAGTTGGACTGTGGTAATTAACTGCTGCAACTGCAGGGCCTTATCTGTGGATAGGTTGCTACCAGCCACTCACATTGTTCTGGATTCCCAAAACCCAATTATTCTGTCTTAATGCTCTCTGGAAGGCTAGAGAAGTTGAGAAGTTTTGTAGTTGCTACCCTTGGTAGCTTTGAGGGTGATAAGACTTTTATTGAAGACCACACCCCTCTGTCAAATACTGAGGAAAAGCCAGTACTTTCTTCAGACTTATTTAAAACACAGTTTAAGTACTTGTTTTCAGCTGCATTTATAATAGTGGCACGTTACTGGGAAGATTGTTATGACTCTTGCAAATGGACAACATAAATCTGTGAAACTTGTAAAAATGGTAGTCTTTTAAAATTACATGTTCTGGTTTTTGCACTAATGAAGTCATACTTGAAAATATCTACTTAAAGAAAAAATAAATCAAGGGTAATCAGATATAACAAAGCAATGTTTGGCCTCATGTTTCCCTAAAAATGTTACTGATTCATTCTTCAATAACTATATTAATAATTGAATTTCTGCTTGCCTCTGCATACTGGCCATATCAGAAATGTCACACAATTTGGAAAGATTTTATAACAGAGACATATCACTACCACACAGTAATTGTACAAGTAAAACATTTTTATGCAATTTGTGTCATGAGAATCCTATTTTTAATTTATACCACTGAATTAGTTTTCTCTTGGCAGTGCACTGTATAGCTTCAGGGTGCAATGGAAAAACAAAATGTTAAGCTGGGAAAATACTGTATTCCCCACTAGTTCCAGATGCCCCAGAACAATAGATAGAAATCCTGTTTAGTTGAACTTTCTGAGAGACTTCAAATTTTTCAGAGGACAAAGCTTCAGATAAACAGGAATTCAAAGCTGCCTCTGTATTTCCAGTTACCTGTAGCCCAGAAAGAAGAAAATTTTCTTGTTTTGTTTCGACTACTTTAGGAAATTTGGAGCTAACATGATGTTGTAGCATAAACCATTATTACAGTGTTAGTCTGCCCTGGAATTATAAAATGCAAACTATTTCAGTGGTCTCTTGTAAGAACCCACAATTACATAGGTATTGAATAACCTACTCCCTTCTTACTATGGATTATAATGGAATACTTTGCTGAAACCTTTTATGTTGTTTCACTCAGACAATCAGGGATAATTAACGTGTACATTTTAAAATAACTGGCTGGAAAAGTAACATTATTTTGTAAGTTTGTCTCAAAGAAAGGCAAACTTGTTCTTTAATGAAGGTTAATGGTATAGAGTGAAACTTTCATTTTAATAGGTTTTAAAGCACCTCAAAAATACAGAAATCTGTAATTCTGAAATTTTTGCCTTTTCCACTTTTATTTCCTAAATTGAGTTCCCAGCTTGTAACCAGATTTCATGGCATCTGCTGACATAACAACTTGTGAAGTCAATTAAAAAAGGCAAATTCATTCCAAACTATATTGAGATTATAGTATCATTTCCACAAAAAAAAAAAAATCCTAAATTAGAATGAACACTTCCTAGTGTTCTTTGTTTGGAGTAGAAGTGCCATGACAAAGGACAGATGTCAAATTGTCTTCTCCTCTGACCCTGAAGATTATTTGGCATGCTGTAGTTACAGGGTGATTTTAAGCAAATATACGGCAACTTTAACTTACATCAGTGATCAGGAGGGCAAAGATGTGGGACCCAAATCCCACGCGGTTTTGTGCCATCTCATGTGTTCCTTCCTATTCACCTATTCCTCTGCCCTAAATCAAAATTTACTTAGGAAAATGCAGGTCCTTCATTTCTGGATGTCCTAGTCATAGGGAGCTGTGTATCTTAGAGCCTGCAAATTCAGAACAGACTCGCTTCTGTTTAGCCTGAGAATTCCCCATTTAAAAAATTCTTCACTGAGCCAAGAATACTGGTGACAGGGAGAATTCTGCACTGAAGCATAGATGCCAGCAAAAATCCACTTGCTAAATTGTAGGTAGGGTTGGAGAATCCCCAATTTCAAACAGGCAGTTACTCGGAGAATGCTCCCTGTTCTTACAGGGAAGTGCTTTTTTTTCTCATTCTTAAGTTAGGTGAGGGAAAAGAAGGCTTTGACATAAAGTTAACTTACAGCTCTGGGGATGGAGTGCAGTTGCTAAGAAAAGAAAATCAAGTAACTTTAACAGGAGGCTTTAACAGCAATCATTGACCGTGGAGCATGATATAATTGGAAAGGAGATCCAGACTTCAGAATAAGCCTCACTTGCAAACGAAAGAAACCCTCACCTTAGTAAACTACTCAAATGATCTTCTGTCAGGAATGAACTGTCAGAAGCTGAGATGCAAGAATATTGCAAATCACTACTGAGGGTGGTAGGTCTAATAAATCTATGCTTATTGTGACAGCTTAAATCAGAGAGACAAATAATGTGCCTGTCATCATCATATGGATCATGAGGAGAGAATATGGCCACTACAGTTCTGAAAAGAAATCAGAAGGACATCAACTACTGAAAATTTACGTAGTTCTCCAATAAGAGCTGAGGACCTATGAGTATTCTCTGCCCCTCTCTGAGCAGATTTCCAAATGCAGTTTACGTGGAATCACCTGTTCAAATCCACAAATACGTTCTATCATTGGTAGTAGTTATTAAACAAGAATAAAAGAAGCAAAATCTCTGGAACATTAAACTGGAATATTAAAATTGTGCAGTGCAAAAAATCTGAAATTAAGAAACTTGCAGGTGAATAGTAGAGTAATTAGAAAAAATAAAAAGGAATCAGGAGAAAATATGTGAACAGTTCTCTGAAAGAAACATGGGAAAGATGGCCAAGGATGAGGATCTAAAACTTTCACAAAGACAGTATTTGCTGTCTGCTGTCCTATGCAAGGGATGATGTTCCATATCATATAAAATATGAATGCTCACTGAAGAAAACTGCCAAGCAGACCCAAACCCTCCATTGTTTCCTGCAGAAGAATGCGTAATTGGGAAGGCTTCAAGGACTCTTCTGATACCTTTCATAGTATATTACATCATAAATCTTACATTAAAAAAAAAAAAACAAAAGAAAAAAAGCATGTTTTTACAACACTTGTCCTTTACCTCATCTGGATAACAATGTATGAGTATTGGAATCTGTGAGATACATAATTACTTGAAACACACACTCATTTTGTCTATATTCTGACTTGCATACACACACTGACTGCACTGTGATTTTAGGTATTCAGCGCTTTGGAGAATTTTGTCTGTAAACAGCTGCAGAAGCTCCTGCTTTGCGTAAACAAAAAACTAGTCATCATAGTCAGAAAGTCACGGGTCTCTTTCTAAATAAACAAACAAAAGCGCCTGTGCATAATGCAGTATTTGGAAACAAACTTGGACATTACTGACTCTTCAGAGCATTTTCTGATTTAGATATTTCATATGAAACAAAAGAAGCTAACATGCTTCTATGTTAGATGCCAGGAACATCTTGTAAGGAAAGATGTGAAGTAAAAGAGCATAGATTTGAGGTATTTTGATAAGGTATTATAAAGCAGTGTTAGAATGCTGAAGTGTCTTACTTCTTATTTCCAGCTTTTATATCTGCATCCTGCAAATTCACCATATTTCAACCTAAACAAATTACTGACAGTCCAGAACCAGTTTTTTCAAACTACACTCTGTAAAAGTAAATAAACATGTTCCACGGAGATAGAGATGCTTAATCTTACAGAAGAAGGAAGAAAAAAACCCAAACCCATGTCCTAAGCCCTACTCATTTTCAGGTTCTTTACTACAAACTTTTAATGGAAGCGTGCCTTTGTAATAGTGTCCATGTACCTACGGATAACAATCCTGATGTTTTCAGTTATTTTCTCACTTCTATGCTTATACTGTAACTAGAACATGGCCAGCTCTCCCAAAAGTATCAAAGGACATAGTGAAACAAGAATCCTTATCCCTGCTTTTCTCCTGCCCATGAAAAAAACAGAAGGGATTATTTCTAACAGCTCACTCACTTCTTTGTGCTCTTGTTTGGAGTTCAGATTACTTGCGCTTAATTCATTGTCTCTATGAATCCATCTTCCACTATATAATTTGAATACCCAAAATTGTACCAGAAAGAAAAGATTTGGGGAGCTTAATAAGCAGAAAACTTGCTTAGCTTTTTTCTGAAAGAAGATCAGAAATGCAGGCATGTGATGATACTTTTTGTTCTACATCTATTTTTAATACTTCATTTTATATAGTTTTGGGGTATATGGATGTGTGACTAAAGAGTAGAATTAGAGGCTTCTTATTTGTTTAACAGATGTGCCTCCTTGCGATGACACTAAAAATATATTCAAGCACTGGCGGGTCCACACTTTGTCTTCAACTGGTTTGTGTAGCACGTTTCCAGCTTAGCCATAGCTTGAGAAGTTGCATTTTCACATTGTGTTGTCTTGGAAGTACACAGAAATATAATCTCTTAAATTGTAAACCTGAAATGATTCTTTGATATACAAACAGAAAAAATATGATTTAATTTAGCACTCTTAGTAGGTAACAATAGTTTCTTTCTATCTCCTCATTGAATTAGTAGTCAGATATTCTTCATTAGTCTTTTTTTGGTAATTCCTTTGTCCTTTGAGCTTCATCACAATAATTTTTATACGCATGAAAGAAAAGTTATATTTTTAAACTTAGTGTATTAGGTAGATTAGAAGGTCTCTTTCTGCTGAAGTAAACTGTTACAGAGCCATAAAAGTTTTTGGGTTAGGATTTCAGAGAAAAGACTAGATCAGACTGTGCATTGTGGAACTCTGGCCATACCCTAATCTCCACACCACAGTTTTCCACTACTGATTTACGCCATGATCATAGAAAGAAGATTAACTCCTTTCCTTTGTCCCTTAACTAACCCCAGCTGAAGTCAGAGGGGTTCCACACCTATGTGCATTTACATGAAGTTCACTACTGCTTTGCAGTGCCAACATTTTCTGAGTACCGTTCCTCTGTCAGATCTGCAGTGTCAGACCTAGTAAGATTGACAGAGGGGAATTTATGATTCACTTTGTTTTGGTTTTGTTCTGATTTTCTTTTGTTTCTGCTGTCTGGGAAAGCAGGAGCCAAATTGTTTTTTCCTCCCTCCTCTGGGATGTTAGTTTGTTTGATAAACATGTTCAAAGGACTATTAGTACTCAGGCAATATCCTCGATTCTGCGGTGTGTGTCTTGTGCACCTTTGATGTTACACAACAGCAATGATGATGGCTTGACTTGACTCTTGAGAGCATGATTTCCTTGGTGAAGGGCCCGGAGAGGGGTCTTCATGCTATATTCCCCCACCTCCTAGCAGCGTACCTGGGAGAGAAAAGCATGATCTCTGGAGCAACTCAGGAGGCTAATGTAGGTGATAGTGTTTCTCTAGCTGCTGTAAATGAGTTGCCTTAATAGGCCAGGACAAGTCAAATCCAGAAAGAAGCACAGTTTATTGGTCTACTAGAAATGCAGACAGTTTGGTCAAGTGGAA
The DNA here is from genome assembly GCA_013396775.1 of Cephalopterus ornatus. Taxonomy (NCBI): domain Eukaryota; kingdom Metazoa; phylum Chordata; class Aves; order Passeriformes; family Cotingidae; genus Cephalopterus; species Cephalopterus ornatus. Next base: position 446,279 of record VZRE01007322.1, on the reverse strand, counting down.
GAAAATGGCTTTTATCTTATTCACTACTGTTGAAGTTCCAGCGGGGGAGGATTTGTCACGGTACTGACTTTTAAGGACCTTAGTGAATCTACAAACTATTTATGCCTGAAAATGACTGCTATTATTGATTTAAGCATGTTTCCAGACCCACTCTTCGTTTTACAAAGCAGACTTGTGCTTGTGCAGGCTGTTTTCAGGGGAGAGGTCTATTTCGTAGAAAGTTCCAGGCTAAATCTGTTTCTGGAGTCATCAGGCCAGACTTCTCATGCTTAGATTTATGCTCTCACCACAGTATCTGCATAATCATAGTTAGCAGATTTAACTTTGCTGGACAGGTTAAGTAAGTCCAGACCACCATTGCTCATCAAAATTGTTTGAATATCCTTCACTGCAAGGAAGCTGCCTCTTACTCTTTGGGTGATGCTGCTCAGTTCTGTCACAACTGTTCTCTTGTAGGGGAGGAATAGACTTGCAAAGAGGTTGCATCCTCATTGCCAGAATTTTTCACTGGAATAATAAAAGTTTTGAAGAATTCCCTCTTATGTTTGAATCTTGTCTCTTTTTTACTTCTGGCAGTGTTTTGGAAGTGTTGGGTCCCACAGTGATGGTAGTTGTCAGTGCTTCTTTAAGGACCATAAACTGTCAGCTTGATTTGAAGAAACACTCAATTTCCTTATTGCCTAGTGATAATCTATTGTTAATTAATACTCAATACTTTTCTTATTACCAGATGTTACCTAGTTTTTCATTTCAGTTTTGAGGCTGTATGGGAAAAGTTAACATGCTGTCTTTTGACCACAGTGCTGCCTTACTCATGCAATTTAGTTTGTTGAGCAGTGGACAGAATAGAAACACTCTGGCATCTCCTCCTGGAGGTGGATTAAGATTTCTGATAATGCTATTAAGCCTTTCACTGCCTTTGATCACAAAATGATTTTATCTCATTTGCTACTAAAAATGGAGGAGGTACCCTTTGGATGACAGCATTCTCACCTGGCTGAGCATTTCCAATGGCTAAAGATTGTCGCTTTATTGAGTTCCATACAGTACCTGCTTGTTTTCCCTCGTTTAATACATAGAAGTGGTCATTTGAGAGTACATTACCAGACATTTTTACCCCTTTTCCACACTCTGTGAGCAAGCTGGCTCTATTAGTAGCAGGAGAAAGTGGTTGCGATGGATAAGGACCAGCAGTTGTGACTAAGGCAAGGCAAAAGCAAGCTGGTACAACAGCTGGAGGAGATAATAATGGTTTCTGTTTCATTGATTTCAGGAGGTCTTGGACTACCCTTTTAGACACCTATCTGCTCTTTCTTTCCTCTCTTGTCAGCACGGATAGAAGTTGCCCGTTCAAGGATGGCAAGGCTGTACTTTTCTTTGGGTGGTCAGTCTCATTCCATCATGAGGCATGAGCCCACATGACAGAGAATGCAGTGCAAAGGGGAGAAGACAACTAGTACAAAGAAGATTGTGAAGATGCTGTAAATCAGAAGGACGGTGCAATTCAACGATCTGTTATACAAGCTGGTCATTTTATGTAGACTACTCTGCTGGAAAACTTAATCTCTAACAAATTGGAGCCACTGCAGAAAAAATCAATTGTTTTCCTTATTAAGCAGCATCTCTTTCCCAGATACACTGTCAGTCTTCCTTACGGTCGGCATTGTCTGCCCCCTGGTTTCTGAAGTAATTTTAACTGTTGGTTGTGATCTGTAAAACCATCAATGACCAGAGTTCTACTTAGCTGAGATATTTACTCCACCTCCATGATATACTAATGCACCTGAGTCCACCTGAGGTGCCTGGCTTGAAAGCCATCATTTTTTTAGTGTTTGCAAAGCTTTTTTAACGCAGGCACAGACAAAGGCCTTGTTTTTCCTTTGAACTCATTGGAAGTAGCACAAGGATTCACTGGCATGCCTAAATTTAAAGTAGGTTGAGAGTGAATGGTCTAAGGAATGAGTTGTGACAAGCCAGTCTTCTGAGGGCCCTGGGCCATTGGATCTTCTTTCTTTGGCGTGTAGAATATGTTATAGTCGCTTATTGTATTTCAGGACTACCTTTTCTCCCTTGCTTGTACAAACTGAGTGTTGCTTGAGCAGGGATTTGAGGTTTGGAATTCTGGAAATTTTTCATTTAGTCAGGGTTCTTGTACTGTTTTTATACACACAAATTCATATATATACAAGTACATATATGAGTATACATATATATGTATAAAAACATGCACATATACACATGCACACACATACATGTTACATTATTTATGATAGGGTTTTGATAGTTCTGCTTATTTGTTAAGTGGAGTGCCTGGGTTTTCTGACAGAATGGTGTTCTAAGAACTAACCTGCCATTTAACCTAGCAGGGAGAGGGGACTGTAGTTCATCGTTCTGGACTGCAGAACAGTGCCTTTTTCCATTTCACAGTGCTAACTGGAGAGTCGAGAAATAATCCTACTAGAAGGCTTCAATAATGCCAGAGACTAGGAGAACTTGAAAAAAAAAAAAAGATGCAGTGTTTCTATACAGCAAAAAGTTGAGGGGTAGGGTAGAACTTATAAAATGAGTAATTATTAACAAATGTGTGCAAAATATTGAAAGTGTATTTTGTTGTGTAATGTTCATCTGTTGCCTAATACAGATGAAACACTTTAGTCACTGTCTCTCTGAGAACCTATTTTATTATTTTTCAATTAAAAAAATTCCTCCAGCAAGATCTCAAACCCTTAAACTAGAAGCAAAAATAAGTAAATCTCTGTAAATAGGAATTTAGTTCACCTACGGCTGAAGTTGTTCCTTTTTAATGCCATCTCAATCAAAAGAAAAACAATCAGGTTGCATGCTCATGAAGCAATTCGTTACAGCTGCACAGCTTTAGTAGTGGGAAGAAGTGCTTCCTTGCAAATATTATTCTTCCTTCTCTGAAAACAAAACTGGAGGATGAGGGGGACTTTACCAGGCCTGATTTACTCAGAAATGCAACTGAGTGTCTTAAAATCAACTTCTTTGGGGTTAGCACCAGGTTTTTTGTTGATACTACTTTTTTTCAGTAAACTACTTAAAGTTTATATAGTTAAAGATTTAAGATTATCTAAAAGTTTCCAACTAGGAATTTGTACTGACCTAAATACATTGTGGGTTGTGGTTTTTTTTAAACCCATTTAACTCAAGCCAATGCAACTTCTTTGTACAAACAATCTTTGTATAATCACTGAACAAGAACAGGCATTAATAAGTACCCAGGCAAGGTGCAATATCCTTTAGAAGTCTTTTCTTTCTAAAATGAATGGAGGCTAGATTACTACTGTAATCAGAGAGAGGAAAAAAGCATCAGAGAAGTAAAATAATGAACACATGTAGAAGCCAGAATTCTACTTATAGAAAATATTTATAGTACTATCTAAATCACCTCTGCAAATACCTGCAATATTATTCTGGCACCATTTAAATTGCTGGGAGTGATGCATAGATGATAATCAGAAGAACAAAGAGGTCTCTTCAAATAAAATCCTGAAGCTGCATCAGTGGAGGTTTAAGTTGGATATTAGAAAAATGTTTTTCACCCAGAGGGTGATGGGCACTGGAACAGGCTCCCTGAGGAAGTGATCACACCACCAAGATTGTCTGAGTTCAAGAAACATGTGGACAATGCTCAGGCATCTGGTGTGATTCTTGGGGCTGTCCTGTGCAGAGCCAGGAGTTGGACTCAATGATCCCTATGGGTCTCTTCCATCTCAGTATATTCTGTGATTCTATGAAAATCTCCTGAATCTTCTAGACTTTTTTGAAAAGACAGTATTAAGAGGGTCCTGATACATTGCCAAGGTGAATGATAATAAGTAAGTAAGTAAATAAATAAATAAAAAATAGTGACTTCCCTCAAAACGCAACACCACTACCACCACCAACAACCATTTCTGGTTTTATTCCACTAAGTAAAGTTTTGCAAAAGTGTAGCCTGCTGTATTATATCCACCCCAAAGTGCTCTGCAGCTGCAAAGCTCTACAAAGACACTTCATTAGGTTTAGAAATTATTTGGTCTTTCTTTGATTAAAGCAGTTAATGTAACACAAACTGAAATAAGCCCAGCCTGGAACAGAATAAGACTATCCTCACCACCTTTTGCACAAGGTAATTTATATCGCTTAAGGAAAGTGTTTCACCTCACAGTTTGGATAATAATTCTTGGAAATATATTAACCACAAAGTTGAAAGCAAGCTCTTTGGACAGACCCTGTCTGTAGAGGCAAGGAGCCATCCTATCTTAGAAGGAAACAAACTTCAGAAAGGGCCTCCTCTCTGCAGGAGAATGCTCTGCTTTGTCACTGCCAGCCCACATTACTGAACATTGGTGGTTTTTTTGGTTTCGTTTGTTATGTGTGGTGACTGTATGAACATTCACTCTGTGTGTTCTGGAATAATGGTGTGGTTAATGCTAATTTCTCAAACATTTTATGGTTTTTTAAAATAATTTGAGTGTTTTCAGAGTTTGGCACCTAGTTTCTGCCGTTCACAGGGAAAAGCCACTACAGCGTGTATGATTTTTCACCCAGAATTAAATGTGCCAGCAGCTTAAGAGCCACAAATATATACTTCTCTTCCCCTCCCATATACAATCAATTATTTAAATGAATATTAAATGTAATTAAGTGCAATTTTGCAGTGAAAATAATTGAAGTAATGAGGGCCTAAAAATGAAAGTCTAATCAATACAATACTACTTGAGAATGCAAAGTATTTTTGTCTTTCCTCTCTCTCTCTTTGCTTATACACGTATGGATATGTAGTACATGTGTGGTATAGAATATGTAACAGCTTTTACTTTTTGCTTGTGAGTTTTGGACTCTCTGGTATAAGGATGCTGACATGCTGTAGTAGGTCCAGTGGAGGGCAACAAAGATGATCAGTGACTGCTGCACGTGATGTATAGGGAGAGACTTACTTTAACCTGAAGAAGAAAAAGTTATGAGAGTATCTTACTACTCTCCCAACCCACTTACTGTGAGGGTGCAGAGAAGACAGAGCCAGACCCTTCTCAGTGGTATACAGTGACATGAAAAGTGAACCAGACACAAATCAGATCATGGGAAATGCTGATCAGACATTAGGAAAATCTTTTTCTCTACAAGGGTGATGGAATTGGTGCCCAGAGAGGGTGAACAACCTCCTGTCTTCTGAGAGAGTCCAAACTTGGCTGGACAAGGCTCCAAGAAACCTGCTCTTGTGTGGGTAGTGGGCTAAGCAGAGACCCCTTCCAATCTCAGTTATTCTGTGATTTTGTTGTTCTAATGACATGACATATTGCATGACATATGCATGACATATTGCTGTAAGTGAATTTTAAACCTGACTAATTAGGCAGTTTTAACAGCCTCTCTTCCTGAAAAATTTTTCAAAATCCCCAAAACTGAAAAAAAAGATTGTGATACTTCACTATACAGTAAATCTGACACAGGAAAAATTATGAGCAATAGTTGACAACATACAGCATGGAGTTATTATTTTTAGACGTCGGTTATTATTTTTAAAACTTCTGTTATGAGTCATATCTATTAAAGTAACTTTTATCAGTCTGTTACTGAGACAAGTGATGGCATCATTTAAGTTATCTGGGCAAGTGTTCTTTCATGAAGGACATTGTTCCTTCAGAAAAATCTTTTTTTCTTTCCAGTGGAAAAGATGGCCTATGGAATTTTGAGATGTCTGTCGAAGTAGTACGTTTAGTATACTTCACATTCCTTAAGTGTTGTTCATGCTTGTAGTCCCTGGAAACCAAGGAAGTTTGGGTTGCACTATGGCCTAAGAATATCAGTTTGGACATTTTGTAACCATAGATTTTTGCCTTTCATATTTTCATTGCAAGTACCAGTTTAAACTAGAATCCTGTTAGGTTTTCTATAGAGGATAAGACTATTTCTTGTGGCATATATGTATTTGAATGGTCTTCTGTAATATGGAAACTGAACTGCAAATGTACTGAGTAAGGCCTTATTGATCTTCAATATTTGCCAAATGGCTGTGCTGGATTTCATAGACCAGTACCTTTTACCTCCCTCATGTCTTCATATAAGAACAACAATATAATTGAAGCAAAACCTGTAATTTACTATATGTAAGTTTTATAACTTCTTCAGAGCATTCAAGGCTCATGGGAGCCTCTTTTCTAGAATACATTCTATATTCTTAGGGTCTTAAGTTTTTTACTTCACTTTGCTTTTTGCTCAGACTTAAATGTGGCTCCATTTCTGTGCCTGAGGTTTTGCAGATAACTGGTGATCCAGAAATTTGTCTGTGAACCGTTTGATTATTTTGTGGATTTGCAAATAAACTGTATACAGCAAATTTAACCTTCACTTAAAAAGATTGCGGCTTTACTCCTGAAGAATATATTCCATTTTTGCTGCAAGATAGGTGAAAAGAATAGATCAGAAAAATGGACTGGTGATATCTGTGTATGTGAGACAACTTCTACATATTCAGTGTTGGAGAAGCAACAGCAGATAATACAGGAACAGCTGTTATTTGGTGGGTTTTTCAAGGACAGCAGGGGGTACTGCGAACTCAGGTTTGTCTGGGTGAATAAAAGTATGTGGCTCAGAGTAAAAAAAACCCTCCACTGTTACAGAGGACTGCTTTTCTGTGAGTTTAAGTACATCCTGACAAGTGTAGGTGAAGCTATCAAATCCCTGGAAAACATTATCCTCTAATTATTTACAGGACAGCTGTTGCACTAAACTCCCTATACTGGCTGCCTTGACAACATGCCTGAACCTTCTATGGGAATAGTTTAATCTCTGCAGAACTTTGGCCTCTCTGCTGAATATGTCAGAGAGTTCAAAACTTTGTGTGTTAAGTCTCTTTTTTGGCTCCTCCAACTTTCATATCTCCTAGATGGAACACAAAGCACCAAGTGAACAAAGTAGGCTTGTTGTTCTGGCTTGATTCAGATTAGTAAATTATACCTCACTTGCAGTACTTAACACATAACACCCACATGTAAATGCTAACTTTATTCTTTATGCATAGCTTTCTTGAAATATGGGTTTATTAGCTTGAATTTTTTATTTATGTTTACAAATCTACATCCTGTATACATAACCAAGAACTTGTAAAATGCATCTGTTTTCTGTAAATGATTTGTACAATCAGGTGTCCCATCTTATTCTGAAAGGAATGGATTGCATATAAGTGGCATGAAATTATTTATAAAATAATAAAATTGTATGTTCAACTAGATACTATATTCAGTATTCACTATATACTACATTTTTTTTTTCAGTATATGCCTCACTGTAACTTCAAAACAGAATGTTACATAAAAATAGAAATCTGAACAGAAAGTTTCCTTGCAAAAGTTGCTAACCTAAGTACATTCAAACAGTATAATTACAGAATTAAATTTAATTTTTTTCTGACTCTAGCTCTGCTGGAGTCTCCCTTATAATCATAGAAAAGCACGGCATCATCTTATTTTTCCCTTTATTCACACCTCAAGAATATAAGCTGTCTGACATGAGAGATCATGCACTTCAATTCTAATTTTCACTTTGAGTCAAAACTCAATGTAAGTAATAATTCACGAACTTTTAAAAAAAATATTGTGTTTTGTAGTTTGTTTTTTTTTTTTTTTAATTCCTGAAGATGTTCTTTTATAAGTTATGTGATATGAAAGGATAATTTTTAACAACGGGTAAGGCTGTTATAAATTGTTAGAAGTTATACTTTCAGCTTGAGATAAATAAGTTTTCTGATAGTCACACAGTAATTTGTCATAGCTTTGTATGTTAAATATAAGATTGGATTCCTACAGGCAAAATACTTAACTTACAAGGGAACGAGAATTAAAATTCATGGATGATAAGGCAGAGGGTGGTGTGATCCATGACCATTACCTGAGGGTTTCTGTGTGTACATGGTAAGTTGTATCGAGCTCAAGAGGTGCAGATGGATAAGTGGTGGCACTGTAATTTGCCTAACAGTGATTTTCTTCAGCAGAATCTTGCATGGAGGCTTCCTTCATACTAAGAAGACTCTCTGAGGTAGAAGGATTTTCTGTGATCAGTGGGTTGAAGGATACAATCAACACCTTAGAGCAAGATTTCCTCACCTCATGAATGAGGGACATCAAGGAGTCTTAAAGTCAGAGATAATGAAAAATCACAGCTATTTGTTCTTATCTCACCTCTCCTTGGGAAAAAAGAAATCTCTAGATGTATCAGATATGAAAAAGAAAGCAAATTATAGGAATAAAAGAAATTATAGGAAATCAGCAATACTTTTTTTTTTTTCTTTGAAAATTCTCTACAAATAGCTACCAGACTGCACAAAGTTATACTATTTCTATCTATACCTGGAAGTGTATTTTATATATGTTATTATTTAAGTATATATAATTCTATTACCATCTCTAAAAGTGTTCAAGAAACAACTCGATGTGGCACTTAGTGCTGTGGTTTAGTTGATGTGGTGGTGTTCGGTCAAAGGTTGGACTCAATGATCTTGGAACTTTTCCAACCTTCATGATCCTATACATTAGAATTTGGAGGAAATAGCTGTCCTGATTGCTTCAGAAGTGAGACAGTGTCATGGGGTCAAGCCCAGCTATCTACAGACTTTGTAGGCAAACCCCCTGACAACATACAAAGAAACATTAAAACATTAAGCTTTCAAAATGAAGCTTGCCTTGTTCAGTGAATGTCAAAATTAAGGCTACAAGCATAAGTCAACCCTGAAGTATCACCCTTTTTAACCTGTGATCCATAAACTACTGATGGACTACAATGCTTATTCCTATATATACTGCAAAGCAACCAAAATCATCAAAACCAAACTTTTTGTTTTAGTTATTTACTTAGATAAAGCTATCACGGAAGCAGAAGTTGGTCCCAGGATTTTTTCAAGAAGCTTAGGTGGATCTTTGACTAAAACATAGTAAAGCAGCTTTTACATGATGGTATTTCATGTAATATCTTTGTAACACAATTAAAGAAAGAAATAGATCTCCTGAAACCAATCTAGTGCCTTAGAAAGAGTAGCTTACTGTTTGTCTGATGCAACAAATGAATTACAGAAAAAATATAATGTGATAGCCTGTTTTCTGGTATACATTGAGAGTCAAAGTTAATTCTGACATTTTTAGTATTTATTACATAGGCAACTAAACTTAATTAACATTGTTTTGACTGTAGGAAAATTATGAACAACTTAAAGCAGAAATTTGAAACAGAATATTAGAGTTGTGTATAAATAAACTTGTTTGTCACAGGTCTGTAGGAAAGAAAAGAAAAGGCATCTGATATAGCTGTTCAGTTAGTAAATTACATTTATGACCCAACTGATATCCTATAACTTGGCATGGACCTAAATCTTAATTCATTTCTTGAACAAGATCATATATGACTGTGGTGGTTTAACCTTGGCTAGATGCCAGGTGCTCACTAAAGCCACTCTATCACTTCACTCCTCAACTGGACAGGGGAGAGAAAATAAAAGCAAAGGCTCATGAGTTGAGATAAGGTCAGGGAGAGATCACCACCGATTAACATTACAGGCAAAACAAACTTGACTTGGGGAAATTAGTTGAATTTATTATCAGAGTAGGATGATACAAGGAAAACAGATCTTAAAAACACCTTTCCCTCACCTCTTCCTCCTTCCCAGGCTGATTCTCTGCCTCCTCTTCCCCAGTAGCACAGGGAGACGGGGAATGGTGGTTACAGTCAGTTCATCACGTTTTTTCTGCTGCCGCTTCCTCATCCTAAGGGAAACGAGTCCTTCCCCCTGCTCCAGTGTGGGGTCCCTTCCAAGGGAGACAGTTCTTCAGGAACTTCTCCAACATGAGTCCTTCCCACAGGCTACCTGCCCCTGTGTGGGCCCCTTCCATGACGTGCTGTCCTTCAGACACAGACTGCTCCAGCATGGGGTCTCTCCCAGGGGATGTAGTCCTTCAGGAATAGACTGCTGCAGTGTTGGTCCCCTGTGAGGTTACAAGTTCAGCCCAGAAAACCTGCTGCAGTGTGGGATCATCTCTCCACAGGGCCACAGGTCCTGCCAAGAGCTTGCTCCAGCACAGGATTCCCATGAGGTCACAGCCTTCTTTTAGGCATCCACCTGCTCCAGCATGGGGGTCCTGCTTGGGCTGCAGGTGGATCTCTGTTCCACCATAGCCTTCTGTGGGTGGCAGGGGAACATCCTGACTCACCATGGTCTTCACCACAGGCTGAGGGGAATTTCAGCTGTGGTGCCTTGAGCACCTCTTTCCCCTTCTTCTTCACTGACCTTGGTGTCTGCAGAGTGTTTCTCTCACATATTCTCATTTCTCTCTTCTTTGGCTGCAATTACTTCTGCATAACATCTTTTTCCTCCTTCTTAAATATGTTATCACAGACGCATTTTTACCAGTGCTTGGTTGGCTTGGCTTTGGCCAGTGGCAGGTCCATCTTGGAGCTGGCTGGCATTGGCTCTGCCGGACACGCTTCTAGCAGCTTCTCACAGAAGCCACCGCTGTAGCTCCCTTGCTACCAAAACCTTGCTACACAAACCCAATACAACCACCAGCTAAAAAGTGACCACGTGCCAATCTTCTCCTCAGCTTTCCTTTTCCCTCAGCTTTGGATGGAGGATCAGAAGTTATGAGAGTTTTTTGGTACTGCTTAAGGGGGAGAGAGAGAGGTATTTTTGTGGATCCTTCCCACTAGGAAGAACTCTGTGTGGGAGCAGAGCACAGTGGTTGAGATGCCTGAAGGCTCTTCTACTTTATGGAAAAATTAGGTGTCAGCAAGGTATAAGGAAAACATCCCCAGGAACTTTTGCTTTTGTTATGCTAGCATTTAGACAAGCTCAACTATCTCAGATTTCTTAGCGCCCCCATTAAAGTAGAATATATACAATTATTTATCCTGTCTTTTTTCATCAGTTCCATCAGATATACCACTGTGATAGTCCCTGAAATTTCAGTTCCTTTAGTGTGGCTCGTATTAATGTGGAAATCAGCAGTCTGTGGTTTTCTATTTTGCCCCATGCATATATCTCATATCCTATCTGAGGAAGCTATCTCTAACATTATCCATTTAGCAGCACTAAACTGAAATTTAATGACGAAAACTTAAGGTGTGGTCATACTCTTGCCAGATATCCACTAGCAGCTAGGCTAACAAGCAGCTCATTTTACAGAGATTATGAGAGGGTTGTGGGCTAGTGAGCAGTGTGATCATACTTACCTGGGCCAGATTGGAACAAGCAGCTGAGGGCTGAAGTATCTCCAGTCCCATCACCAGTAACGTACAGACTTCATTCCATCAGTTGCTCTGTTTTTGCATGTGACACTAGGAATACATTGCATAAACGCCTTTTTATAAGGGACTAAGCTGCATTACACTCTGAAATTTTGTGTGTCAAAGTCAACTCTTGATTAATCCAGTAAATACCTAATGAACTGAAAGCTGTTGATTTAAAATCTTACAAACCAGGGAAGAATCCAGCCTTCTTCTGTAGTGTTTGCAATCTCATTGCTAGATCTACACGTGTAACAGATACCACACATTTCTGATGAGGATACTTCCTGTTTTTATACGTGTTACAACCCTTACAAATAATTCATCTGCAGATCTTAATATTAACACAGTTGCTTCTATAAACTGTGCCATTATGAGTATATTTGTATATTTCAGAGCACACGGTATTCACATTATCTCTGTAATATTGTGAACTGATCCCAAAGAAATGAGTGCTTTAATCTGACCAAACAAGTGTTTTTCTTAAATTGTTTTGTCTTTTGAAATCACATCACTCTTAAGTCAGCAGAAAACTCTTGTGAATTAAAGCAGAACTTGGACTGAAACTTTAGCATAGGCATGCATTTCTTTTTTATTCTATGCCTTTCAGATTAAAAAGGGAATAAGTGTAAAAATAAAAAACACAGTAGAGTGAATATTAAAAATAGGAACCTTTGAAGTCAGTTGTTTTACAGATTACTCAAATGCATTTACAATAACCCACACAGCGGATAGGAAACAGGGTTGGGACATTTTTGTAATGTGTAGAGAACATAGCCATGTTTAATGAAAGATGGACAGTCTGCATTTGCTAGAAGTGGCAGACGATAGTTTGAGGCTTTTCTATTCAAGGAAGCTGGAAATAGCTAAGCAGGCATCTAATCTGCATCTCAGGTTATAAACTGAGCCTATGCTTTATTCTCCACATCATAGTACCACCCGATTTGTCAACATTGTTTGTATCCTTTTTTAGAAAGCTTCAGAATTTGCCAGATTGCCTTAGCAGGAAAGCTGCAGGTGCAGACCATTTCCACATGCAATGCATTCGTGGGAACTGGTGAGATCCCAGCTGCTGTGCCCTAAAACTGAGTGTCCCCTAGAAAATTCAAAATCTGAAAAGGCTGGATTCAGAGCTGAAACACACTAAAGAACGAGAAAAGATCCTACAAATCTCCTGTGCAGCAGTTGACTAGTTCTCCAGGAGTAAAGTAAATACTCACTGAAGCTGAATACTTCCCCACTGAAGTGAGGAAGCGCTTTAACATGGACTTCAAGAAGACCACGGTGTTGTCCATAAGTGAACAAAGTCTCTGTAAGCACATGGTGCCAGTCATGTATATCTTATTCCTGCATGTAATCCCTTACCTAACTAGTCTCCTTCCAAATGGTTAAGTTCTTGTGATTTTCTCTGTGAATAAAGAACTAAACTCTGATTTTGTTGCTAGTGAGTATTTAAAAGTCTCTGTCACAAGACCAAGGATTTGTCACTTTGCTTGCTAGCCCCTCCAGAGAGGCTAAGGTGTGGGAGCAAAGGTGTATATGTCAGTTGTTCCCATGGATAACTGGAGAAACTACAGATCTCCATATCCATGGACATAACACTGCTCAGCTACTTAAAATGGCACAGTCTTTAAGTGGAAAAAGTAGAATTCCCTTCATGCTACTAACTTGTCATCTTCTGCATAAAAATTTGCTTCCCCAGATGAGGTTTTTCTTAAGAGATAGGACATCTTTCCTTTTTTTCCTTCTGTATTTAATCATCTCATCATTCATTATGAAGTCCATCTGCCCTCTTGTGGTTTCCTTTTTGATCTTTCCACTTTTACTTTGCATTTTTCAGAGACTTCTCGACTATTTTATATTTCCTGTTCTCTAAATGTGGGATGAGCTCACAATTCAAGTTTCACCTCACATTGTATTTTTCTAGTCTGAGTAATGCTGAAACCCATTTTTAGTCTTAGATAAGGCTGGAAATTAGTTGCAGCCCCAGAAAGACATCCAGTGTCATGAACAATATGGTCAGTTCTTTTAGGACTTTTCTCAGTTGCTCTGACACTCTGAGGGGAAAGTTCTTTCACGTAATTCTCTGTTCTAAGTGTATTTTTAAGGTGTCTCAGCTGACTCATCTCTTCTGGGGAGTGGCAAATGAGTTTTGAGGGTGCAGTTCTGACAGTGGTGAAACTCTGGAATTAGAGAAAGATGCACAACAGATGCACAGCAGTCCAAATACTTTTTCTTCGAAAAAGATCCTTTATTTAAGAAGTAGCCTGCACTGCCCTTACTTGATGAGCACTATGCCCTATGCATTAATATTAATGGTGTCTATAGGGCTATTTGTTAAAAAATGTTTTTTAAGAGTGGCTTTGCATTCACCTTGGCAAATCAAACTCTATAGGGCAATAGGAGGAGGACTTTGTGGTGTGTGCTTTTATCATGTGATGCAAGGATGCTCATTGGTGAGGAGAGGGAAGAAAACGCCTTCTTCCTCATTATCCTTTATTCTTCAAATGCGGTAATTACTAAATTCAAATCCTACCATCATCACAAAAGGGTGTATTTGAACAGAAAAGTGCTTCCCCGTGTATCACTATCTGGTACTGAACACTCCAGGTAGAAGAGAAAGAAATCGAAGATTTGATTCTTGGTTGTCTACAGTTTTAAAATGCTTTTCATATCTGTTCCCCCATATAGGCAGCTGATTATGTGTGCGGGAGGTGGCTGGCAGAAGAGAGCCAGGGGATATTCTGCATCTCTTCAGAAAGGACTAGGTCTCTCTCTGGTTCTCCTCCAAACACTGCATTGTACAAGCTTTTTGACAGAACTTCTACAGCTGGCTGATGCGTGTGCTAGAATTTGCTGAATGATGTACTAAGACTTACCTAATTTGACATTTATTTTCTTCTTATTTTGGTTTCCAGGAATTTTTTATTGTTATCTACTTCTGAACCCCCTGTTTGACAAAAAACCCATGCACAGTGCTATGAACCCCTCCCATTCCTTATGGCTCCTTTGAGACTCACGAAATGACCCTGTACCTCGCTTAATGAGACCTAAGAAGCATATGTGTCTGCCGGACACGCTTCTAGGAACGCTAAGTGTTTGTCAAAAATTCCCAAGACAGAATGTAGAAAGTGAGAGAAATAAGAATGGACCACTGCTACATTTTTATATTCCTTAGCTTGGAAAGAACAACTTAATATTATTGCTAAAAGTACCCTGTAGGCATTTCTAAGCCTGTATGAGCTTTGAAAATTAAGGAAGCTGGAAGCTGCTTCCAGGAAGCCTCAGGGTATATCTATATAGAGAGTTGCAGACAGACAGAGGGTGCTCATCCCACACTTAAGCTTACTGGCTGCAAGCCAGCTGTGAACAAGGGCCAGGTACAGCTATTTTAGCACAGTCCTTAGCTTCAGCTAACGTGTCATCTGCCTCTGAGACAACAGCCTCTTGTGTGGAGAAAGAATTGTCTCCTTTCAGAGGTTTCTCTTTTTGAGTTGCTTAAACTTAGTTTAACTTTAGTAAATCATAGGTGTCTGCTATCTGTGATTGTTTATTGTTCAGGATGAGGACTTGTACACTGAGACTCAGAAGGAGAGAACATAGCTGTTACACTTGCTCTTTTTCCACAAAGAGAAAAAAAACTTATGACATCACGGTGACGCGCCCTTCTAAATCGAGCTCCTCTAGTGTGAGCTATAAAGTGCAGCCAGTTTTATCTACAGACAGATGCTTGAATTGTGTAGGTGTAGGGAAAGAAATGTGCTGTCTGTGGAACAAGCTGCCTGTGGAATAAGCACAACGCCATCCTGCAGACTCTCAGAAGTTAATTGTTACCTTAAAGCTTAGTTGTTTCCATCAGAAGTTATGAGCTGGAGGGGACCAAAATAAAATAAGTTAGTTTTTTCAATTTTTCATCTCCCAGATTTTGCCTCCAAAATACGACTTCTGTTGATACTCTAATCATTTTTTAATCTATACTTGACCAGAATATTAGAAGCCTGCAGAGGTTTCAGTATTCGTGAGAATAAATTTGGTCAGCAAGAGTTACTTAATGCTACCCCAAAGTTAATGTAATAATTAGAAATTCTGGGCTAAATTCTATGACAAAGTAACTGGCACAGTTCAGTAACTTCTGTGAAAACTCACCAGGGGTTGCTGCCATGAAACCTATCGTGACTTTTTTTAAAAAAACAACAATCTTCATGTGGCTTCTGTGAAATGTAACACTTTTTTTTTTTAACAAAAGTGAATTGTAGTAAAATTTAATTTGTCCTGTGATATAACACCTAAATTTAGTGACTAAAAGGTTATCTTTCCTAAGTCATTGCAAAGGAGTAACCCGGGATTCCAGGTGTAGGCTATCTTTTTTCAACAAATGTCTGAGGAAAAAAAAAGAAGTATGATAAGGCAGTGCAATTTATTGTTCTGCATTGTTCTTGGGACTGTGTATGAAAAATTAAAGGCTTTTGTACTGCTTATAATCTGGCTTTGTTTTTCAACTGCAATATTTCTGAGTTCAAGTAGAAATAATATTTACTCAGAAAATGCAAGTAGCAAGTGGTTCTGTTGTGTTGCTTATTATATTCATATGATGCCACAAATATTACAGTATGATAATATCATAGTTCAAGACAGATTGAGTTATACTTCTGCTTCTCTGAGTGCTGATACAAGGAGTTGATGATGGTGATGTTCCAAAATAGCCGTGTTCAGTTAATGACCACCAGTAACACTACTCCAGCATCTAGTAATGAACTCTGGTAAAAAACTGATGGACAGAGCACAATCATAACATTATTACAGAATTAATATGATCTGCTAATAGTAGAAGTCTTGTCCTTGTAAGGCATATGTATAGTATCAAGAAGTCCTGTTTCTGAAGTCAGATTACACCATTATACCTGGAATTCAGCTGATCTTGAGCTAAGAAAACCACGAACAGTCTAACAGCAGCAGTGTCAATTCATTGGTACCCCAACAAATGACCGAGTGTGATACTGTCAGGACACATCTCGTTCTTATTATGCATATCAAAGTTAAGTTAGCATGATTTTAGAATAGCAAAATTAAAACCTGGGAACTGTAGGCCAGTTTTCATGAGCTTGCATGGTTAAGAATATTAAAGGCTCTATCATCTGATAGTCTAAACTGGTATCTCTGACTTTGGCAGGACTGCAACAGTACACATCAGAAGACCTTTAAATTTAGCTGGAATCTAATCTATATCAAGTACTCTTCTTTAAACCTGAACATGCGAAGTTGTAAGCTAACCAAATGTTGAAAACTCCTGTTGTTTTTAGGAGGAACTGGACTGTATCTGTGCTCACGTTCAGTAATGAGTACACATTTTTGTCCTAAGAGATGGAAATTAAAAAATGGCTGATAGTAACAGAAGAGAGTATAAGCTATGTTCTGTGAGCTTTTTTTCTTACTGAGATTCAAACGCACCTTGAAGAAAATGACCAATAGACTTCTTGAGAGTTTTTTGTCATTTCTAATAGTATAAAGAATAGCTCTGATAGCTTAGAGGAGCCAAGCTGTATACCTAGTGTAACAACCAGTTGAGCCTTCTGCTTTGAATTCTGGTTTGAATTCATCTTGCACTGAGACTGATACAAATGTTACTACATATACCTGTAGTAAAAACAAAAGCATTCCAACATATCACCCTTTTCTCTTTCATTTCTTTGAGACATTTCCTAACTCCCAGCACTTCATGGAAGTTCATTCTTTCATCCCACCTCCTTGTAACCTTTCAGTTCTCCTAAATGACTCATTCCTTCCTCAATCCAAGAGTGACAACAAAGCAAGACCATCTATACCCATACTGGATAGGCCAATCAAGTTATTAGGATATTTAATATTTTCAGCTCAGCTCTGGGTACCTATTCAGAGGATCCTGGAACAATTCCAGAAGATCAGCAATGGAATGGTTAAACTATACTTAGACTGTTTTCAATAAGCTTTAGAACAAGTGGTGTATTGAAACCAATGATTTTCATCAAGGAAATTTTTAGATTTCACTGTTTGAAGATGCCCAGGCAGGTAACAGCAAACTTAGTGGAACTGCATTTCTGCAGCAGCTTTTTTTAATACCACTGTAACGTTCTGATTTCCCCCTTCTGTTCAGAGTTTTAAAAGGTTGGGAATAGGGCTTCTTGTGAGTACTTTAAAAATGTAGGTAACCATTAAAATGTTATTATCAAATGTTCTTGTCCAGTAAGAGAGATACAACATCATCACTGCTAAGTCATAACTGTTATGGTGTTGCTTGTTTGTTCTTTTCAAGTGGTCAAAATATGAAAGAGGAGTATAAAAAACATCCCTTACACCCTAACTCATAGGTTAGGCTGGGTGCAGCCCCTTTGGCTGTAACACTTATCATCCTAGTGACTTAACCCAGCAAAGCAGATCTTGTTCTATAACCTTACCCAAATACACGGCCAGTGCTGGTGAACGATCTATGTCTCATCTACATCAGCAATATAACCTCTCCCACATTCCTTTTGCTTTTGAGGTCACCTACGTTACAGGTTAATACAGCTTTTGGTATATCAGGTTAACCTGACTAAGTTGATAGGACACTGAAATAACTCTAAACCCACCAAGAACGGTATAAGAGCAAACTAAAGGACAGAAGAGAGCACAAACCTTGTAAATCCTAGAGCGTGGAGGTGTCCTTGAAAAAGCTGTCCTCAAGGGGAGCATGGCTGATAGCAGTTTCAACAGAGAAATTATACATGCAGTAAGCCCCATAAAACCACAGTTCTTTCATTAGTTTGAGGTCAGGTTGTGGCTAAAGTAGATTGAAAAGGAAGGGAGAGTTTTCCCTGTGTCACCCCAAGAGGAATAACTGGAAAGAAAGCCTTGCCTGCAGAGGGAGGAGGAGGAGCACACATCTGTCTCATGCAAAGGAGCAAGAATGGCATTTTTTTTTCTTTAAATAGTTTTAATTGTAGTAAAACATAGTCATATTGGCAGTGCAGCAAAACAAACCTCTTTATGTGACTTATGCTTTTCTCTTCTGGCAACTGTAGTCTCAAGAACCCCAGTCAAGGACTTTCTTCAGCTGCTACATTCACACAAAGAAGCAGTATAAATGAAAGTGTTATTGCTGCCAATCATCAGACCCTCTGAAGGAGCTTCTGTCTGCTCTGACTACTATGGGACACAAACATTGGTCACTATTGAGTATTGTATTTTTAATGTTTACCACTTTAAATGCCACAACTTTGAGTAGATAAAGACAAGTAGCATAATAACAACTGGACTAGCTACATCAAAAATTACCTTATTTTATAAACACGTACACCTTCTGTATTTCACATTGTGCCACCATCTCCACTGGGGAAGGCTGATACACCTATTTCACATAGGCTGACTAAATTATTTTTCACATTCCCTGAGAAGATCTGACTGGATCCTATGGATCTCCCTTGACCAGTCTTTGCCCAGAAGTAAAGTCAGTCAGAAAAAGGCCATCTCAGGACCAAATTCAGTGCTAAATAAGAAGAAAGGACAACCTGAATGAAGGAGCCCAAGCTAACGCAGCTGTTCACACTATGTATGTCTGTCTTACAACCATTAGCTTCCTCCCTTGTCTTCTCCCAGGAATTCTGTGGTCTCTGAGAAGCCTAATCGCTTCAGACAGGTTGCACTGGGAGTGAATATGATTGTGTAGACATACCTCAGTTTCCCTAAGGAATGTGTTAGAAATTCAGTGCTATTTAACTAAATCACCATACTGATTTCTGAAACTTGCTCACATACTCTTTGGTGTGGCCAAACAGTAAACATGTCAGAATGGTGTTGCATACCTCTTTGAACAGCTTTTCATCCATTGCAAGAGGTATGGCTGAACTTCCAACATCACTCACAGATGCTGCATCAACACATAGAGTTGTTTCATTATAGAAAGGGTCAGATTTTGACAACTCCACGAAACAGTGTAGAGGCCACATAGCATCACGTCTGAATGAAGATCTTGCTTCAGTGTGAGTCATTCAAATTCGATGAGAGGAGACACTGTACTGACTCTCAGGTGAAGCAGCATAAGCTTCAAATCACTGCAACTGCATATCTAAACATTAAAGTGCACGTTGATATTGCAGACACAAGAGCATCATTGACCACCATTTGGAAACCACTGAAGAAAACTCTATCTGAAAAATCTTTAGGTTTATTGTATTTATCTTTTGTCCTACATCAGACCCAGTTGAATATCTACTCTCTCCTCTGACATGGGAATTTACAAGTAGCTAAAAAGGTGTATGTGGCTCCTGGATGAATGCAAGTGTGATCTAAGACATTCAGCAGCACAATTATTTGAAGTTACTGCTTATTAAATTGCTTTACCTTGACAATGTATTTTTAGAAAAAGCAGACTGTAAAGCTTTTTCACAGCTTTGCAAAATCAATACAGAGGTTTTGATTTACTATCACTCATTTGAGTCAGACTGTGCAATATGCCCAAAAGATAATAACCTTCAAAACTAATCATGTAAATCTTCAGAGGCCTGGTCACAGTTTGTCATACATCCAGCTGGAATTGGTGCTGCTTTAATAAAGTCAATCCATGGACTGGTCTTGAATATCAAATGTAGCTGTAATTTTAAATGACCTAAGTCTGCAACCTGAATTAATCTCAATCCAACCAGACCCTGTAAAAATGTCTGAAAGAAGATTTCTGCAACAGTTGCTAGAATCCTCTATAAATACAAATCATTGCTATGGAATATTCCTGTGCCTGTGGATGAAGAGAGGGCACAATGCAATCTCTCTGCCTCCAAGTCCACTTGCTGCTCTCCCTGCTGTCCATGTGCAGTTCCATCCAGAAACATGGACACCATTTTTCCTGGCCTTCTCAGGTATCCCCCAAATTGAATATGCCCCAGTGTCCCTGAAAGGACAAGTAAATACTCATCCTTGGTGAATTTTGCCATTCCTGCTGAACAGGAGAGCCTGCGTGAGGTGTATGGCCAAACCTGCTGGATCTGCTTTGCTCTCTGTGCTGGAAAAGCATTCCACCACTTTGGCACTGTGATAAGCAACAAGAACAAAGAGGTGGAAGGTGTGAGGCATGCTTAGAGAATAACATTCACGAGGTACCATTTGCAGACAAACTGAGCAGATCTTATGCAGCTCATTTGGATGGCAGATCAGAAGTGGCTCCAGAGAGAAGTTCAGATGCAGGGGCTTAATGCACATCCTTGGAAAGTGGTTGAAGACCTCTCTGCCAGAGTTCCCCAGACAAAAAGAGAGGCTCTTGCCTCTGAGAGAATTTTTTATATATGTAACTGAAGATATCTATGTTGAATTCATTGAACTGTGTGTTGAGTAGATGATGTATTCTCCTGGTGAGTTAATTTAGAACTTTGACTAAGGTGTGACTGAAAAAGTAAAGCTTTGTTAGCAACTTACCTCAGTGGGATGGATATTATAAAGAAATTTTGATATCCTAAAAAAATTAACTGAAATTAAAGAACAGTAGATATCTTTAAAGAACTCATCCTAAATGTTTTAAGGAATCTAACAATTTAAGAAATCTTCTAGATGTGATTTAAAAATTAATTTTTTACTTTAGAAAAAGTAAAGAAAGAAAAACAAAGAAAGAATTTGAATGTGCTAAAAAACAAAGATGGAAAGACTTTAAAAAATATTTTCATTCTTTATTAAAATTTAATCTATTTTTTAATCCTTTGGCCACCAGTGTGAAGCACTGTGCGGTCTTCTGAATATAAAATGTAAAATTCCTTCGCTTCTCGTAGTTCTGCAGAATTGTAATGTGTTGTCCAACTATATTCATATCTTACAAGCTGTCAGAATACTGATGGGAGATACTGGCTCCCCACCTCCAGCTAGGAATAAAAGTGTTGCAACTAAATGGCTGTGCTTTAAATAGTTAAAGCTGGTAATATTTCTTCAAGGCAGCTCTTGCTGGCTATTGCTGAACTACACATAGAACAATGTACATTTCTTGATCCAGCGCTGGCAGGGAAGAGGATTGTCACTGGGTGGCACACCTTGTGGTGTGCAGAAAAATGCCTTTCTTGCCATCCTGGAGAGTGATTTATCACCTGATGTAGTTCAGCAGGTCTTCTGAAGAAAGTTGGCTATATTGGTGTCAGAAACTTGCAGCTATTGTTTACACAGGTGTTCCACAAAGCTAAAGGGTTAATCAGCAAGCTGACATGAGATTTAATTTCTTTTAAAGGAACCTTATTTTTAAAAGCCATGCTTTTTTTTGGAGTGTATTAGCTTAAAAAAATATATCTAGAAGCAACACTAAACTCTGAAGAGTACAAGTGCCCAAGCCCAGAACAATCACTGACAACTTGAGTTAATTTGTATTGTCCTTCTCATCCTCCCATTTCAATGCCATATAAATCCAGAGTTGGGTCTAATGTAGGACAAGGCACAAAAACTATATAGGCATTCAGGGCTGTATTATATGTCTTTCTTGGCAGTGAAGCTGTTTCTGTCTTGAGTGTTGAGGTGTTGAGGAAATGAAGAGTTTCTCCTGCTGTTGAGTTTACATACTTCCTACATCCCATAAACCACAGTCGGAGATAGTAGTGCAGTCTGAATATTACAGATATATGAATGAACTTTTGCACCTGCAAAGATTCTAGAGAGTAAGGGTAGGCCTGCGAGACACTGAATTGGGACTCACACATCCTTTGCTCAATGACCTTAGCTTTTCTGCAATCTTTTTATTTCCTGTACTGGCCAAGTCACTGAGAATAGATACACTTCTGTCTGGAGGGGTAACTGCAGCTTGGGTTTACTTATGTGGGCTAACTTTAAACTAGCTCTGTCAGTCATAACTGTTTGAGAATGGCATGTTGAACTTCAGTGCATGGCCATAATCCCTTTGGGTCTGTGAGTAGACATTCAGTAGGTAACATTTGTGATTTAAGTGTAGTGCACCACAATATTTAAACCCAAGCATAAACCCCAAGGAAGTGACTTTAAAGGTTTGACCTGGTGTAGCTTGCAATGTGAATAGTAGTTTAGGAGTATGATGGATTTGATCAGTTTGTGCTGCAGTACCCAACTGTGTCAGAAAACATAAATATTATTCTTGCCCAGGCTTTTGTCTGTCTTGTCTACTTAAATGGTGACCTCTTTGGGTAGTAAATGTTTTTTATTTTATGTTTATACAGCAAATATGGCTTGGATCTTCATTGTGACTTGGAACAGTTATTGATGTTATGGAGCCACCTTTTGTCTACATTGGATAGTATGTTGTTTCGTGAGTCTCTTGCATGAAGCTTTCCATGGGATGTGTTGCTGAACTCTCTTCTGCATGGAGGGAATCCAGCCAAACAAAAACCATCCTCAGGTTTCTCAGGTTGTGTGATTTTCTTCATTCTCTTCTTTTTTGCATAGTTCTGAAGCAATGCTTTGGACTGTAGGGAGAAGCACATAAATATCTATTTCATATGGCAAAGAATATTGCTCTATTTATATTTGTTTTTCCAGGAAAAATTAATAGTTTGCATTGCCTTGAAACCACATTCTGTGAGTAATGACCACTGTCTTCTCTTCTTTACCTTTTGTAACAAAGCCCTTGTTTAATTGTTAAGAGATATCTGTATCTAATCAAACAGGACCTACTGTTAACTGTCTACTTTCTGTTTTGATCAGAAGTCTGAACCAAAAATGCATGCTGTTCCAATAGGTCCCACTTATTTACCAGTTCAAATATTCTTCGTGTATATTAGTGTTGTCAACAGTGGTAGAAAAGAAAAACAATGTAGAGAATTTCCATTTCCAGTATTTATGAGAAGAGGGATTCGAAAGTATTAGTGTCATAAATCACCTGAGACAAGTGAAATGTGTTATTCAGTATATTATAATGTTGTAACTTTGCCATTGGAAACAGTAGCCTATCTAGGAACAGAAATCTGGGTGGGACACAGGTTATGGTAGATGAGCAATGACAAAAGGTCTGAATCTGCGGCAGATCATTTGTGTTGCGAATGATTTAGAACAGACTCAGAGTTGGACAGGCTTGGGTCAAATTGAATGAGCTGCTGTCCATCCATGGCTGCACCTTTTGTTGGAAGGATGGCTGAGAACAGACATTTAATAAAATGTTTCAGATGGAACTACTGTCCGAAGCAGCGGCAGTGGCAAATTCTCCAGGTATTCTACATTTTCAGCTTCATGACGAAGCTCACATCTAGGAATAGATTTAGGATCTGTGCAAGGATACAGATATCTAAAGTCAGCACAGCTCTTGGTATCAGTGTCAACCTACACTTGCTCATGGTAGTTTCTCCATGCATTTAATATGCTGGACATTCATTTTGCACAGAGGTAGTGTTTGTTACTTACAGGATTTCCTTTTCCCAAGGATTTTTAAGGGATCTGTTAACCAGTGCTTGGACTGCAGAATAGTCCAGGATAATGTATTGTAGAAAAGACAAAACAATGTATCTTTTTTATTTCTGAGGATTTAGAAGAGCAAAATAAAATTCAGGACTGGCCATCTCTAGACTTGTATGATTTTTTTTTGGTTTTTTTTTGCTTTGTGCTATTACTTTCAACTATTATTAGTTCTGTCATACGATGTGCACTGACAAATTCAGTAACACCATCCTTGTAGTAATCCTTGGGCATAACGAAATAATGGATGTTTGTTACTGATCTCTACCCTGTTGTGCAGGTACCTTGCTCTTTATTCTCCATTTGATAAATTCTCCTATTTATGAAATGTATGACCAAGGTAACCAGTTGCCAAGCCCCAGTTGAGTTCGTTTGGCTGTCCTCACATGCACTACAAGACTACAGCAGATGCAAGGTAACAAGCCTGTTGAGAACTAAGCTAGGTTGCATTATGCTACACTGGCTGTGGACTAGGAGTGAGCATGAATTATTTCTTTTCTCATGCATTCAGGAAGATAAATGCTGCACTTCTCAAGTACGTTATGCCTACCTATATAACATATCAATATTAATCTATCTTTGAAGAATAAATTTATAGTCCACATACAGAAAGGTGGCATCAGCATCACCTACTAATTCTGTAATATTTTTTCTGTAATGCATTGTGCAAGCTTAACGTTATTTTTTTAATACAGAATATAAGTTTCTAATACCTAAACAGCACTGGTCAGCCATCTGCTGGAAAGAACATGCAGCAAAAATCCAAACATCGTTCTTCTCTTAACCCATCCTGAGCCTTTCACAGAAAGCAATGCTGGGACAGCCTTTGAAAGGCGCTCAGGTCCCATGCAGAGACAATATTGCTTCTCTGCATAGTTGGTCTGCTAAGGCACCTAATGAAGCAGCCCACCAAAAAACGCTCTGTACTTTTGGGATGGAGCTTAGCCAAAGTCTGCATCCTTTTCAGTCGTTAACTCAGTCACTTTTCGATATATGTCTGAAGTATTTAGTTTTTGCATGACCAGACATTTTCAGGCTAAGCAAAACCCATACTCTTCTGTAGTATCTATGGATTGTCCAGGTATAACATTTCAAAGGTTTGCAACATCCACTCCTTATGTCTGAGAGGATATAAATAGTATTCAGTTTGATTAACACCACCAAAGGCGTGTTGCAAACAGATTTGCTCTGTTACTGGCTTCCTCCATTTCTTAATTTTGAGATGTTAGGCTTTCCAAAATAAATGTATCCTTTTTTTTAAGGAAGAGAAACTTCTTCCTGCTTCTTGATAGAGAGAAATTGTTTTAATTCAAATGTTCATTTTGTTGGTGAGAAAGTAGTAAGTGAAGCTGTAGCCATGATGGTCTAAGAATATAAGGCAGGTGAGACCACGTAGAGCAGCTCGTATAATACAAATACCACATTTCCCTGTTTTTTTTTCCTTCTGTAACATAATTAAAACCATTTTGGAAGCTGTTTCCAATTATGGCAGCTGCCATTGGACCATGTTCTTCTCCCTACCCACACCCCTTCCTGGTCACAGAGAAGGGTTGTCACTGAAGCAGCTCTACACACACCCACAAAAAACTTCTGCTGCAGCCACCTTCACACAGCATGGGAGGAAACTTTCTCCAGCGGGTGAAGAATGGAACCTGTAGTTGTTACTGAGACTTGGAACTGAAAGGTTACTTAGGAGACAAGTGGTCTGGTTTTCCAAAAGCAAGCTTAAAAGGCTGTAGGGTATATTTTCAAAGCAAGATTTTAGCCATGTGACTCATTAATGTCAATGGGAATCATGTTGTTAAAACTTTGTGCTGTGCTTTGAAAATGTATCCCTGTATGACAGTTTTCTTTTCTAGGCAAAATTATCAAAAACAGACCTCGTGGGTCTTTATTTTAAAGCTTTTCAGTATTATATGCTAATAAATCAATGGTTTAGCAGGCTTGATCTGCTCTCATTCTGTCCTCCTCCATCTCTACTTTCCATTTTATCATTGACTTTGATTTTATGCAGAGTTATAGTAACATATAGTTTTTGCAGACATCGCCTGGAGGAAGACAACTGCAACATCTCAGGCACTGGATTGCAAATTGTGTGGAAAGCAAAAATTGTGGTATAGAGGGATAATAATATTTGTTGCATCGTTTCAAATATAAAGTAGAATCAGTAAGGAAAAAACATATTTAGATTTTTTTAAATTATTGTTTTAATTAGCAAATTGCAACACATCAATTCTTACTTATTAAAAAAAATTAGTTTGTAGGATTCAGAATTACCTTTTCAGAATAACTCTAGGATCTGCTAATGATAAAATATCAGATGACAGGACTGTGCGCTTAGCAAAAAACCAAACTAATATAATCAGATCTCTGGTTTCCCAGGAAGGATTATACTTCCTTTGACTCCATTGAATACAGATAGAATTACTCTGAAATGCTTGTAAACTCTGAACTACAACAGAGGGATGATTTGTGTATTACTATTAGCTGTGTTTTGTATTTGGTCACTGCTATGCTATTGGTCCTTCCTCCAGAAATCAGAGACATCTCTGATGCACAGTTTATTACTTGAGCAGCAAAAAGATGCATAATTTCTATAAGCTCCAAAACTTTTCACCTGTAGATCAGCAGCCCATGTCTGTCTTGGGAACCACATCTTTATTTGACTTAATCTCTGGCATAAAATGATTGCTGTCTGTATGGTGTATCATATGCTTCTGTAGTTCTGTTTCTTAGTCAGCAGCTGTTCCATTCAGTAATTGGTCGTTTACAAGTCTCAGCAAAGACAGAAGATTACAATTATGCTTTTTTTTTTCTTGAAAGTCACTGCTGTGGAAGAGGTTTGGGTTGGTGTTAAGAAACCTTGCATGCTGCTGTTTTGTGACTGTTCATGGTGACTGGTAGTCAGTCAGCAGCAATGTCTCTTAGATAATGTGAGTTGAAAATGACAGAGATTTGGCTTCATGATTGCAAAATAAAGGAATAAGTAACTGTCAGAATCCTCTAACTACCTAGACAAAGGTAGATGGAAATACTCCTAGAGAGCATAAAGAAACCTCACCCATCCTCTTACCTGCTTAGTTTTATCTTCATTCTTCTATTCTGTAAAGAAATCACATTTTTGTCTGACCTGCTATGTTCTTTTGCTTTCTGACAATATTGATTGTTAGCTTATGTTATATCTTAACTTTATAGAGTAGGATTATTTTATTTAATGATAATCCTCTGTAATGATTGTCTCCTATGTTCCAAGAGTTTAAAACATGTTCCTCCTTATGACTTCACAGAATGTGGCATAGTGCCACTGAAAAGTGCATATCTGGATTATAACATCAAATATAAGGTTGCCACAAGGGTTAGTTCGAGAGAGACAAGTTCCAGCACATTTTCCAGTAGTCTCATTTCCTCCTTTTTTATTTATAACACTTTTTCTTTTCTCCCCTGGCCTGCAAAAGCTTTTTTAATACGCTTCCCTCTAAGTGTTTGGGAAAGTCTACCTTCTGGACTCTCTTGCACTGTCATAGTGGTTTGGGGGAAGACAGAACTCTGTTCTATACCCAATAGTCTGCAGTCATCTGAAGTATAATGCTTAGGAAAAAACCTGAGATAGAAAAGGTGGTTTAATTTGTTGTTTTGTCTGATGGCCAGCAGCAGTTATTTCAATGTAAAGAGTAAAAATGAGAAAGTGAGATCAGATACCTCGAGATTCAGCATAGACAGCAATAGGAAAACTTGAAACTCAACTTAAGTTCAACAAAGAAGGGCTCTTATGCCCTTCTCCCATCATTGTCTTATTATTGGTAATAATAATTTCTCCGTTTCCACAATAATTCTTCTCTGAAGCTCAAAGCACTCTAAAAATATCTTTGTGCTCTATAAATTCTTTATGCAGGTGGAAAAACTGGCACACAGAGAGGTCTGTGTTCTCTCATGCTTCCCTGAAATCCCACCTTTCCCTGGTGCCATTGTTAGCATGGTGGTTATTGCCCTTTCTCTACTTGCAGGCTGTCCATTTTTTACTATGTAGAACACTGAAAGCTCCTACAGAGAGATTTTAAAAGTATTTTGGTTTGGATACCATGGTGATAAACGTAATACAAAATTTCAGTGAGAGAAAGAGTGCTAAGTTTCTAAAAGTTAGGATTTGGGTTTTTTTATACAGTACCAACAAAAGAAATTGTAATAGATTTCTATGCACAAGCGTGTAAAGTCTTTTCTAGGCTAAGTTGATGTTCTGTCAATCTCATTACAATCATTACTGTTGTAATTAAGTAATCCTAATAAAACTCTTTCCACATTGAGAATGGGATAATTCTATTTTTATGATGATAAGGCTAGACAGTTTCAATATATGCTTTTTGTAGAAACACGAAGAGGAAGCTGTAGCAATGATAACAAGATGTTTATTTTGTGACTGCAGATGTAATTTTAAATCATGAACCTTGTTTTCCGGTAGATTTTCATTCTTTCACCAAGTGGACATGTTGCCTCATTGTCTCCTTTTCCAAAGATGTGTCCGTTTAGCCTCTAACACTCAAGGTAAAGCAAAATCTGTGAATCTGTAGTGAAATCCTACACAAGCCATGTTTTGTCTAATTAAGCCTAGTTAATAAAATAAAACAAATCTGTAGTTTCCTTTGTCTTTCCATGGGTAATGGCCTGCTGCTTCTCATATACTCTTCCTGTGACGTAATAGAGAAGTACATAACTTCTGATGTATTTATTACTTATATAACTTCAGATTATATTTAAGTTCATCCTCCACTTTTCTATCTGTTGGAGGTAGGAAAACATCTTTTTTGTTTATCCTCTGAGTTAAAAGACTTGTTTGCTGCTAAGGTCTGAAAGCATGCTGACAACTCATTCTCTGATAATCGTATTGTTTTCCCTTAAATCTGAGTATGTTATAAACAAATTACTCCAAATAAGATATGACTAGGCTGATACAGAAATTGAATAAAAGCGTTGAGGACCACCACAGCTTGGTAAACACAGTACTTACTGTATCATACCTGCACAGGTACTAAACTTGCCCCAGGTTCCTCTTTTCAGCAAGTATAATTGGAGAGTGAACACTGGGCCTGCGATCACTGTGTTGAACGAAAGGAGATCTGTGCACTGGATCCATTACATGGATCACTTTGGAGGTTTCAGGATTATTTTAGAAGAACTGAATGGCTCATGTAGCTCCAGAAGTTTGAATTGGAGATGCCTGCTAGACTACAAGCTTGATTAAAAGCATGACTGAACCAGAGTAGCAGGTGGAAAGACTGACACAAAACTTTTCAGTGATAATCCATTAATTCTGTATTCTAACTTATTACGGAAAGAATTGTATTATGTGCTGAGCTAAGTCAACTTGTTTATAGAGAAAATCACCAAAAGGGAAAAACAGCTCAAGATCAGTCACTCCCTTGGCAAATTCAGTTTAACTTCAATTAGTGGAAAACGTGGAAAAGCATGATGTGCTCCCACACCTTGAGGCTTTGCACCCCACAGACCCATGGGTCTGCCAAGGTCTGGCATTTTGCCTGGACTAATAAACTCCCTGACAAGCGTGAGCACTAGGGCTCTGTGTGCCGAGATACCCTTGTGGCTCATGTCTGGCAGAGTTTAATGAGTCAGGTTCAGCATCGTGTGAGAGCAGCTGCACTGCTGCTGGACGTGGTCCCAGAGCTGGCTCAAAGTTTCTCAGCAGCATAATGACTCAGTCTGCAGTGGTGGGTGAGAAATTTTGGAGCAGGTAAAGGAGAATGGGGGAGGGAAGGGGCATTGAGAACAGTTATTAGGGGCTACAAAATTTTGCATTATAATTTTGCTGAGGGCATGGACTGGGTGGAGTTAGCCATCTTTTGAGTGTCTGAGTCCATTAGAGATGGATTTGGGGGTTTACAAGAAACTTTTTCTTTCCATCTCTACTTCTGGAACCCCCTTGTAGTTTTGTCTTATGAGCATGGAGCCTAATCCTCTTAGGTCCATCTTCTGTGAGGATCATGGACCCTCTCTTCCCCTTTTAATGCAGTCACCTGCTCTTAACCCTACAAAGGCAACCACTTGTCCTCTGATGTGGGAGGAAGCCCAGGAAGGGCACTAAGAGGAAGTAAGCTTTGATTCTGAAGCTATCGCTGGGGTCTTGGAGAAGCCCTGGGAGTCCTGCTGGACCACGGACTCTGCTCATCCTGGGCGGACATCCTGGTCCAGCCTCAGCCCATCAGTATTTCCAGGGAGGTGTCCATGATGAGGCTGGGGCTGCCCTCACTGCCCCACAGCTGCCCTGCTCCTGGCTGGGGTGGTGAGATGGGAGTAAACAAGCTGCAGTAACTTACCACTTCTGCTGCTTATTCTTATCCCTCTGTATCTGCAAGGTAAATCAAGATTGTATGTCTTGCATTGGTTGAAAATATTTTTTAAATGACAACAGATCCATTTTAAAGCATTTCTAAATCAAGGTAGAAAATTTATGGAGCCAAATTCAGGATTATCTCAGATTTTGGTAGCTACAATATTTACAGTATTTCTAGACACTCATGAAATCAGCCGTGATTGTCTTGTATTTTTTATTGAGTCATATTTTATTTTTCTTTTACATTCCATAGAATGTGTCTTTCTCCACATATTTTGTTTCCTGTGCAAGAATTCATTCCTTCCCATAATCTTAATTTATTTCTGTTCACCTAGATTTCATTGGCTGTGTGTATGTGTGTTCATTCTTCTGCAAATATTTTTGATTTGTATTTTTTAACAGTTTAGTCTGGTTATATCTTATTTTTTTCTCTAAATAGTAAGTTAGGAAAATAATTAAAGATGGGGAACAACCCTCGTAGCAAAAATGGTTTCAGTACTTGCTGAAAAAAGTTGCAAAGCAATTAGAGTTGTTGCCACAATTTGTTGAGCAGACTTCAGAGTCCTTGTAGCTGTAGAGAGCGTGGTAAATGAAACTGAGCCCTTTGGGAAGGGTGAGCATAAGGTCAGTGGGCCATGGAAATCCCAGTGTGACTTCACAAAGAATGGAGTTTAAAATGAAATGTCACTTCACTTGTAGATATTATATTAGTGTATGTTTTAAAATTTTTTTACTTTTGTTCCTGTCTCCTTTGTTTCTTCTCACTTTCTTCTATTTCCTATTTCTTGTTCTGTTTGCTCCTTTGCTCCATCTGCTGTCTTTCTCCACCTTGCCCTCCTGGCTGATCAGCGCTAGAGATAATGGCCCACATGATGCTTGCTACAAACACAAAGGAACATTGATTTTGTTATTACTCACTAAGGTACAAATAGATTCCAGTTTCATGAGGAGTTTTCACACATCTGACTCACTGGGGCACAATGTTGGAAGTCTTCGAAATAATGAAGGTTTTGGTCTAGTTGCTGCATGAATTGAGCTCTATAATTGCATTTATTTTATTTTCTATTCCAGTTTTGATTTGTGTGCATGTGTGTGTGTGTTAATTTTACCAATCTGTTTTTGTTTCAGGTGCCTCTGAGTACTGTTTTCACTAATGGTGTTATTGCATTTAAGTTCTTTCCCCATATTTCATGAAAACTACCAGCCAAAAGATCAAAAGCTTTTCTGTGCAAAACAGATTGTTTAAACAGCTGAAATACTTCTTACATGTGTCTGCATCTACTGTAGATTTCTGTGAAGTACAAATATCACACATTTAGGCATCTGCCATCTTCGAAGTGATTTCTGAGTAATGAATGTGAACAAGTCAGCTCTTCAGATGGCAACTTTCCATAACTGTATTCAATTTTGGGAGTGCTGTTATTAGATACTGCTTCTTTTTCTGGTAAATTTTATTTCCAAATTTCATTTTCATTATGTTTCTTTTTATACCATCTCCATTATTTATCCCAGGGGAGAAACCAAGACAAGTACTTTTGAAATAAGAATAACACAGAAACTACATTTGTATTCTTTTAAAGCTGGAATTTATATCCTTTCTCACAAATCATGGAAATTCATAACAATAGGCTCATCTGAGTTCAAGATGAATGGAAAAACATTCCATCGACTTCAGAAAGTTTTGAATCGGGACTTGCACTGTGTTCTTTGGAGTATCAGTGAAGCATTTGTGCTTTAAAATATTTCTGTACATTTTCTTTTCTTGCTTTTTTCTTTCTATTTCCTTTCTGAATTTTTGGCTTCAGAAGGTTTCTGCAGGTGAATTGTATATGGAGAAAGTTCACTTATGCAGTTTTACATTTACTACCTTTTGTTTTTTTCACACAATATGTACAATGTGAATTAATGTCTATATTATTTTTTTCCTAGATGTCTGGTATTTTCTTATGATGACTTGTAGTAAGTTTTCACTTTGAAGCAGAGAACTCCAACATTTTCAATTTCTCTTTCTATAAGATTTTTCCATGTCCTTTTTTGCTTCCTGTTCTGAATTCCATCTAATTTTGCAATACCTTTATTGAGATGGCATTCATAGTACTGACTCATTTGCAAAAGAGCATGAACTCCTTGAACTCCTGATATAAATAATAGCATCATTCATATGGCAACATTTCTCTCACCTTTTTTTTGATGCCCTCTCTCCTTTTGTTTCCTTTCTTGACCTTATCCGGGCATTGAAATGACTTAGCTGTCCGGGGCAATGTCTGGGTCCCTTTTTTTAAATACAGCTGTCAATTTAGAAATCAGTAGTCTTTAGGGAATTATTTTTAAATCTATCTACCCACGGGTGGTGGGCTGTCTTCCAAAATTCCTTGATTGTTCTTTTATTTACTGCTTAAGAGGCCTCATAATAGTTTTAAAGTTTCTCACAATAATTAGTCAATAAAACTCCTGAGTTGGTGGGAAGAACTGACTCCTGAGCAAGGAAGAATGTTTTATTCTCTGTAGGTTAAGAAGTTTTCTAATGGTGTTATGTATGAGGCTGGTAGTGCTGTACTCAGCTCTAATTCAGTGTACTCTTCTCTCAGACGTTAAAATAAAGGTTGTGTTAGGTCAGCAATAGCTCATTTTTTAAAGTTTGGTTGCGGTGGGGGAGAGAAAAAAGAAAAGACACCTGGATTTGCAGGTCTTCATATGTGTGAAAATATCTCTAGTCAAAATAAAACACAAAAAGTATTTTTAAATTTTTCTTCTCCAAGGGTATTGGGGAAAAAAATTCTGTCCAGCTGACAGAAGGAATTCCTGGAAGGAATTTCTATTCCAAATGTTTAATATAGGAGTACACACCAATTCCCTCTTGTAAGGCAGGTATTTTGTCATTAATACTTTTTTGGAGTGGAAAAGAACGAGCTTCTTTGTCATGTTTGTATTTGCTTACTCAGGTTCTCTAAGGATTAACAACCCTCCTCAGTACTAATGGCAACTCTTTGCTTGATACCATTGGCATTTGGTGATTCCCTTCAACTTTTTCAACATTATTGTACATTTCTTGAAGGCAAAGCAAGAGCAAATTGCCCAACTTTTCCAACAGCATAGGATCAAACTGGGCTGATCAGAAGTTGTGCTTATTTTGGGGACCAAATTCTCAGTGAAATCAGCTTAAATTTTGCCTGAAACCAGGTCAGTTATTTCAGTATTACACCAATATAACAGAGCAGGTTTTTGCTGCAGGTCTGAATTGTTCAATTTCAGGCTGATGTATTGTAATGTAATTAGATATTGAAATTCCAAAAAATAGTAACAAATTATTTACCACTTCTTTAACCAATAGATTTTGAGACACAGGGTTTTTTTAAGAACAAAATAATTTCAAACTTCTTAGAAACTCACTTGTCGTATCTGGCAGAACAAAAATCTGTAACATTTTAGCTTGGATCTGCTATTAGTGACTGATGTGTCAGCTTCATTTAGACTAGGCTTGCTTGGCTTCTTATAACTTGGCCATAGGTTTTGGAGGACATCTGCAAATCATTGAATGAATCAGTAAAGCACAAATCCACAACAGTTCTACTCTCTTGAGTTGTGTTTGATATTTCCTGTTTTTAAAGTTTCCTTGGTATCTAACACATAGACTACTAAACACCAGCTGCTCCCAGTGACTCAGATCTGCAGACTCAGATAAATTTATCTTGTCATGATTAACCAATTTCTATACTGGAAGGAGAATGTTACCATTTTATGTGAGTAAAAACACTGAGCAAACATCCTCTATGTTTCTGTGCAGTACAAACCCCAGTCTTTGGTGTGTCCTGTATTGTAACTGCAGGTCCCTCTCTCCCCATTAACTCAAATCCTATGAAGGACATGAGTTTTATTTGGAACCTAAAGTATTGTCAACAATGGATTGCAGTTGGAGCACTATGACTAAACCAGGCTACTTTTCTCTTCTTTTTTTTGGAGTACTCTTTCTTTTTTAGTTCATTTTATATAAATATTTTGTTTTATCCTCTGGAAAGAACAACAAAGGGGAAAAGAAAAAAATGAAACAGTTATGCCATGGTGAATTCAACTTGCTTCTGTTTACAAAGTAAGACAACTTACTTGTTCCTTAGTCTCTAAGTGGAGAGATTTCAGTTTTGTAGACCTGCAAGTGTTGGTAATGAACACGGCGGTCCCTGTACAATTCCAGTACTGATTTCCTTCAGAAGCTTTGGAAACCTCAGGGATCTGTAGGTCATAGACAAGGAACACTTCTATGAAGCATCATAAGTATGGGAGGTAGACTGATTGCTACATATGGGTATATTAAATATAATTCCATATGTATATATGCACATTTAGTTTATGTTAATAATTTTCTGCTATAGCGGGTAAATTCCAAGTGCATCTTGAAATTTGAAAAAATCAGAAGTAACAGCGTGAATGTTAAACCTGATCCTCCTTGATGCTTAAACACACATTCATTTCAGTGGTTGAAATCCTGATTCAGTTGGAATCATTCCATTTCTGTGGCACAGTTCTAGTTAGCCTCATTCACACTTATCTGAGAGAAAGGTGGACTATCTACCCTGTTATATTTTAAAGTCCCATAATAGCAATACAGACCAGTGCATGCTTTCCTATCTGTGTGTATTTGTCCAATGTCTCTTTCTTTCGAGGTGTTCCTATGGACTCTTTTATTTTATTATTTTTGTTGAGTATGCTTGGTATGTAATAATTCAATAATCAGATTATATGAAAAAAAATCTAATCTTTCCTCAAACCAGCAATGTACTAGCACCCACATCACTTCAAATACCAAATTTGAAACATGACCTTTCTATATAGCCCTATGATGAAACTTTTTTTCTCATGTTGAGAGTTTTCACAGCTATTCTGCCCTTTTTTTATTATTATTATTATTTTAATATTACTACTACCCAGAATGGGCAGTAGCCCAAAATGCAAAGGTTTCAAAAAGTTGCAAAACCACTGCATTATTCCGGAAATCCAGTCTGTAGAAGGTCCTACTGAATGACTGTAACATGCTAGCAGCACCAAAGCTTTCAAAGAGCACAGGTCATATCTGGGACACTTGCTTAATCCAAAATGCATGCCACAATTATAGACTAGGCCTTTATTCCATTGGGTTTTCATCTCCCAGGTAACAGGCTTGGCTCCCAGTGTGATGGAGGAATCTAGGTTCCTTCCTCCTCTCTATCCAAGGTTAGAGAAAAGTAGGGAGTGGGTCACTGAGCAGCGATTTTCCTGCTTCCAGGTCATTATGACCATCCCATATGGGTATGACACAAGAAATCCTCTTTGCTTAGAAGCCTATGATCTAGGCTGTTAATGTGTTATCTGTTCACAACAAATTATTATTTAACCATCTATAGATGTCTTCAGAAAAAGTAGCCAAAATCAGCTGATTCCTAATAAATTTTATTTTTCATGGTAAAGGCTGAGGAAGTTTTCTTAGCTCATATGTGGTTCCTTCTGTCTAGCAAACATTATCTCAGTAGTTGTTAGCTTTTCCTCCACATCCTTCTTTTTTTCTTTAGCCTTTTTTATTTATTTAATTTTCTATTACAGTATTGTGTTAGGACTAAAACATACAGATGGTATAAGGAAAGAATGTTTACAAAAAATATTTTTTCTTGCTGTTCTTTTGGTATCATTGCATTTCTTTCTGAACATATGATCTCTCAGCCATCCATGGCTTTGTCTCCTGTTTTCTTCTCAGAGTGACACTTTCTGATACCACTGTCTGTAGGCAAATAGGTGAGTAATAAGTGATCATTAAAATATTCATAATAAAATAGTAGAGATATTTCTTTTATTCCTCAGTTCTCCCCTTTTTCTTCTTCCCTTTATCTTCGTGTAGATGAAAGAAGAAAGCAGGGTTTGTTTTTAGGGAATTCCTGGTTCTTCATCCCTAGTTATGGCATCTGGTGCTGTCTTTCAATGACTTTTTAATGGGAAAATGTTTCTGCAGGTTTAACAGGAGCTTTTTCAGGGTTTCTGTCAAGTCTTACAAAAGCTTTACCACTTAGTGAGGTTCCCTTACTGCATTTAAATTTATTATTCTTGCAGGTTTTGTGGCAGGGCACGTGCAGTCGGAGAGATAACATATTAGTACACTTTTTCTGATAATACCTGGACATACTGAAAGGACTTTTTAAAATTTTTATTTCTAGTACAGTGTTCCATTATTGGAGTAATATGCTTCTGTTGTTTTATTGTTCTTTATCCATTAAATCAGCACTGCATTTGGACACTTCTTCAGTATTAGGGTTTTTGTTTTCCTGTGATTGATTAAAATGATCAGTTGTATGAACATATGCCAAGATGAATCCCCCCACACCTTTCCAAAGGCTGACAGTTCAGATGTTGAAGAGTAGCTGAAGCAACCTTGTGTTCAAAGTATAAAAACAGGAAACTGGGAAGACATGTTCTGAATGCTGATAGCAGACTGGCTAGAGTGCCCAACAAGCTTTTGGACTGTCCTTTCTAGTCCCTGCCCAGCAGCAGCATGTGTTGCACATCAGCACTCCCTTCATGCTAATCCACTCAGAGGCTAATAATCCCAGCCACATGGGCATCCACAGTTTTGGTGATGTGCAGTGACTCTTTTATGGTGAATTGATCTGCAAATCCACCATCGCTCTAATTCTCGTCTAATTAGCAGTAATCTGTCAATTCTTGTTTGGCACATGGGGTCCTTTTTCCAGCCCATGAGAACTGACTCAGCAGGGCTGCTGTGCAGCTCTGATGTTTTTTTGCCGGCTTTTCCCTCCTTTTTTCTTTTCTTTTCTTTTTTTTTTTAAATTATTTTTTTAATCACTTGCATCCCTATATTCTGAGAAAGGATGTGCTGGGTCAACTACATGAGTCTGAAGAGACTTCAAACAGCTTTACCTGCTTCCTTCTGCTTGAAAAAGTATTTTTTCAAAAGATGCCCATGTTTGTGAAGTCCTCTTCCCCCTTCAGGAAATTTCCCTGACTTCTCATAGTAAAAGATTTGTTAGTTGTTTCTTCAGTTTTGTGAAGAAAGGATCAGAGCCATCTCTTTCAGTTATTACAAAATATATATGCCTTTCCACAATTAAACAATTTCCAATGAAACACTGTCTGCTTACTTTGGAAGCAAATGTAGAAGTGGTATTGGACTTAATTTTGGTGGGGGTTTTTTGTAATCACAATTAGGAATTTTAAAAGAAAGGAAGGGGAACATCTGAAAACTGCTTATGATTGTCTTGCCTTTTTTCTGTTAGTGGTCTTCTGATAGTGTCAACTCATCATCCTTCTGTATTTATAATCATGTTGTTAGATCCAGATCAGATAACTTCTAGTAAAAATTGCCAAGGCAACCATATTTTTGATGGTTTACTCTTGTGAGTGCTACACTAAATTGCATCCTTCATGGGGGAAAAAAGCAGCACAACACAAATGTCTTATGGTTGGTAGATATCAAACATATTACCTTGTATGATATCGAACATGCTACTTGGTTTTCACCTGGGGTTTCTTAAGGGCTTTGCCACTAAAAATATTAATCAGACTTGCCCTGGTACTAAGACTTCTCAATAGCCAGAGACCAAAAGGCCGTAAAATAGATTCTCACGAGAGCAGCACTTTCACAGAAACATAAGGCAGCCATGTGTATGAGTACTTCATGCATATATGTTAGGCATCTATTTATTTTTTTCACACATTACCTTATTGAAAAAAACAAGCCATCAACTTCTACTTTATGGTTATTTTTCTTACTCTTATTTTTAAGGCATTGCAAAAGTGCATGGGGAAGCAAGATCTCTAAGAACTGAATATCAAGACTTTTGAATATCAATACGGGCTTTTTGTACTTCACTTTGCTGGATCATATTAATTCACTTAAGATTTTGTTACATTATAATAGTCTTCAGGAATTTTTCTAAAACTAGTCCTGCAAGAAAAATTTGATGTGAAATTGCTTGGATTTGAATAAGAAAAGTGGCTGCAAATCAGCGCATTTTGGACAGTATTCTGCAAAGCCTGTGAAAAAAGCTGTCAAAGCTGGGTACGAGTATCATTTTGCATTGTCTGGAAGTCTGGAAGCATTTATAAGTAGACTATATGGATGCATTTGACTTTGAGTGTTTGGGCAGGGAGCGGACACGTGAAACAAATTGCAAGCCTCAAACTAAATGTTATCCATTTCAAATGTAGCCTGCTCTCAGAAATGGCGGCTGAAGATTATTTGGTTTGTTTTCTCCATGGAAATACTGTTTTGGATTTTCATGATCTAATCGAAAAACATAAGCAAAGAAGTGCTTTTTTTCTAGTTGGATGGTAGGGACTTCAATATTTCTAAGAGTCACTCAAATAAGCATGTAGGATCCATCTATCATGGAGCTGTAAGTCATTCTGCACTGGAAAATTCAAGACAGTGTTTTTTTGCTTTCTACTGTAATGTATCTACCACTGAAGCTCAAAAACAGGAAGGGAGGAAGGGAAGGAAGGAGAGAATTGACCTGATCTTGACACAAGTGAGTTAGAATGGATAAACTTTATCTGTTCCCTCATTTGTGGACCTTCAGCATGAGGCATCACTGTTGGGAATGGGTGAGAACAAGGAAACCTTGGGATAAGGCACGATATTCCAGTCTGAGACTTTGGAGATATATATAAATTTTAGATTTTTTCCCCCCAAATAATCTTTCAGCCCTTTGGACTTGTATCTTATTCATACACATAGATGAGCATAAGTGAAGCTGTTCTGCAAAAAACTCAACATGTCTTTAAGGCCAAATACTTCTTGCACTGTGAAGAAGTGGGACACGAAAGCAACACATCTTGGGATTCAGGGCAGAGGAAACTGTAGACAGCATTTTAAAAAAATGACTTACGTAAAATCTGCCTTCCCTCCTGCTTCTACTCCCTGGGTCTTCTCAAAGGAGCATATGACTTCTGTGAATGGACAGGTCACGCACTGAGTAATGTTTTGGCTCAGTATTTACAATAGAGGTAATGGATGCTGGCGGGGGAGCACGCTGGGCGATCTGTCCCATCTGTTAAGATATGCTATGGACTCCGTTGGAGATAGCTTGGTGTATTATCTTTCTATGAATCATCATTGCTCCTCTGACAGTGTGCAGAATTCAGTTCAGCATAGCTGATAATGCTTTGGGTACACGTTAGGTAAGAAACCTATTTTCTACAGCTCCTGCTCTGTGCTTCTACCCTATGAGTCTTATTTTTTAAATTCACTTCTACATTATTCTTCTCATCTGAGAGCTGCTGCTATGTTAACCTTCTAGAAGAGACTCACAGCAGCACAGCACATTTGTAGCAGTTTAAGGAAAGGACCTGCAACGTAATGTTTTCTTTCTTTTTGTGCTAGTTTTACTTGTTTCTGAGCAAATAGAACAATTTTGAGTGACTTTTTCCCAAGTTTGAACATACCAGGGGTGAATTTGGCCTGAAGACAGAATGTAATATAACGGACAGAATGTGAATTATTAACTTGGAGGTTAATGAAATCTGAATGACCAGTGGAATTTCTCCAAACACACTTTTTAAATATAAAAAGTGAGTTCTTGCTCTCTTTAATCAGATTATTGGCTAAGATTCAGGAATCATTTGGCAAAATTATGTAGCTTATTCAAGCTAGGTTTACATAATAGTTCATAATGGAGGAAAATCTTGTATCATGCTCAACCTTCAAAATTACCACCAGCTTTCAGAATTCCAAATTTAAGTATAAAGATCCACAGAAACGGATATAGCAATGCCCAGAGAAACACCTTTATTCTCAAATAGCGCAGCTGTAATAAGCAGAGTTCACTGCTTTAAATAATACATTTTAACCTTTGGAAGACCAGAATTTTCATAAATAACATTCATCCAGTTTTGTCTTTGTACGATTTAGTTATTTTTCTAAGAAAGTTAGGGTTTAGATAGGTAAATACTAATATATATTGATTTACAATTAAAGATTATTTTTATGCGTCATCTATTTATTTTTGCTAACTAGCAGAGTGCTTGATTTCATATATCAGTGAAAAGAGGACTTGCCTTTTAAAACACATGGAAAATTCCTAAATGTTATTATGTTGTAAAATAGTAAATATCTCTTATTCATTGGAATACTTCTTATTTTTCACTGTTGGGTAGAAATACCTTTGGATAGAAAAAGAAAATCAAATAATAGTGCAGAAAACAAGCTTTCTGGAAAAAAATATTCTAATCTGTCAAAGAAAGAACAAGTATATGGGAGGTGCTGGATGCATAGAAAAAAATTATGATACATTTAAAACCAATTTATTTTAAAGACATTTTACCAATGAATAACTGACTTAATATTTCTGGTCATTCAGGCCTTCAGAATTTTAGAACTCACATTTCCAAGCCCCTCAGACTTTTTATTCATAGCTTGGAAAAGAAAAACAAATTTCCCTAATCCAAATAAATTTCTTGGTTTGAATGAACTCATAATTGACTTGGCAAAACTGAATAAATAGAAATGAGGAAGATGTTCTCTCTGGAACTGTAAAAGAGCCTATACTGGTCATGAGTTTATCCCTTAACATATTGTGTGTCCATATTGTGTGGGTAAGAAAAAGACTCCTCCAACTGCCAAAAAAACTCCTTCAGCAGTGAATACGTATTTCTTTATTATGATTATTTTAAAATTTTTTTTAGGAGTCTGAATTTAAAAGAGATAAGTACATGACAAGTAACAATTTTAAAAGAGGAATACTAAATAAAAAATAGGTTTCTATGACAGAAGCACATTTGCTTTTTTCTTCTAAAAATTTTGTTGACTTTGATAATAAGCAAATGTTCAGAAATTGTGACGGTTGACACAATTCTTACTAAAATTTTCAACCTGTGCATAAGGGTGCTCTGTGATTCCAGCAATGGGCAGGCAGAGCAGCCTTCAGTATTTTTGAATTGAAAGGAATTACCAGCTTGTGCATTAGGTGTCACTGCTGCCTAATCACTTGGGACGAAACCTTCTGCATAATGAGCTAAGGCACCACGCGGTGAGATATCCAGAGAGATGTTGTGGGCGAGCTGTGGATAGACCTTGTCCCTTTCCTCCTTTTCTTAAAGCTCCTTTGTGTAGGTCTTCCTCAACTGGGATTTATTTATGTAAGACTAGTCATTTCCTTCAACTAACAGATCTGGACTAAGAGTAGCTAAAGTGTGATGCTTGATAAATCTTTTGGAGAGACAGACAGCCCCATCACCATGGCCTGTGAGGTCTGGGCAGAGCTGCACGACCCATCTGCAGTTTTACGAAGAGGGAAAACCTCTTGACAAGTCAATGTAGAGGAGGCTTGCATTTTGCAAGCAAATAAAACTCAAATAACTGATTAGAAGAACATTCAGTTTCAAAGGAAAATGGACATTTAAGGCCCTTGGGTCAAACTGCAGAAAGAAATAGCTACACATAGGATAATATAGTACTAGAGTGGAAATATTTGCATGTGGGACAGAATAAGAAGGTTTTCTAGGTTTATTCATGATGTATTAAAGTGCTCTTAGGTGTTTTCTTTGCCTGTGGTAGTCTCTGGTTTGAAGCTCTTTGAGGTCATACTCTCTTACTTGTCTGAGAGTAAAAGTCAGAATCCAGGTTGCAGCTGGGGCTATAACTTCACTGCCTGAAAATGCAAATAAAAGCTACCTTAGTGCCAAAAGCATGTAATTACCTCCCCACAGTTTCTCCACAAATGTATTTCCTGACCTTGTTCTGTTTCTTTTATTACATGTATATCCGTCGGGTGTTTGAGTCTACAATCTTTTGAATTTCTACACAGCTCTTTAGCAGAGAAGACTTTGGGAAATCTTTCTCCCAGCATGTGCTCTCACCTGTGGCTCTCACCTGGGTTCAGGTTGGCAAATATAGAACACCAGCCTAAAATGAGCATGTCTGCTTGGATATCTTTATAAAATTAGTGGCGGAGATGGCTTCTATAGGTATCAGTTCAGTGCAGGGAAAATAAAAAACAACCTGTGGAATGTGTGTGTGTGTGTGTGTGTGTGTGTAAAAACAAAAGGTTTTTAAAAATTTATTTCTTCATGCTGGCTAAGTCAAAGGATATGAAACATTTTTTTTCCCCCATGAAAGTATGGTTAAACTACACAAAATAACAAGAATAGTACTTTCCTTACTCTTTCAGTGCTAAAAATACAAAATCCCAAAAGGAAAAAGAGATTTGTCCAGGTTTTAGATAAGATCTGAACACCTTCCCACAAAATGAGTCAGGCAAATATCTCTCGGAAAGGTTAAAGTCACCAATGAGCTGCGAAAGTTTCACCCCATGGCTGAAGCATGTTTTATATCTGTATAAACATGGCCCATGGATGTGGTGTCCTAGAGTAACGGTGCATCTTGATTTCAGTCGGACAAGTCAATGTGACAGCAATAGCAGCAATGTGCTATTTTGGCACTTTGGAAGAGTTGTTGTCTGTGCTTGGGTTATGGATCCAGATGTCTGCGTCTAAAAACAACCAACCTGAGGGCAGCCTGAAAACATCTGAGAGGAACACTCTGAAGAGGGCAACAAAGCTGGTGACAGGGCTGGAAGGCATGTCCTGTGAGGGGTGACCTCATTGCTCTCTACAGCTTCCTGAGAAGACTAAGTGGGGAGCGACATGCTGATCTCTTCTCCCTGGGATCCAGTGACAGGACACATGGGAATAGCTCAAAGCTGCACCAGGGGAGGTTCAGACTGGACGTTAGGAAACATTTCTTCATCAAGAGGGTGGTCAAACACCGGAATAAGCTTCCTAGAGAGGTGGTCTACTCCCCAAGCCTGACGATGTTTGACAGGCATTTGGACAATGCCTTTAACGACCTGCTTTATCTTTTGGTCAGCCCTGAAGTGGTCAGGAAGGCAGATGATCACTGTAGATCCCTTCTAACTGAACTGCTCTATTCTATATCTAATGCTTCACGTTTCATGTAATTTAAGAAGTGTACTTTCAGATGAGAGGAATTGTGCCCTAAAAGTTCCTCTTTATTCCCAGTGAAAGTTAATGCCCTTTAAGCGCAGATGTAGCTACATATCAGAAGTAGTGAGAGGAATCCCATACTTGGTAATTTGAATCACTAGTTTTACCAATGATATAAAAAGTAACTTTCTATTTTTAAAACAGTGATACTTAAACTTGTTCTGCTTTTTATTTTTTCTTTCTGCTTTTCCTATAATGGATTAGAAAAGCAGTTTAAATCAGTAAACACTTCAAGCTCAATTTGATACTTGGTTGTAGGTTTGATTTGTTTTTTCCCCAAAAGAACATAACACATCTAGAGATATTTATTTAAACAATTGAATGGTTTAATCTTTATCCAGATTATCAATATTTATTTATATTTCCTCATATTAAGAAATGGCAAATTAAGCATTGAATTTATTGAATTGTAATTTTTACTGGGTATATTATCAAGCTGCATTTAGATGGAAACTGTTCATAGTCAAAAGCCAACATTGTTAATTTTAGTAATTTACTTGTCAGAAAGTATGGAGTAAAGAAGAAAGCTTATGAAATTATTGTTTCGAGTGTAAAATTCATAAAGCTAATGACTCTATGAAAGCAACCATAATGATATCATAAAGTCTGTGCACCACAGGCAGGGTATCTAAGAGTCCTATAAAGTAAACTTTGTCCTCAGAAGGGTTTCTGAAAGTGCTCAGCCAGCTCAATACTCAGCTGCTTCCATAGTAATCAATGAGGGATGAAGTCAATGCGAATTGCACCCTCTGAAACCTTCCTGTGTTCTCATGCCTTCGAAAAGTGGGTGCCTTTTCTCCAAGGTCCTGATTCTCTGACCCCGGTAAAGGACATACTCTGTTTAATGATTTAAATGGGGAAATAAATTTATTTGCTTTTTTTTTCCAACTATCTAACACATTTCTAAGCAGTGCAAATGAAGAAAAGATTCTTCCTGCTCCTGTGAGCTAACTTAAGTGCTCAGGGCAAATCCAGGCAAACTTTTTTTTAATGTACAACAGGGTCTGAAAGCGTTTTCAGTCAGGAGAAATGTAAATATCAGAACTTGCTTAATTGCAAAGACTGAAAATAATGTAAATATTTAATGTAGTGCACGACTTTGCAACATATTTATAAGGTGAGCTGACCTCAAGAGTTTCCTTAACTACACATAAGAATAGCACCTTTTATCTCATTGGAGTTAAAGGAGAGCTCATTGATTCAGAATATTTCTAAAGTGTACATAAACAGTTTTCAGGTATTAAATCTTGGCCTTAACGTAGGGTGTTGTAAAATCAAATGTAACTTTACGCAGGCCT
The DNA here is from genome assembly GCA_013396775.1 of Cephalopterus ornatus. Classification (NCBI taxonomy): domain Eukaryota; kingdom Metazoa; phylum Chordata; class Aves; order Passeriformes; family Cotingidae; genus Cephalopterus; species Cephalopterus ornatus. The sequence continues at coordinate 401,990 of VZRE01007322.1, read as the reverse complement.
ATTTTTTATAATAAAATTATGTTTAAATAAGAAAAAATATTAGCTGCTATAAAGCAGCAAATTTTATTCATCCTGTTAGAATTGTTTAAAAATGCATCAGTTTTTTGGCTCATTTAAATTTATCAGGCTGGATGAGGCAGGTGCTGCCAATGCCCTGTGTCTTTCCATCCAAGGGACTAAAGGTGTTAGACAGTGAGTTTGGGGTGGGCTTTTCAAGCTTGGATTCTGACAGGCCTTAGACAGAGAGATCATTTATTGCCTTGGCCAGGAAAATAAGTAAGCATTGTGGAAGCTGACAGACTGTGCGTGAAAAGTGGAGACTATTTTCTTGACTCCAGGGTGGGGTCAGAAAGCCATCTTCTCAGCAGGGAGGGGTTGACCAGGTTGGAAACAAAGCCACATCTTCATCTGAAGAATGAAGAAATGCCCTGTGAGAGTCTTGGTGGCCTGTGGAAGCAGGTGGGTGCAGAGCCTACGTGTGTGTGTGTTATTACTGTGACTGTGGCTCATCTATTCTGCCTGTTCCCTCTGCCATCCAAACTCATCCTCATCACCTTCTCCTTCACCTGCAAGGAGCATTTTGGGCAGTTGGTGATGCAGCAGCAGCAGCAACAGCCAGAGGCTTGCCAAGGTCCGTGTGAAGCTGACAGAAGGAGCATGTAGAGTGGAGAAAAGGATGTGTCGGTCATGAAGAAGTCTACCACCAGCTCATATGTCCCTTACATAGCAAAACTAGCATTGGTAACACCTACCGCAGCTCAGTCACACTTATCCTTGTGAAGCTTTATTCACCTTTTACACTGCCAATGCAACAGCGGGTGAGTAAATGACCAAAAGGAAGCAACTCAAAATGAATAGTTCAACAACCTCCCTGGTCTCGTCTGAGCTGCAGTATCAGTTGGGCCTTTGCCCTGGGGGACATATTTCTTTGGGAAAAGCAAAGATTGTTATGTCTGGAGAAAATACTGTTTTTCTTTGCCCATATTTCTCTTTAAGAAAAAGATTTTTCAAAGGAAAGTTAAACTCAGCATATTAAGCCTGCCTCAAATGGATGTGTCGCTTTTATTGGAATTATAATTAAACACGGACTCATAAAAGAGCATACCTTCCCAGTTTAAATGTGGCTAGCTCTCATGTCTGCATGATGCCAAAACTTATGATGACAGATTAATGACTAGACTGAAAGTCTGTCATAACCTGGTAGGATAAAGCTAATCCAAATCGACTATATGCCATGATTTTGTGACACAGAGTTATTGAAAAGTACAAGAATAATGAAGTGGAAATATAATGGAGGGAGCGTTTTTCTGAGCTCTGGCACTGTGGGCAGAGCCTGCCACCTGATATGGTTGGTTAGAATAGCAGGTCTAGAGTAGTAACACATTTTTATGCTACTTTTTAAAGAAACCATGGCTCAAGTAGTCCATCACTAAAATTCCTTCTGAAAAAAATCATGACAGCTTTGGCAGTTATAAAACAGAGATGCTTTGTTTAACTGGGTGACACTAATTGTAGGTAAGAGCTCTATAAACACACTTCTTTGTTCTCTGGAAGCTGGACAACATACAATAAAACTCTGGCATAACAAAAATGTCGTCTATAAATAAACAGAAAATGACTGCACTTTAATTGAACATGGATAAGAAAATAAGTTAGGAGCACTTAAGCTTAACTTTGAGGCTTTGTTTTTTCTTTCAGCAATGCTATTTGAAAGGTCTTTGGAGTACCTCCATCTGGGTCTTTCGGTGGTGTTACTTATATACAGGCTGAGCTTTGCACTGATCCAAGCTAGTCAACTTCCTAAACTCAAGGTCACTGTTTTGGTGCAAATCTCAATATTAGTCTTAAGACTGGCTACAGGTACAGGGCAGATGTTTGGTCTAATGATGACCAATATCAGAGACAGCCAAGTCATGTCAGCATTATGTTCTGTCTGAGCCAATCCATCCTAGTAAGAGGCTGAAATCAGCTTACAGTTGGTTTCAAGACAGAGCTAGGATCCTCACACAGGTCCTGTACCCCCTCATGCAGACACACCAGCTTAGTTAATTATACCTGGATTTGCCTGCCTTATGCCTTTCCATTGCACAGAGGTGATGTATGCTAAGAGATGTTGCTTTTCTTAGGTTGAAGAGAGAGTGGCCAAGTATAGGTATCTATTGGTATAGAGAGATCAGACTATTAGGAACAGATTAATTAATTGCAAGTATTATATAAACTACAGGTGAGATGCAGCTCCACCACCCTGTATGTCTGAAATCTACATGAAACTCATCTATGCTGTGTATCCAGACTTCTTAGTAGTTGGTGGAGGGAGTGGTGCTATTCCAGAGGATGAATTACCATGAGTAGTAGATGTCTATGCTGTGTTATGTTGCTATTGCAGAATAATTTTTGTTACTTGAAAATGCCTCCAATATTGTAGGTACAATATGCTTTCTCATTACTTTACACACTGTTTATGATAAGTGGCCTTGATATATTTCAAATACTTTAGTACAAACAATATTTTGAGTATTGCCATACCAAGTATGAAGGTAGAACCAAAGAAATAACCTAAAATGTAGAAGTGTTCTGTTTTGTGATTAGAAATACATGTTCTGTACAGGTGAATGTTTGGAATGGGCGAAAGAAATGCATGCAGTAGCGGTCAGCGTGGCAGATTCAGCTATCTTCGCAGGTGCTGAGGTGCTACAGCATGAGCACCTGTAGAGCAGGCTGCACTTTGCCTTTGAGGCCAATGTTTCATCATCCAAACACAGCATGAGGGAACAGGTACGCTGTTCCTGTTCATCCTTGAAAGCCTGAACTTAAACCATTTCTTACCACTTCTGCAGAAGGGCTAACTATTTGCTACTGTTAAACTTAACTCCCTCCCTCAGATCCACCTCTAATTTCACTGTGTTTTGGAAATCCATCTGCTGATAACTGTAGTGATGGTGAAGAAGCAGGCAGCTTCTTGGATGCAATGGGTTTTAGGAGTGTGAAAAAAGCTGCCTGTGTTTATGACTATGTTTATGGGATTTTTGCAGTCTACCTCAGGGGTCAGTTTATCGAGGTTGGTTTTCACGTGCCCTTTTCTTCTAAAACCCATCCTATAGGCCAAACTATATTTTAATACCTTGGTACAACTTATTATAACTGCTTTTTTGTTAGCAGCATGAATTCCAACGAGCTGGATGTTTTCATAAGTTGCATTGGCCATCAGTCACAAACTCAGTAACAGCGTCGTTGTGTGGCTGACACCTCTGTGGATAACTATAGGAGCTTGCTTTCCTTCAGCTTCTTCTTTCTGCCTTCCCATCAAACCTCCTACTCCTTCTTCCCTCCCCCGCGTTGCCCCGAGCCCGGCGGAAGAGGGTCTGGGCAGCTGCCGGGCTCCAGATCTGGGGGGAGCGGCGGTGCGGGAGCGGCCGGCGGCCGGCAGCAGAGGGAGCTCTCCGACGGGGAATGGCCCCGGAGACAGGGCTTTAGCTCAGCTTTTCTCCCGGCCTTTTAGAAACTAAACGAGCCCGAGCCCCGTGGCCAGCCCACCCCTACCAAGCTGACATACACAGCGCGAGGGTCCTTTCTTTACCGAGGAGCGATATGGCGAACGATCCTAACCATCCCCGAACTGGGATTATCAACACGACTTTAGCTCTTTGTCAAGAGTTTGACACTGAAGCACGTGCCACAAAAAGGCTGCCCGGAGATAGCATTTGTGTGGAAATATTGACTGTGGGATTTCAGTGTGAGAGCAGATGGGCCGTAGGTAGAGTTAGCAACGGGGTGTGCATTGCAACTTGAACATCTCGCACGTTCTGAGCATGAGACGTAAGGTGAAAGGCCAAGTGGCTGTAATTACAATTGCAGGAACACCATTGGAAGCCTGAGCGCTTTCCTGGGATCAGAAAATATGCCTGTTTTATTGGGGATGAAGGAAGAATATAGAAAAAGGTATTAAATAAATTAACTTAAAAAACCAAGTGTATTCTGAGCGGATTTTCATGCTTTTGTAGTTGCAGTACTTACCATGTGTATCTCTTTTCAGCAGACAATTTACTAAGTTTTCAAAAGACATTTAACTGATATTTAGTTTCTTCTAAACTACATACTGCAGAGCAATAACAAAATTTTAGGATAACTTCTTTATAAAACAGAACCTAACAAGGTAGCTTACTCTTAGAAAAGCTGAAGTAACTGAAATACTGGGAGCTAAGTAGCTTGCAAAAAGTGTGGTAGCAAGAGTTTTGCAACATGGACATAAACTTGAAGTTTTGTGTGCCTTTCTTAAATTACTGAGTAGTATATTTTAAAACTCTAGTTTTCCCTGGAGTTGTGGAGAACGTTAAATATGTTGCCAATTGGAAATATGACTGTTTACTTTAAGTGTCAGGTGTGAATTAAAAATTAAATAAAAAATCAAACTTAAAAGAGAAATTCATTAAATTGATACAAGTCCAAGTGAATAAGTGCAGTATCTCACTCAAATGAAAAAGCATGGGGCACGAGCTTGTTTGCTGGAGACTTTTTGTCCCCCCTATGTAGTTTTTGTCCAGCATTTCTAAATGGTATAATATGAATACTTACAAGTTCTGGGCATTTTCAATTACTATTGTTAGACAGAAAACCAGCTACAGTTTCTTCAAGCCTTATTTCATTGAATGTGTCTGAGTCATAGGAAAAGTCATTCCATCATGTCTAGAAACTGTTTTTACTCAGAGCACTTGTCAGGAAAGAAAATAAACAAGTATTAGTTTCTGCCACCATTCATTTCAGAACAGTTACAACCAATATAATTAGGGCTCAGACTTTTTTTTTTTTTTTTAAAATGGTCTGAATGAAAAGATATAAGATTATATATGTCAGTTGCTGAGCATTTGGCATGAACAGCTTTTCCAACACTTGCTCTGGTTATTATAAGGTTTGAGTTCTAAATGACTGCATTCAGCAGCAAACCTGTCAGGTTGGAGAGCTTTTCATTAAATGTTTGATCTAGAATTTTTTAATCAGTTCACAAATAAAACAAATTATTAAAGCACTACATCAGCTGCAGTATATGTAATTGGGATGAACGGGGTGATGTAACTGGTGGGGAACAGCACAAGCATTCTTGACAGAAGGCCTGGAGCTACAGAACTTGTTACCACTGGAGATGAAACAGAGCCTGAGTCTTAACCTGTATCTTGAAAATGGTAAGATGCACCTATTAAAGGCATTCCCAAATAACCTGGTGTTAAATCATATACCTTGCAAAGAAGCATATACCTTGGAGAAGCTGGGGAGGGATCACCTTTTAAAATACCCTGTGTTCATGAAACAACACTGGGATGGAGTGTGTGCTGAAAGCACAGCAGATTTTATTTATAAAAGGAAAAATAAGGATTTTATATTCTTAAGCTTTTTGCCACTGTTCTCTGCCCTAGGTGAAGACAAGTCTGTAAGATCTACTTTAGGAAGTTATCTACTGAAAACTATTCTGTGATTTCAATACATTAATCAGGGGTAGTAATGGTAACTGTGCTGAAATCAATGGACCTATTATGACTTCTGTAGGAGGCTCTGAAACAAGTAATATTAACATTTCAGTTTGAAAGCAGCAGTTCTTTTAGCTAGGCTGGTTAGTGAAATTTCTGAAATTAGCAGCAATAAGGTGTTGCAACTAGGCTAACAATTAAAAGGGGTGCTAATTTATGCATAGAGATTAAAACACAACACCATATAACAATCAGATACAATGTTATTCTGCACTTTGAGGCAGAATGTTCAGGGTGGTTTTAACATTTATATCTAGACTAGAGATGCAAAAGTTCTAATTTTTAGATTTTGTTTCCCATCTTTGAAGAGTTTAATTCAAGAAAGATAACACAGAAGAGGAGAGTCACATTTTGCTTGGAACCCTGCAATAAAACATTAGTTTCATGGCTGAGAAGTCTGCCTTTTGTCACTCTGTCAGCAGAGTGTTGCTGCGGGTTTATGTGCTTGAAGTCAGTGGTTTATGTGGGTCAGTGAGTATTCCTGTTGTCAAACTCAGGAGTGAAATCTTACCCCCATCCAAATCCCCAGAAATTTTACTGCACTTTTCAGAGGAGACAGAACTTTGCTTTAAAACATTAGATTTGGCAGCAGCAAGGGATCCCAGCAATCTGCGTATCATGGGGGTTCCATGCCAACCAAACGCCTGTTGGCTTTGTGGTGGGATGTCCATACAAACTTTTGAGTGTTTTCATCTTCAATCCCAGAGAGAGAAACTTGAGGTAAAGAAACTCGAGCCCTGTTTCTGATCCAGAGCCTCGCAAGTCTGAAACAGCAGGAAGAGAGCTATGTCTTAAAATCGCGGGATCTCTCAAGGTTAAACACAACCCTTGTGACAAAAACTCAGTGCAACAAACGGCTCTGGCTCTTGGTCTCTAGACACGCATGTTAGCTAATGGTCATCATATGGAAAGGCACCAAAGAGAAATGAATGCAATTTTTGGTCAAAAATTTTTCCACTCCCAAATTTTAATTCTGTTACAGCTACCAGGCTTTGGTGGTGCCTCCCTGCAGGGTGAGGGACCTGGAGGTGTTGGAGCACCAGCCTCCAAGGCAGGAATGGTGCTGAGGAGCTGTTTTTAGGTGTCTTTGGCAAATATGTCTTTAGCACTCTGTAGGATAAGGGGATTAAGAGGTTCTATCAATTGATTTAAGATGAAAGCTGGTTTGGCCGTGGTTCCCTAGGCCACAGGCAGCTCCATGTGTAGCTGTGCAGCCTCGGCTGGCTCTGTAGCTCCCAGCCCTGACAGAGGTGGTGTGTCTCCCTCCCACTGTGTCCTTCTGGACCACTGTGGGGACAGAAAATGGGACTAATATAATTTACCCTCACCTTTAGTCTTTACTCCTGCTGTACCTTTAAAACAAAATGTTTCTTTCTTTCTTTTCCTTGTAATTTTATTTTTTTTTTTAAATTTTATCCCTTTCATTTTGAACAGCAATTTATATCCTGTGCGCCTTATCTCAGGTAAGATAAAAATAGTGGCTTCACTCCATCACTGTAATCAGTTGTATTCATATCTCTGATTGTAGACTTGGCTCAGAGCTTGCATTACCCCATACGGGCTGTGTCTGTGCAGGCACACTCTACAGATACTTCTAAAAACGACCAAATGTTTGGAAAAAAAAAAATCTACATTATGAGAGAGTAGTTTTTAAGAGATATTTTAGAACAAAAACTTTAAATATGTTTTCCTTAAGTTTACAAGTCTTTTAAATTTTTCTCAAATTGAACAACTTGGAGTACTTTGTCTCATTGCCACATTACTTTCTAAACACACTCGGGCAAATTACAAACCAGCGCTATATACACTGAAAAAAGTTCCCCTTAACAGAGTGAAACATTGTCATGTGTTTCTCTATGTATGGTAAACAAAAATATAGGTGCTAGAATTTGCTGCCTTTGAAGATGGGTGAATTCTGTATGGCCAAGTATCTAACAATATGCCCACTAGCTCTGATCAGATTATTTCTTCTCTGATACCCTGAAGACCTCCCCATGTAGATTTCATGGTCTGCCCAGCTATTTTCTGCTCCACTTGCAATGCCAATGCGTCAAAAAAAAATTAAACTCCTCAGGAAATGCTTAGGTCCCTGTTCCAAAATTACTCTTTCTCTTCTAGAAACACTAAATAGCAGCAGCTTTCTAGACAAACTTTCTCTCTGTGATTTCATTCCTGAGGCATCGAGAGACTCGACATTTATCTGTGCCTATATTTTAATAACTCACAACACTTCTTCACTATCTCTGATCATCTTACCTCCTGTGTCCTATATGTCCTCCCCAGTGGGGCAAAACTGTGATGTAAACACTGACTCGGCAATTCATAATAAAACTTGTATGAGAATCACTGAGTCTAGGATTTCAGCATGTCTCTTTTTCATCCCCCCCTTGCATTTCCAGATGGCTTTTTGCCATGTCTTAGGCTTTGCACAAACAAATTGATGTCTCAATCAGTCACAATTGCATTCTTTTGTTCTACATTCCTGCACATGAATAAGCTGTTACATTTCTGCATTTTCCTAGGTTTTTTTGCTAAAGAAAACCAGCTCCATTTCTGTCTGGCCACTTAATTTCCATTCTAACCCTATGATCTTTATAGTGCTGTTTATTTCATGCTACCTTGTGCTGAGTGTCATCGGATCTTCTGGTAAGAGTTGCGTCGTTTTTCTTTCCTGACACTAGCTATTTATCTTTGCTATGAAAACAATACTTGAAACCATTTAGAAGTACAGCTTCAGAAAAACAAGTTCTCCCTTCTTCCACGATGCACCTTTATTTCCTAAAGACGTTTCGAGTCAGCCTTGCTATAGCTGAATGATTTTTAGTGGTGCCATTTGCTTAAAGGAGCTAGCTAATCCATCCTGTGTATTTAAGAACATTCATCTTTTCTAGCAGCAGAGACTATGAAAAGCTGTTTTATTCTCCATTCTGATTATTCTTTAAGCTCAGATATGTCCACTCCAGCTATACAAGTGGCGACAATGGGTACTCTGTGCCTGGTTCATATGGCGGTTATTAAGGAAAAATTGCCTTGAATACAAGGTGGGATTTTATTGAGCCAGAAGGATGAGATTTAATTTCTATGCTTCTCTGTTATTTGCTCATACAGACCCACCCCGCCCCCCAATCCACCCATGCTTCCTTGTAATTTATTGATAGGGCCTTGTGAGAGTTTTATGCTGACAAATATTCTGGAAATTTACTTTTATTATTGCTCTTACAAATGAAACACATAATTTTCAAAAGAAGGAGTAAATTTACTGTCCCATTCTGTATCAGATAAGTGTGAATTGCAGCTTCTTGTTTATTTACGTAACATGTTATTTTGGTGGCTAGTGCTGCTATTAGCTAAAGTTCAACTCTGTCTGAATAAGTGCCTTAGTTGTGCTTTGTGTACATGTAAGAAAAACCTCTCCTTAGAGATTTCACTGTATTTCACGTACCTTGTATTTTAGAAACCTTTTTTAATTTGCTTGTCTTGAATATTACATTGCAAATATAACTGTTGCATAGAGTGTGTTGCTTGATCCATGAGGGGAGGGGAAGGAGAAGAGGAAATCAGGTTCATAACATGTGCTGTGTCTTTTGTCTTACTTCTCAATTTTCTGTCACTTTCATATGTCATTTCTTCTTTTTCATACTACTATGCTGAAGTTTGGAGACAAACTTAGTGCACTGTAAAATAAATTACCTGCAAATATTTATCTGTCTTATTTTCTTGCATTATCATCTAAGATTAATGAATGTCTCCATTTTGAAAGTGAAGATATTTGAATGTTTCTCCTTTTCAACCAAAGAACAAAATGTGCAAAAGAAACTTGCAAAATTAACAGGCGAATCATTGAGAAAGAGATGAAGTTAAAACTGATGTGTCTTTTAATAGGAAGTATTGAATATGCTTCAAAAATCCAATCTGGAATTCACCTACATACAAGTATGAGTTTTGTAAATGTTTTTCTAGGAGTAACTAGGAGAGGCTTTAATACCCGAGCCTCCAAAATATTTGCAAGTTACTCCAAGTATTTTGCTGTAATTTTTTTCCAATGTAGTCACTTGTTGGACCCTGCTACATTTTAATAATTGATTACAGACATGGGATGAAATGTTGGCCCCACTGAATCCATGGGAGTTTTCCTATTGACTTCAGTAAAGCCAGGATTTTACCCATGGGTTTACAGCAGCAAAACACAACAAACATGGTTCTGTACTTCAGCTAAAATAAAACCCAGGACACATTCTCTGTTACAAGAATGACAGCAAAGCTGTAGCCTTTCTAGAAATGGTTTTGTTCATCTATATGGTTTTGATTAAATAAATGTGTTTGCACCTGTTGGGGTAAAAGCAGTAAAAAGTCAAACCACTGTCGTTGTTTTGGTATGTGTATCTAATTTTATAATACATACTGTAGTAGTTCATCCTAAATTAAAAATTTGGAAGTTTACTTTTTTTTTTCATACACTAGTAATATAAACTCTAAGTCACATATGAAAGTACCATGTAATTTATATAGTCATGATGTCAGCAGTATATTATGTAAGTTCTTAGTGGTACATGAAGTTTAGTGGTGCTGACTGATTTTTGTTTTACTGAATGTGATTTTTAGTAATTTTCTTCTTGAAAAAAATGGTTTTTAGCCCTTGGGTCGCTATGGCTTTTTGTTTTTTTCCTGATAGGCCTGCTCTTTACATGTGTCTAAACCAAATCACACTAGAAAGGCATTATTAACTTTATTTACTGATGTCTGTGTGAAATGCTGGCAGTGCTGTATGGCAGCAAACACTTTACTTCTCCTGCTGTAATATCACAATTATAAACTTTGTAATTACATGGGAACTGCTGCAGTTATTCCTCCTCAACTCCTTCTCAACTTTTTGGCTAGAAAGTAAGGCAGAAATTTGACTCTCTCTACCCAAAGCCTGTCTAAGCAGACTCTGCAGAGAACTCTAAGACGGGTTATGAATCCACAAACTGTGGGGAGGCTCCATTACAACCTCTCTGCAGCCCTCACCTGTGGGATAAAAAATGAGACCCTGCCAGTCCACACTATAGCATACCTGCAGATTCTCACGCAAAATAGTTTCTCCCCTCTGTTTTGAGCAGCAAAACCCATGAAGTGAGTCATAAGAAGGTGTGAATGAGCTATCTTTATAGCACAGAAGAACAACCTTTGGATCTCTGACACTCATGACATCTCCAAGAAGAGAACCAGTAAGAGAGAGTATGTTAAAAAAAAATAATTAATTGCACTTAAACTATCTGTAATATCTTTTTGCCACATGACCTCATGAATTTTATCCATAAATACAGCTGTAACGTTACTTCAGTCAATTCATAATCAGAGATGTGACCAAATGAGACAAATTAGAATTTATAAAAGATTTTGTATTTTTTCTTCCTGCTTAAATATAGTTTCTAAATTAGATTCTCAGAAACATAAAAAGATGCCATGTCTTTCACATCTTTTTTCTTACTTCATTCTGTTCCTAAGAGTAAAAAAACAACAACCCAATAACTAAAACCAGACCACAAAGCACAGTCAGAGACCAAAAATCTATATAAACCTCCACGTGTCTAACTGGAGTTATACTACTCAATTATTTTTTATCAAGTCAGTTGTCCATCTCATGCACTAAATAATGAAATTATAACTAGGAGAATTCCAAAAAACTTAACACTAAAAATGGTAAAATGAATACAAAAGAAGTCTCATAGAATCTCTATGGAGGAAAAATAATGTGAATAATTTTGTTACATCATCCAAAAAGTCATGAAATAATGGTGTTTGAGTATGGAGGAAACAAACCGTTCTTTGAATTATTGTGAGTGTAGAGGGAAGTATAAAATCTCTCTTTATGGTCTCCTGGAAAAGAACGCATGGCACTCAGATATGAGGAAGAGATCATTCAGGTACCAAAGATCAGAAGAGATCATTCAGGTATCAAGGATCAGAACCTGCTTGGAGAACCATTGGGTACCTTCTTGTTCACAAGAGTGAAGAGTTAAATGGCGTTGTGTAGCAGAGCTGAGAGAACATGTGTGCTTCACACAGGCATCAAGAACAAACTTACACTGAGATCTGAAGGAGAGGAGGTTGGTCAAGCACAGCGTGCTTCCTAAGCAGGGATCACTCATGAATAGAGCAAGAGAAATGATGAAAAGAGAGGAGAGACAACACTCTGCCTTGTAGTTCTGGGCCTTGGATGCATTCTGGCTGTTCTCACCAGATTAAAGAGGCCAGCACACATGTTCCTGCATGAATTAGCTTCCATCTGCATCTTATCTGTGGGAAGGGCTGTGCTTCTCCGTTATCCTGACAATTCTTTTCATATGGCTCAAGCACAGCCCATGGCCTCTGTTAAGTTTACTAAGAGTAGGGAAAAATATGGAATAAAACTGATTTTGGGTAACTTAAGAGTGAAAAGTCATCATTTTAAGTGTTACTTAAAGCTCAGTTAGATGTACCAAATCAACACATCTTAAATATTGGTGAAGAGCCTGCAGGTCTAGAGTGAGACTCCTTCCACCAGCTAGCTCTGTTGCTTCTCAGTAGTACACATTGGTTTTTCCTACAGACACTCAGCAGTTTAGTTCAGACAGGGGAGTTTGGTGTTAAGTGATTTGATACTTCACAGGCGGCCTTCCAGGAAATGGAAAAAATGGCAATGTTTCTGGGCTGTGCCTTCTGCAGCACAGATGAGGCGAAACACAGAGAGCTCCTGCTTGGCTCGTCCAAGTTCAATTCGCTTTGCCTTTGCAGATAAACTCAGTCAAAGAGAACATAAATCCCCTATTAAATCCATTTTCAGTGCACACATAATCTGTAGGAGTGCCAGAGTTTAGGACATCATTAAGAAATAGGAGAGAACTAAGATTTCAGTTTGCTGTTGTAAAAACCAGGTACAGCTAGACATCTTTATTTCCAGAAAGCATAGAACTGTGGCAATTAGTACTGTTGTGGGACTAAATATGCTCCTATGTAAATCCATACTATAGATGGATGTAGAAGCCTTCTCTTGCAAAACATTTTTTTACTTCTCAAAAAACCTCTTACTGAGACCCAGCTCCCTTTATTTTATGTCACCTGCTTAAGACACAAATGTCATTAGGAAAAGGTGAGACTGTCAGACGAGTGGGTGAGGAGATGTACATAGAGCAAAGAAATGCAGATATGACTTGTTTGGTATCCCACAGGACTGTTTCATATCCCTGTGATGGATCACACTTCCTTTCCTCTCCAGCCCATTTGAGAAATGATACAGTTGAATAGGAACATGGCTTACCACTTACATTTCAGCTAATAGAAGGGTTTTTTTTAATGTTTAATACTATTTAGCTTCTGGGTAACTCTACTTATTCTCCCGTTTCTGTCTCAGCTTTAAGACTAATCTGGTACTTCCTACTGAGCTCCTGAAACCAGGAGAATATCTGGTTCCCTTTGCTCATATCTCCTTCAGTCTGTTACTGAAATAAGAAGAGATCTGAACAAAAATGTAATAATTAAGAAATTGAGTGTTTCATAAAAACATGAGAATTACATTGGTTCAGGATATCAGTAGGATTATTATACATTAAATAGCAAAATTTGTACCCCCTTTTAAAACGCATTTTACTATCATCATGGATTAAAGTGTATGTTAAGATCTAGAAATCAATTTTCCCCTTACCATTTTATTTCTGAGGCTTCACTTCTGTGTGACTAGTATAGATCTTTGCTGAAGAAAAAAGAGAGCTGAATTACTTTTTTTTTTTTTACTTTTTTTGTGGGTAGTTTCAAATGATAAATGGGGAGATCTGAAGTTTTAGTAGCATGTAAGGAGGTGAATGAATTACTGTTCGATTAAACTAAAAGATATTGCTGAAAAGTACTTGTAACGAGATAATTGCAAGTGCCAAAGCTGAGAGTAACACTCAACATTGGCAGCAGCTTAGTTAAACATGTGGTAATGATGTTAGAGGAAGAATGGGTATGTAAAATATTCAGCTGTACCAGCAGTAAATATTAATTTTATGTGACAGCAATAGTGGCTTGCTGAGACTGATATTTGACATACAAAACTCCTATAATTATTTTAATATCTTTACTTCCCAATGATTTTAATGATATGACAAAGATTTTAGGTGTTTGCTGAAACAGCACTACTGTCACTTACTATCAGTCAAACAAAATGTCATTCTAACTCATTTCACTTCAAATGTCTGAGTAGTTTTCGTAACAATTAAGCTACTGCCATAAAGAGTATGTTCTTCTTTTAAGGTTTTATACTTACAGAATAAAACTGACAAATATCTGGAAAACATTTTTTAGAATATATAATACAGAAAAGTATTGAAGTAGGGATTTTGCCATCAGAAGAAAGCAGCTTTATAAAAGTTTAAGTATAAAAATAGAAAAGCAGCATATGACTTTCTACCTTTAAATTAGTTTACAAAAAAACAGGTAGTGCCTCATGTAGTTGATTGCTCAGTACTTTTCATTGTAACTTTCTTCAATCGCCTAAAAACATTGCCAAGTTTTGAACCATTTAGGATGGAGTTTTCCATGCCAGGTGCCTGCCCCAGGCAGGATTATTTTGGAAAGCTGCTTCCAAAATTCAATAATTCCAGAAGCAATACTCCAGAAAAAGGAAGTTTCCTTGCCTGACATTAATCCATAACTCACAGGTTGATGTTTGTTTGGTTTTTCTGTTGGGAGCATATAGCGCTTTTGCAGCAGGAACCGGAAGTTCTGCAGAATGATCTTTCTGCTGTTCGAGGAGGTGCCTTTGATTAACCTCTAAGATTTGTTCGAATTTGTCCCCCAGATAGAGCATTTTCTCAAGTTACGGCTTGTCAGCTGAGCTGTGGTAACTGACTCTGCACACATTCCTCATTTGCAGAGTAGAATATGCTAATTCAAACCACCTTTATAGGAGTTCATATTAAAGAGTTGTTATTCACAGTGACAGCACACAAGCAGACATCAGCTTAACCTGAAAGCAGCAACTTCGCAGGCAGAGGAGCTTCTCTTGTCCTGTCATCATCCCACAGATTAAATCAAGAAAGAACTTGGAAATGATGTTTTCTCAATGTCTCTTCTCTGCTCAGTGTCCTCAGGCTGGAGGCACGGACACATTTTCTTCTCTGTGAAGGGCTCAACCATCAGGCATTGAAATGAGCACAGAACAAAACAAAGCTGCATCTCATTGCTCCTTTTCACATCCCCATTCAGAGATCGGAGTGGTTGCCTTAGGACAGAAAGAAGGTTGGGAAAAGGCAAGAGAAAAATGGAAATAGAGAAGTAAAGAGCTGGAAGAGGGAGGAAAATAAGAGCATCTGAGGGTGGGAAATAAAGCAGAATTTGTGTATGGGGGAAAGCAATAATATATGACACATATTGCAGCAGATTTCAACCTCAGAGGAACCCCTGACACTATTCTATACTCATTCTACCCCCAGGACTACAGCTCATTTCAAGAGTCAAGAGTCTCTCCTCAGGACCCGAGACTCATTTCAGGAATCCAGAGTCTCCTTGCTTTGCTGTCAATGAAAACCAAGGTAACCACCTATCGAAACGTTTGTCACCACCCTCCCAGGGGCAGACACACACAAACTGCTGCCTCAAGCAGTCTCTTTCAGTGGTAGAGACTTGTCCAGATATGTACGTGACAAGTAAAGTGACTGGTCTGAATAAAGTGGCAGTTCCGTTCATCTTGCTTTTAGGATTTTTTTTTTTTTTTTTTTTTGCACGACACCCTGAACAAGGCAGAAGGATGTGCAGAATGTTCAATTCAGGTGCTGTAAACAAAATGTATTAACCTACAGTGAACATCCAAAGTGGGGCCACTTGTTTTCTTACTATATTCTGTGTACAAGTCACACAGAGTCTGCATCACCACTAAGCGGAAAAACTATGGCAAATACTCCACTTAGCATTTTGTTTCCTTCTGTCTTCATCAAATTTGACATAACTGAGTGTTACGACACAGGTAGCTGGGGGATTTGGGCCCTGTTATCCTTGACTAGCACCTGAATTCTCCATTGCCACTTACAGTTTTGTCTCACTGAGAAACCTGGAGAAAAAAACCCTGCTGTGACCCTAGAAAACCCATCAATCAGCCACAGTCCCAGCTGCATCTCTGTGAGAAGTGTGAGAATATAAATTGTATGAGAAAATCTCAATGAGAGATGCAGAGCCGCTTTCTGCATTTAAACCTTTTTGTCATGGCCTTAAAAACTGCTGTGTTTGTGTATGCTAAAACCTTTCCTGTGAGACAGAAATAACTGGAATTGTTAATTTAGTCATCTGTGTAGTTTATAATTTCAGGACATTTAGAGGTAAGGCATTTTGCACTCAGTATGCAGTTTCCAAGGATAATACCTGACAAAATGAAGGTTTACAGTGACAGCAGCATTGAGCTTTATCCTAAGTAGTTAAATGAGTTCAAAACCTATCATCAGTCACTGATAGGATACGCTTCTCTCTGCTTAAATCCTGCATAAAGCGCCAGTGAATTGTTAAAAGCTGAGGATGACTATTAGACAATTAGACAGCCTAATATAAGCCTGCAAAAGAATGGTATTATTGAGAGTAAAGTGCTGTATTATTGCCATTTGTAAAGTAGTTCCTGATTTTGGCAGTACATGTTCAATTACTCTCCCCTCTGTTAATGGAGGATATCTGACAGAAACCAAACCAAGCAACATGTTGCAGATTCTAAGACCCTTGGAACACTGAAGTTTTCTCATGAGATATCCCAGGCTTAGGCGCTAAAACACTGCATCAGAATTAAGTCATACCTCCTGGCATGAATCAACGGCTAAATACAGTTAGTTATCACGTGTATCTTTGATATGAACACCTCCTGCATAATTGCAGTGTGGACAGTCTGGTGCCAAAGGAGCCTCCAGACCCAGGTGCTAGAGGCACTGCTGAGGAGCATTATGTTGAGAGTAAGGGAATATTCTTAAAACAAGAAAATCCAGAAAAGGAGGCACTGAAGAAGTTACAGAGTGGAATAACAACTTCGTCACTGGTAATCGTACCAGACGACACAGGCACACTGCCAACTAGATGCAGAATGTTTAAGAGTTGAAGAAGCAGTGAGACACTCGATTCTATCATCTAAGATTTTTTATGACTGAGCTACCCCAGCGCCCCTTGGTCCACCCGGCACCGAGCCCCGCCAGGAGGACATGCGTGGACCGGGCACACCTGGGCGGGTGGACAGCGGAGTACCCCCGCAGGGCTGCAGATTTTGACGGAGCTTTCCCTCCTTCCCGGACTCTGCGCTACTTATTAGACATTTCCTAGATAAAAACCTCAACCAAACAAAAAAGCCGAAAGAGTTTGGGGCTGCACGAGCCGAGTCCCGGCAGAGCGCGGGCCTCTCCCGC
>VZRE01007322.1:230075-385086 GCA_013396775.1 Cephalopterus ornatus | reverse complement strand
TCCCTCTCCGGCGGCTGCCGCTCGGCGGAGGCTCCGCGCCTGCCGGAGCTCGGCACGGCCGGGGATCGGGATCGGGATCCGGCTCCCCCTGGCTGCCCGCTGCCCGGCCCGGCTGCGCCCCTGCCTCCGCGGGTACCGGTGCCAGACCCCGCGGCCGCGGCTTCCCGGGGNCCCCGCCCGGCACGGACCGCAATGATTTAGAAGTTCAGGAATCCCACGTGACGTCACGGAGGGGGATGTAATGCTTCTCTAAATAGAACGTATTGTAACCGTCCCTCAGTCCAACGTGGTTCCTCCGGCCGCGCTGCCGGTCCCGTCCCCGCCGCGCCGGGCGGTAAGTTCCTAAAAATACAGGGCTACCCCGGGAAGGCGCCCGGCGCGGCGCGCGGCGCACCCCGCACGGAGCGGAGCGGAGCGGAGCAGCAGCGCCGGGGTGCGCGGCTGGGGAAGGGGCAGCCTGCGGCTGCAGGGGCTCTTCTCTCCGCCCCCGCATCTGCTTCGGAGGCGGCAGCGCCGGTCTCTGCCGCGCCGCTGCGGGCAGCGGGGATCCCGCCGCCCCCCCCGTCCCCGCCGTGCTCGGGGAGAGGGGGCGTGAGCGACCCTCGAGTCCCGCGGAGGGCCGGGCAGGGCAAGGCAGGGCGGCGGGGGACGGAGCGCAGGGTCGCCGAGCCGCGGGGTAGCAGGACTCCTCTCCCGCACTTCGGGGAGTTTGGGAAGTCAGCGTGCTGCTTCCCGGGATGGGCTGGGGTGTGATGCGGCGGCTGCCGCGGGGCGCAGGCAGCACGCCGCTGCGTGCTGCCTGGAGCGGAGCGGACGGGTGGCAGCTCCCGTTGGAGGGGCCGCGGAGCCCCCGCGCCCGCGGCGGGACGGACGGCTCCGGACGGGTCCAGCCCCCGCGTGTCCCGGCGGCACCCGGCGGTGACAGCTCGGCGCGCGCTGCCCCGCCGTCCCCTTTCCCCGCAGCCCCCAAACTTCTGGACAAGTTTCGCGGCGGCGCCCGGGCTCCCCAGCGGGCTGGGACCCGCCGGCGGTGGCCGCGGAGCGGTGCGCGGGGCGGTGCGCGGCCGCCTTCCCCGTGAGACATCCCGGGTGCCGGGCTGCTGCCGGCCCTTACGTCATGCTGCGGGCCGGTGCGGGGCTGATGCTCCTTTTCTGATGCCGTCGGGTGCGGGGCGGGGGAGAAGTGCTGACAAGGTCCCCTCTGTGAAGTCCCGCTCACCCTTCTCAGCCCCTCTGCTCCGCTCATCATTCCCCTCCCCAGCTCCGCGTCCCTGCGCCACTGTCCTCTCTTACAGGGGTCTCTCTCCCCCCAGCGAAGTTTTCAGGACGATAAGAGCTGCAGGAGTGTAAAGGGAATACTTGCTAAACTCTGCCTCCTCTATTATTTATGTCCAAGCATGGTGAGTGATCCTTCATCTCCAGGGCTCAATATTAGCTCTACAATCGGAAAGAGAGGGGTTATTTCAGAAATGGGGGTAGGAATAAAGGAAAATGAAATGTCCATACGTTGTTTGGTTTTTCTTCTTCTTCCTTTTTTTTTTTCTTTTTGTAAATCCAGAACGATGTGGGAAGTGACTTGCGCAGCAAGATTAGATTTCCGTATATTATCAGTAAGAAACAGTGCTTAGCTAGATGAAACTGAAGCTAGAACAAAAGCATAAGTGCTCCGAAGCATCTTTTTTAGGCTTTCCTTGAGACTATGCAGTTTTCAGAGCGATACTCACCCACTGGCGTGCACCAGACTTTCCCTGTCTGGCCATTTGGACAAGCCGCAGTGTGTCAAGTAATAGTGGTGTAGGAAAACTTTCTTGTAAGATACTGTCATGCAGAGATAATCTAGAAACTGGACTAAAAGAAAATTGAGAGGTGGAAGGTGAGAGCTGAATGCAAAAACATAACATAATTTGTGGGGATTTTGCTGAAGGAGTTATGCTTCCATAAATGTATGGTTTATTTTCAGTATAAAAGTGTACAGTGGTGAAAATCCTCTCTCAGCATTTTGTAACTTTTATGTAGTGAATGAGATTGTTGCTATCAAAAGCTCGAAATTCTTTATAAAAAATGGCTAAAATCCGTATTTGTGACTCCTTAATCCTAAAGGGAGCTGTACAGGTCGCAAAGCACTAGGGAAAAGTGTGATTAATGATCAGTGATTAGTGATAAGTGATTAGTGGTTTTATTCAAACTGTTACCTCTGACCAGAAGCACACATCTGAGGATTAACAGGCTCTTTAGATAAATGCTCATTAGTGGAAGGGGGAAAGCAAAGATAATAGGCATGCACACAGGGACAACTTTCTAGGAAAATCATTCCTGTCTCTGGCATAATAAGCTCTATTAGCAGAAAGGCTCTTTAATTTAAAAGTTGCTTTTATCTTGTAAATCAAAGATAGATGTAGAAGTTCGCTGTGCTATTATAGCCTAAATTTTCCCATATCCACTACATGTGGATTATCTCGGTAGCGATATTTTATTTAAAAACCCCCCACCACAATTGAATCTGTAAGAAACTGAACATTCCCAAGTACTAAAGCCCTGCATCCCTGAGGCATCTGCTCCCAACAGGCAGAGCAAAGCCTGCAGGCAGCTAACTAGATGGCGCAGTCCTGATCTCTTTGGGTTATGAACTTAGCAAGTAGCAGCTTGCTAGGTGTCCTTCAACACTTAAAACAAAGTTGATTCTGTGCTGGTTTGGAGGCTAGAAAGTGCTATGAGTTTGTAGTCACATTTTCCATGTCAGTTAATCTAGGGAGTTAAAGGCTATTGGAAAAATTAGTCTCGTTTACTGAAAGAAATGGTGAGAGAAAGAAGAAGAGAATGAGAGAACAGCAAATAGCTACAGCTTGGGACATAACTCTTGATTGAACAGTTTTTTACTGCTTAGATGAAGTACAGCTCTGATAGCCTTAATTAAGGGAGTTCTTCCCCCCCCATCTCTGGCAAACTTTTTAAAAAAAGTCACTAAAGAGAAAGAACAGTTGGTGTAGTGGTTTAATGAAACAACTTGGACTTGAGTGTACTCTACAGATTTTGGTAAGGAGTCTGTTTTTATGATAATTTACCAGGGATTTCTCATTACTCTTAATCATGCATGGATTGTGAAGAACTGGTATTTACTGCTGTCGATAAACTTGGGGATGTTTCCTCTGTCACGTTAGTTTACATGGGATTTACTTTTGGTATCATCTGTGGAGATCATCAAAGTTTCAAAACTTTAAATCAAACACTTGAGTGAAACAGGAAATAGAAATAATGAACTTTTGGCATAAAAACAAACTGCTGTAATCTCCTATTGTTATACCTTTAATTGGAGACTCTTAGGAATAGTCAGGCTAGTGCTTAAAATCAAAAAGTTTTGTAATAGCATATAAAAAAAGGCAATAAGTGCTTTTGCCAGTCTTGAATATTGGATGGCACTTTTCCAGGATTTAAAATTGCAATATTTTTAAAAGTTTACACATTTAGAATAAGCTGAAACCATTTTCCCTCACCAAAACACCCATTTATAGATCAATTTCAATTTATCAAACTCTAACTCTGCTAATTTAACCCAGTGAATGTAAAGAGAAAGAAACCATGTCTTATTTAAAGAAAAGGTAGAAGTGAGATTGTATATGTCATTTTATTTATATCACCATTTAGCAAAATGACTTACACAGATAAAGAGTAATAGGTGCTTTTTTAATTTGATGTTCACATCTTCACTTTGAGAATCTAAAATGTGCTGCAATCATTTACACTTATCCTGTTCACTGCCGAGGAATCTTCCATAAAAGATTGTTACAGTGAGAGCTGGAGTTCACTCTGGAGTTGATAAGAGAGAGGCAATCTCCCAGTGCCTTCAGAAGGTAGCTTTTACATACTAAATCTTTCAGCTCTGTGTGGGCAGAATCTCTCTGAGCTCAGTAAGTCTTGCAGGATGATTTGAAACTGGGTTATTAAGTTGTCTGCTTGTGGCTCCCTTTAAAAACCTGTCTCTGTGCCCCTAATCAAGGCATGAGGATCTTAAATATTGGAAGAACTCTTGCAAGGTTGTTTTTACTTTTAAAACAATTTATTTAATCAAGGACTTTTTTGTTATCCTGTGTCTCTAATTTCTGCTGTTAATTAACTTTCTGGATTTCCTATAAACCTGTTGCTTTGAGGACTTATACCTACGTTAATGTATTATTAGCCGTCTTTTGAACTTAATTATAATTTCAGTGACTGTCTTTCTTATAAACTCTTCATTATGAGAAAACTATTTCTGAACAAGATTTTGCAATAATAGAAGAGCAAAACTGTTTCTACTTAAAACATTTTTAAAAATTATTCTTAAGGACCATATGATTTCTTATTGGAACAAACTGGTATTTTTCTCAAGGCCCACAGACACTGATTTTTCTTGTAACTCATTACAGGAATACTCTACTCGTCAGATGCAGTTGCTGGAAACACAGATAGATGTATAAACCAACAGGTATTTCAATTCTGCTTCACAGGTGTAGGTGATTCTTTTGCTTTGATTTGGTTTTGGTTATCTCATACTAACCAAATTAATGGTAGGCATATATAATTAAGCTAGCCTATTTGGCTTAATCTTAATTCATGTATTAACTCTCATTGATATGAATACACAGGAGTCCTGGTGGAAATATTCAAAATGCTTTGAGATTCTGTCAGTCATAAATACTGACTCCAGGGCCAATCAGACAGCTTGGCAGGTCACTCTGCAATATCTCAAAACGATTTCTGTTGATTTGCCCTCTCTCCATGCTGCATGCCATTTAACCGCTGAAAAACCCCCTCTTATTTCTAGGTATATGATATATTCTGCTCTGCAATATATAATGCTCCAGATCTTTTAGGCCTCTAGCCCTAAAACAAGGATTTTTAAGGCTTCTGCGTTTCTTTGCCTTGAGAAATGATCGAAGTTGATCATAAATTTGAAGCAACAGTTTGGAATAAGAACTATGAAAACATTTTTTCCTCTTACCAAAACTCATATTAGTATGCTAATTTAAAATTCCTAAGGTGTAGTATTCTCTGACACAGACAAAACCGTTATCTCAGACAATATCTTATCGTGCTGGATTTTAACAGTAGCGACATTATAGCAGTAAGTACAGAAAATAGCTTTTGTAGACTTGACATGTAAAACCAAAATCCTGTTGTGGAAAGACTTTTTTTTTTTGGTTACACATACAATCAAATAAATTATTTAAATTGTCTCAGGTGTACATAACAAGCACAATATGACATACATAAAATAATTGTTTTGGTGACGCGATAAAAGGACTTGTTGAAGCAGACAAGCTGTTGTGTCTTTTTACATCCAAGGAACTGTTGTGTTGGTTTGTGTATTGATTGTTTTGCTCTTATTATGGCTCATGTTGAAGGGGCAATCCCGAAACTTTAAAATAATAGTTTCTCTACTATTTTTCACTAAGATGTTATTTTACTCTGGAGTTAAAATTACCGAGAGTTGGCATTTTTTTTTACTAGCCATCGCATGGGAAATGCAGCTGTTATTTGCCCTTAGAGAGTTTGGAAAGGGTTGGTTGCGCTGGTTTGTAAGTTTCTAGGTTGTGATATCAAATGCTATTTTATAAACACAAAGAGATTTTCCAAGGATTTTGCTGAAGGCTGTAGGATTTTTGAAGAAAAACATTGAAAGCTTACAATAATTTCCTTAGCTTAAACGATGTTTTGCTTTTGGTTCTTGTTTCCATCTTATATTTTTTTGAGAGTTGGTTCAAGAAGTCAGTCCCACACACAATTTGAAACACTGTCATCAGCAGTGTTTGTCTAGGTGTGCCATTTTAATAATCTCATCCTTTGAGCCAGCTCATGTCACTGTCATGCCACCGTGCCATATAAGGTGATTTGAAGGTGTGGGGTGCAGCCCCTCTTGGCCCCAGAGCTCCACTTAATAGGTGATAAAAACGGCAATATCTTTAGAAGAAGCCAGAAGGAATGAGATTTGAAATTAATTGGGAAAAAATACTACAAAGCCTCTATTACCTTTGCCAGCTGATTCTGCATTCTGCTTTTCTTTGGCTCTGAATGTTTTCATTGCTCTTACTAGGGTACTGAGACCTCTGTTAGCTCTGGAGCTAGACGTAGTTTGATCTCACCTGCAGCTTTCTACCCCACATAAACTCTACAAATAATTTCTATTGCCTTTTAAACCTTTGCAGTGTTTTTTCAAACAGCTTGCTTTTCTGTCATCTCAACCTCTTTCCTTGTCTTTGGGTGGCACCACTCAATGAACATTTTGATGCAGTTGCAGTGCCTGGTCCCAATCTCAGTATGTTTGTGTGTTTTAAAGTTTTTTGTCCAGGGATGTACTGAGTTTGAACTAGTCATCCTTAAATACACTGCCTAACTTTATTACAGAGAAATGTATATAATTAGGCTGATCTTTTCTCATTTAGAGGAAGCTGCCTTTTTGCCTATTTACTTTGTGGGCTTGTGCTTTCAGTTACTCTTTTCCTGCATATAAGGCAGTGTTGTTCATCACCACCCTTTTCTGATGTCTTTGCAAGTACTCAGAAGTTAATTTGGCTTCTCCGGGAAATTAACCTGGACCACTGACTCCTAGATTTAACATCTGATTTTTTTTTTCCTCTTGGCCAAATGGAAGGAATGCAGACTCAGGGGGCTCTGTAGCACAGTAAATGGAATCTGAGATGGGGTTTAGGATGCATCTTATGGAGTGGCTACAACAGTAAGCACTAAATTGAGCTTTTACTGTATTATATTCTCTCTCTTTTTTTTCTTTTCTTGTCCTTTAAATCTTTCAGTTCTGGAGTCCTGAAAATATTACCTGCAGAGTAGTATTCTGTCTAAGTAAACACTCAAAGATATGGATGATGATATTAGTAGGTCACTTGGTCGTGCATTGATGCTGCAAACCAACTGCCAGTAATTCTGTCATGGGTGAACTAGTTTACTGTCATTCACAGTCCAAATATACCTCTCACTTAACTTTTTAAAAAACTTCTATTCAACAGCAATAGTCTGTTGCTAGGTAAGGAGCTCCAAATTGCGAATGGCTTCAAGTTGCACCAGGATAGGTTTAGATTGGATATTAGGAAAAATTTCTTCATTGAAACAGTTGTCAAGCATTGGAACAGGCTGCCCAGGAAAATGGTTGAGTCACCATCCCTGGAGGTAATTACAAGATGTGTAGATGTGGCAGTTGGGGACATGGTTTTCCAGTGGATTTGGCAGTGCTGGGTTAATGGCTGAACTTGATGGTCTTAAGGGACTTTTATAACCTAAATGATTCTATGATTCTGTGATAGTAAATCATACCTCCACAGGTGCTGCTCTGAATTAATTTCAGCCAGTTGGTTAAATCTGGGCTTGCTTTTGGTTCTGGTCAGGTCAGTGAATGAGTTTGTCACTAAATGTTTTTAGGCACCCAGCAGGAACTCCAAAGGTGACCTGATGGCAAAGAGCCTGGAATTATGCTTGTCCAGAAATGGCACTGCCTGTATTAGAAATTTGGGCTTGCCAGGACCTCATGTATAGGAAACTTCTCTTGAGATGATTGTAAAATGCAACCTGAAGGAAATAAAAGTGGAGCAATGGAGTAGAAAAAAGATCACCAATTGCTTTGGCCAGGAATATCTTTTACTACCTATTGTTAAACTTAATTACTGAATGAATGCTTTAGGTAGAAGAAATCTTCATTAAGGATTTGTGACAACTTCAGCCACCACATCAGCTTCCTTTTTTGTAACATAAAAAAAAAGCTCCTTTTGCTGGCCATGGTTGGGGGGAGAGGGGGCATTTGCGTATTTTTTTCAAAGATTGAAGAGATCGGGATCAACGTCTGTAGAGACTGATCATTTTCTAGAGAGTGCACAAAATGATGGAAAAGAAGGGATTCTGTAGTTGAAAAACAGGTTAAGGAATTTTCCTTCTTTCCTTACTTCTACATCCGTAAGTGTATCTGTGTAGCACTTCAAGGTTGTTTTATACCCATTATTTAATACAGTCAGTGTAAGTTTCTTTCACTGGATGTGCAATGAAAAAGTATTTAAAAAAGATAGTGGGAGAAAAAAATGAATGATGTAGAACTTAAACCACTTTCTAAAATTCCCATACTGTTCTTTCATTCTTCAGTGCTAATAAAGCAGCTCATGGACTCAAGCTTGAAAATAGGTTAAATTCAAGTAATTGATGGTTTATCACAAAAAGGGAGAGAAGGCAGTAATTTAACTATTTTGATGAGAATCTTTTAAAGACAAGTTTCTCCAAATAATTTTCTATGAAAGTAGAAAGGATCAAAAGAGCCATGTGTTTTATGACTGGGCAAGGAGAATTACATTCTTGTGGATTTAAAAAATATCGTAGCAGAGCCTAGTTCTCCACTCACCCCAATACAAATCTGGAGCAACTCTATTGAAATCTGTGGAGTTACCAACTGCCGTAGCAGTCATTGAGAAGAAAATTAGATTCACGGGGTCTATTCTGAATGTAGCCTATCAGTTGTGCGCTGTGCAAATCCCATTATTAAAGTAATAGCCTTACATGTCACGTTAAGGACGGCTGTTTCCCCAAGATGAACATGTTTGTAGCTCTCCTCATCTTGTGGCTACTTTTTAAGGGGGCAGGGGGATATTGAGAATACTTATTTTCTGCTCAATTAATATTCCTTCCGTGCACTCTCCTTCCTCTCACGCGCTTTATGTGTGGGTGCGCAGTCTGCACTCTCCATCATCTATCTGTCTGTGTCTCTTAGGCTGTGACAGTCTCCACTCTGGCCTCAGGCTTGCATAACGTAGATGAAAAGCCCACCAAGATTTTCAGTTAAACATGGCAGGATATAATTCTGCTTCTAAATATGATGTGCATTTTCACTCTTAATGATGCAGGTGTGAATTGGAAGTAACACCTTAGACTTCAGTTATGATTTATTATTATGGAGTTTTAGGGTTTTCTTTCCAGTTTTGGAAAAAAAAAAAACAGAGGAGGAAAGAAGTGGGGAGGCAGTGTAGCTTGGAATTTTTAATAAATTGGAGTATTTGTTTGCAGTACTGGAAAGCAAGACCCAGGCCATTCCAGCATCTTGCACAGTTCCCAAGCTGACCTGAGAGTGAGAACAAAGTCTTTGACAAATGGGGAAGAATATCTTCACTGCCTGAGCTACTCTGATTTTTTTTTTTTTTAATAGCAATCACCGGGGAATTTTGGATAAAGAAAAACACTGTAAAGAGTGATAAATAGTGTACAGTGTACAACCCCCACTTTCCTCAGCCCTAATCATGTATGCTTGCTTCCAGTTTTCTTCATTTGGCCCAGCTCTGTTACTTCTGAAATTGGTATAAATCCATTGACTTCTCTGAAACTGTGTGGAGTGAGGGTATGGCCCACAGTTGTTTAGTAATGGCACACAATGGGCAACTTCTGTGTATAATCTTTTATGAGAGGATAGAACAAATATTTTTAGACCTTATAACCTCTCTGATGTGCAAAGGTTCTCTGGTCCCTTAACAATCTAGAGGTTAATTTAAAAAAAAAAAAAACAAACCCACAACTATTATTTCATTGCCAAACATTTTTAAAAAGCACTATTTATGTAGGCCCTATATAAGCACACATTGTTTTATGTTCCTTCTGCTGGCTTTGCATTTGACTAAACCATTATTCTCGGAGTGCTGCTGTGCTGAGATCATCAGTGATGATGGTGTGAAAACAAACAAGTTTTAGCATGAGAAGTCACTATATGATTTGACAAGGAGGTTGTCAGCACCAAAACATCCACAGTAATATCATCTCTGGTCAAAGCAAAATAAAAATCAGATGGCTAGTGGGAAACAATACATTCTTAGGAGGAGGGGAAGGGGACTGGATCTAATTCTGCAAGGTGCTGTGTCAACTAAAAGGAGGACCCATCTCAATTCCCATTGAAGTCAATGGACATTGAGGGCACTCAGGACTACTGGCATTGTGTCCTTTTTCTCCAGAGTTTAGTAAAACTGCTGAGATGAAACTTAATTCCTTATTAATTCAAACTGCTAGCAAGTTCTTGGGAGAAAAGCTCTCTTTGTTAAAGGTTGAGATATGCTCCATCTCTTCAACAGAGAGCTGAAAAGGTACATATTCTAATTCTGTAGCCTTCAAAGAGTCCTTCAACATGAAGAGTTCTGCATATACCTTGACAGTACAAAAATCTTGCTTCTGAGGAAAACATTTCTGGCCTCTGTCACGTTACACAAAATAGGGTGACAGCTTCCTATTTTTTTCTATTGAAAGTGATCTTTAATATTATCAATAATGATTTTGTATTCCCTAGTGTTAAATTAAAAAGCTTTGGGACTAATGAATGCAGCTATGTGTAGTCAAAGAGGTGCTGTGAAAAATAAACCATCAGATATGTGAATGTCCCCAAACTTTTTTTTTTTTTGTTCCTTAGTGAAAAATTATGGTGAGCTGTTTTTAACAGAAACAGTTATAGTCAATGAATCCCAGATGAATCAACCAACTTAAAAATACCCTAAAATTTAGGGTTTCCAGATAGTTTATTTTGCTGCTATACTGTGGCCTTACCTTTGAACCTCTTACTACATTATCTAAGTCGATTGCAGCTTGCAGGATACACAAGGAAACACTCTGGAGAACATTGCTCCCTCTGTAGCAGTCAGAATGCTACATGTTTTATTTTCTCTCTCGTGCTGTCTGATTCTATACAATTTTTCTTGCCAAAAGGTTCCTATTCCAAAATATTAAGACAATCTATTTCTAGGCTGTCAGTCTTCCAGTTTTCATTTCAGAGTTTTGAGTCAGTGCAGTGTCAGCCAAAAGCTTTTCAACTGACTGAAAACTTTTAGGGGCAGAATGAGCTTAGAAGAAATATTTTCAGCATTGTAATTAATTCTAAATGAATTTAAATGAGGACAATAAGAGATATGATGATGACTGTTTCATCAAGCTAGTCATGAAAATAGATCTGATTTTCTTTTTAAATTTGTATTTGCTATGTTGATTTCAAAGATACTGAGGATGCCTTGCGAGCTAAGGGTCAATTCAACACAGTGTGTATGCAGAGCTCCTTGTTATACCTCTTCTTTTGAGGAAACACCCTTCTTTGAACAGGGGATGTGGTATTGGGAGTGCTGCTGAGCCCTGTGGCTGTCTTGTGTGGTGTGGCAGCCTGCAGTGCATGGTGGGTGTGACTGTGGCAGTGAGATCCTCTTCATGCCTTTCCTCACTAGCAAAATCGCAGCCACTAGGGTTCAGGCGCTTTCAGAAAGCCCAAGCAAGATTTCAAACAAGTCTCTCACTTGGCTCCACTGTTAGAAAATACCGGACAGGGAAATACCCGTGTTTACATTTATAGAGATATTAGTGCTGTGTAGCACATGAAATGGGCAGGTATTGCATGGAGAACACATTTTGTAAAATATCAATTGTTTGTAGCCTCACATCACAGACTTTTAAGAGCAAAACCAAGTCTGCAATCTGGCAACTGGTCCTGCATACTGTAGGACTACTTTTTTTTAGCCTTTTGTAGTTCTATGGATAGCACTTTCCTCACATACCCAGTGCCTTCCTACTAATCATCTGCAAAATATATGTCAAAAAAGCATCATCCTTTTGGTGCTCACATTAAAATGACAGTTATTTCTCCATTTAATGACCAACTCTGCTTGGAGCCGGCTGTGCTCTCAAGTACGGTATATGAGATGGCCTCAAAACTGGCAAGGTCCTGACAGAGCCTCTTGTCTCTTTCTAAGCCCCAAATTTAGCACAGTGGGGATTTCCTTGCCGTTGTGTAGAGAAGGCAGTTGGGCCACAGGGTTCTTCTCTTCACCCCATTCAATCCTGAGTTAAATCAATTAGCAGTTGCCAGGGGTAAGGTAGGTGCCCTGTGAGCAGCAGCTTTGGAGAGGAGTACACTTGGCCTAGTGACATTTTCTGAGGCAAAAATTATTCGCCAAAGACTTTGACACAAAGTACTTCACTGGAAAGCACAGAGGCCTGAAAGTGTTCACAGTTACAGATCAAATTTTGTGAGTAGCTTCAGCCAAAATAAAAGGGGAGGAAAATATGTAAAAAAGTCAAAATACTCTCAACATTTTTTCAAAATGAGATATATCTCCTTTGAAGACTGATTTGTATTAAGGAAGACATAAGGCACTACATCTTTCAGAGGTTTTTTTTTTTTTGTGCTGAATAAGTCTTTAAGGTTGATGCAAACACTTTTATGTTATCTGTTTTTATTTGTCTGCTCTTGGTTTGCGGGGCTTGGGTCTCTTTATCTTTCTTGTCTGAACAATATAATTCTGTTCATGTAAGATGGAGACAAGCTTCTGGAAAGCCGTGTTGGTTAAAAACTTCAAATGGCTGGGTAGAGGTCTTTTGTTGGCCATACCTCCCAAGTATTCCCTAAGACTTGGTCTGATCTGTTTTGATCTTACTGGAACAGAGAAGATGATCGTCTCCCCTGGAGGGCAGTGCAAAATTGACTCAATCAACTGATGGAATCAGAAAAAAGTTGGCTGAAAAAAATCAAAAAATAAAGTTGTACAGCAACTTTGCTGAGAGTAAATTTAGCTGTCCTCTACTAAGAATGCTGTCAGAAATATCTTGGACTTTTTTTCAATTAAATAATTGCATAATTGTTAAATTCATAAGTTGGAGACCATGAAGAAATAGTCTCTTTTGTTTGTGCTGCTTAGGCTTAGGATTTTATGGTCTTTTAAAATTTATTTCTTCTTTACAGGAATGTGGATGTCTTAAATGGAAACCTCTTATTGGGAATTATCTGGTGAAAGTTCTGATAAAAGGCTAGATTAATCTGAATATTCAAGGATGGTTAGAAAAGAGCTGAAGAAACAATGTTTCCTAGGTACAGGTTGGGTTTTTTTTGTTGTTGGTTTTTTTTTTATTTTTTTATTTTTTTGCCTTTGAGCATATTAGTTTCTCATTTTTTATCATGAGACATAGGGTTTCGATGAGGAGGAAATTCTTGCTTGTTCTAGTTGTGTGGAATTGCTTTTCTTAAATCATGTGTGGTATTTAATCTGCATGTGATGGCTCTTTAACTTGTCTTTTCAAGTGTGTGTTTTGGTGGCTTGATGGTATGTAGAACATTTCCTTCCTGTACTTCAGCATTTCTAACCAAAAATCTGAGTACGTTTGAAACCTTAGCTTATTCACACTTCCTAATCATAATCCCCTTGGTTTCCTTGTCAGCACCTTTGTGGTATTTCTCTGGACACCTCTATCTAATATCTCCAGAGGTTATTCTACAGAGTAACCTTTGACAAGATCTATTACTTACTACTTACCGCTTTTAACAAGGTGAAAAGAGGTCAGTCTCTGTAAAAGGCAGGCATTATTAGAATACTGCTGTAGAGTCTCTTGGTGGCTTGTACATCTCTTCTGGCAACACTGAAAATCAGTTCAGCCACCTCCTCTACAGCAGAAAGAAAATTACATTTTTGACTGGATATGATTCTATGTAGGTAACATATGTCCTTGGGAAAGTGTTACTATGTGCATTACAGAGCTCCAGGTTCTTTGTCAAGGTTGTAGCATACTGATGCACGCACTGGAATCTGTGAGTTTTTGCTGTCAGCTTCCAGAGTAACAGGATTTCAGGCTGTTAGTTTCTGTATGATCCATTTAATTGAACTTCATGGCCAATGCTAATGACATTTGCTGCTGCAAGAATTGAATTGGTAATTTGCTTACACCTCCTGTCAGAGTTCAGGATCTTCTAAATGAGAGCTGGTGTTGTCTGTTTCTTTAACCACATCAAGATGCAAAGTCTTCCTCTTTCTGAATTGAAAAAAGAGATTGCAAAATCTCACTTTGTCAGAAGAGTAACTACATGATCCTTTTGGCTGATCTACAAAATCTTAGAAAT
Organism: Cephalopterus ornatus; assembly: GCA_013396775.1. Lineage (NCBI taxonomy): Eukaryota > Metazoa > Chordata > Aves > Passeriformes > Cotingidae > Cephalopterus > Cephalopterus ornatus. The sequence goes on along the minus strand of VZRE01007322.1, from coordinate 371,219 downwards.
GAGACAAAACATATCTTCTCCCAGATAATTAAAAAGATGAGAAATTGTTCAGGAGAGTTTAGACGGATCCCGGAAGTATTGAAAATACAATTTAAAATGAATGTCTAGTCAATTTATCTGCATGCATCCTCTATAACATGAATGAAAAATCTTTCCAGGGAGCTTTGCAATATCTTAGTCTGGGGTTTTGCCAATGAAGGATGATGATATTTTCAATCTGGTTCTATCAGTTACTTACCACATTGTGTTCCTTCGTGGTTTCTGTACATGTAACTCTTACAAAAACTGCTGGTATACCTTTCATATGCAAACAGCTGTAATACAGGGGAAAAAAACCACTATCTGAGGCTTAACAATAAATAATAAAGATTTTTCCTCTCATCCCCAGACTCTGAAAACCAGGCTAACTTGTTGCTAACATGACTTTCACTTTCTATCCAGAGTCTATCAATTAAGCACATGCAGCCAGTGACTGAAATGCTTTGTCTTGGAGTAGAGTTTAAATATGATTTACCTATTGGGAGCCCATAGCCACATGACTACCGTACACGTATGGCCTGCGCAGCTGTGGTGGAGCTCTTTGCAAAAATTAGGCATAATAACTGTCTTGAGAATATTAAAAGGTATATAGGAAGAGCAGGTTATAAATGTGAGATATATATTACTTATTTTTCCTTCAAATAAGAAAATGAAAAATGAAGAGAAATAATGCTTTTTTCTTTGGTATGATCATATAGAGGTTAAAATAAAAACTGCTAAGGCAAAACAACTTTCTGCAAGATGAAAAAGAGATTTCCTTGGAGTGTTGTGGTTCCTGAAGTTCTGCTTGTTTCCTGTGTCAGCAACCTCCCAAAAATTAAATCACTAAGAATTTACCTGTAGGAGTGTTTGGCATATTTCTTTTTTCCAAACCCACTCTTTGTTTTTCAGCATACAGACAAGTCCTTTTTTTTTTTTTTTTTTATTTTTTATTTTTTATTTTTTTTTTTATTTTTTATTTTTTATTTTGGTGGGGAGGTGGTGGTGTAATTTTAATTTTATTTTTAATTGCATCTTCCCCTTTGGTTCAAACATTTTGTGGCTGGAGATTTAGTAATTTACCAAGCAAATTAGCCTTCACCTTAAGTGTTAACTTCAACCATGGGATACAGCTTTTAATTTTAAGGGCTCTGTTTTGGCTGAGATGAGCAAGAGTTTACAAAATGTTTCTTTGAGACTGAACCCTACAGAATGAGACCAAGAGGTTGAGAGGCAGCTGGATGCATCAACATGGCAGAGCAGGAGAGGGATATACAAATCCTTACTAACTGAGAGATGGAAGAGCTGCCAGACAGTTTTCTGGTCTGTTTTTGGAGTGAGAAATGTAAAGACTATCTAGTGGAGACTTCGGAGGCAGGAGGTGGTGTAGGACCAGGATCAGACTAGCCAACAGGGGGTGAAATCTGCTTCTTTTCCAAGGACTTCTGGTTCTGTGGAGGCTCTGAAAAAAGCCATAAAGCCATCATCCACAGGTGGAATTCATCCCTGCTAGAAACTGTTGACATTTTACAGTAAACCTAAGTCTTAACACAAATTTAGTGCTCTGTGGATTTTAAAGTCCAGCCACCAAAGTAAGGTATTGCCAGAATAGAAAGAAATTACTATCCTATCTTGTCTATGATATGTTAACTTAGAGTTGATGAATAACATCTGATTTATATTCTCTCTGATAAGCTTGTATATGTGTTTCTTTGTTTGTTTATTTTACTTTTCCCCTAGACCAGCCACAAAAAACTTACTGCTCATCAGTGTAAAATCTTGCACTGACTGAAGGTGGAATTCCATGTACAATTGCCAGAAGAAAAAAAAAAAAGCAGAGCCTGTAGTGAGGGAGAAAAGAAAATAACCGTCATCCTTCCTCTTTATTCCCTTTTACTCTTTTATGCTTCCTTTTACTCACGATTTTCAAATATTTTCAATGTTAGAAATGGTAAATGTTCCGTTTTTGTTGCATTAATGCTGTAAGGTGGATTTACGTGGATTTTAGTTTTCTTCAGGCGAGACAGAAGCCTCTGCATGATGGGCAAACTATCTTAAAACGAAACTCCTGCTTAGCAGTTCCTGAATCAAGTGGTAGGTGACACACAGCTTTGCTCCAGTCCCCAAATTTAGTGGCTGGGCAGTCGCTCTGCTGAACTACCAAACCCCTTATTAAGTGTAAAAGACTGTGAAGCTGTAAATACAGAGACAGTAAGTAGTTGCAGTGGAAGGTAAAGGGTGAAGAATTTTAGAGGAGTTCAAAGGAAAGAAGGAAAAGACTCAATAAATCCTTGTGAGTGTGATGACTGAGAAGATGAATTCTCTTGACTGTTAGCTTTTGTTTGTGCATAACTTAGTTGGGAAGATTTAGTCCAATTTAAGTGAATCTTAGATTTTCTGTAAGGTACCTGTGTGACAGTTAAGTTTAAGCAGATCAAATTATAGCTACAGATCTGTTAACAGTGGAGAAACTCACAGCTCGCTCTCTTTCCTCCACATGTACCTATGATGAGTTCAAAAAAAGCGCTTTCTTTCCAAAATGTTTGCTTTCATTTTAAGTTTTGTAAACTTGGAAATGGGAGGTCTGCTTGGCCTAGCTGGGTCCTTGCTTGTCTCCATGGGTATGGCTTTTTAAAGCGATTGTTGGCAATGTGCTTGGTTTGAATTAGCTGGAGCAGAAACCTGGAAACTGAGGCTGAGGCTCTTCGTCAAGAGTTTGGGCTGTGTTAGCTCTTGCCACTCATTCGTCTCCTGATGGTGAGGATGTATCTCTCCTCCCTTCAGCGGTACCTGCTGGATAAGGGGAAGGCACATTCCTTGCCCTGCCTTTTCCTGTAACTTTCTTGGTGAGCGGTCTGTCTGGGCTCCCTACATGAGCACAAGCTGTGGCACATATATCAGGGAACACCCCCAACTTTGAGGTCATCAAAATTATGTCTAAATATGGTGTGCTACAGCGTTTCTAACAGGAAACATCAGCTTATCGGAGCAGAAGGGGTGTTTGCAGATTTCTGGAGGTATTCAGTGGCGGTAGGCCTTGTGGTAGGTGCGTGAATATTCCTTCTTCATAAGCTGGACCCAGTTTGGAGGATGGGATTTTCCTTTCTGGCAGACCGTGCTCAAGTGATGAGCAGCTCTGTGCTCCTAGAGCAGCATCTTCTGGTGGCCTCCTGTGCTCTGTTTCTTAAGGCTGCTAAAAAAATTTTGGAGGAAACAGCCCCAGGTGAATTGGAAGAAGGGTAAAAGTGTGGAAATGTGATATTTCCCAACCATGATGTTCTTAGCCCCACCCACGTCTCCAGGATAAAGTTCATTTGCCTTAAGATAAGGTAGGTTTTCTTATCATGAAAGAATACTCCAGAACAACTTTGGCTTTAATTTCAAAGCAAAGGGAAAATGCGAGTTCAGATCAATCAGGAAGTTGGTGAAGGTATTTTGTGTCAAAAGACAAGTTCTTTTTTGGCTGTAGACATTGTTACACTATTTACAACATAATACTGTTGTTTATATTTCTAACTTTTTGGCCATTAGAACAAATTTACTTTCAAGATGATTAAATGCTTTTAATTTTTTCACATCCTCTTTACCTGGTTGTGCAGTGATTGTGATTTCTTTTGGAATAAGTTATTCAGGTTAGGTGAGTCTGCTGTGCCAGCTGGATGAAAGACCTTGCAGCAAATCGGTATGGTATTAAACCAGATTGCTGCTGTTTCTACTATTGAGCTGGGACTCTGCTATAAGACGCTTGTAATTTCTGCATTTCCAAAGGCTTGGAAAAATACTCTCATGAAAAACTAAACATAGCGGGTAATGAAGGCTAAAATTGTTTATACTAATCACATCAATTGGAAAATGATCTTCACTCAGCAACTCTTCTACCAGCAGATTAAGACAGCAAGTGAGTATGTTGGTGTTAGGGATTGGCCTTACTTTCCAGCAACTTCTAGCAGGCTCTTGTCCTGTATTGTGCCTCAAAACAATGAGTGCATCTTCTCTTCCTCTGTGTAAGGGCTTTTCTGCTCAGTTATACGCTTTGTGTAAAAAACCATTAGTATTTCTATGCTGTAATTTGTTGCAGTCTATCCAGCAGAAGTCGGAGTTTGTGGTCTGTGCTATCTGGGCTTTTGGCTGCAGGCTATGCACACCTGCCTGCACTGCAGTGGTGCCTCTTCACATCGCTAAACATAGTTTTTGGTTACCTTTTACAGGCTTCTTTAGATGAAAGTTTGAAAACCTAGAGGAACTTTTTGAATAGTTTTCTAAGTAGTCGGAGGGAAGAAAATCAGACCACTTCCAATGAAAATACGAGAGGGCTCTGCCAAAATTGCGAGCGGGCATTTTCCAGCGCTTAATGCTGTGTAAGCCTCCGTCCCAGCCGAACCGATGCTCGGCTGCGGTTGGCGTAGCGCGGCCCGGCATTAAACGCCAGTCGGATTCCCGGTGCCGGATTCCCAGGCCCTCTCCCTGCTCCCGCTCGCCAGCAGAGGCTGCTGCCAGCCCGCGCCTGGCGGCGGGAAGGGGCGGGGATCCGCCGGCCCCGCCACGGCCCCGCCCGGGCAGCGGCTCTGGCGGCGCCGTGCCCGCTCCCGGGCACCTGCAGTTCGTGGGGATGCACGGATAGATGGATGGATGGATGAATGGATGGGCTCACCCCCACGGTGCCACGGGGTGCACACGCAGTAACGCGCAAAAACTGACCCACGCCGCTTCAGAGGCTCACTGAACAAAACCCCGGTGAAAGGGGGTTTATAAAGAGAGCTGTTGAGTTCACGTTAAGAACTCGGGGCATTTTTCTGCTATGTACATTTTCAATCCATTCTGTCTGTGCTTTCTGCAGAGATGTTTGTTCTAAAGCAAGCTCTCATCTGTCAGTTTGTTTCATGTGTTCGAGCATGCAGCAACCCAGGGGACTCAACGTCAGACGGACATAAATCTCTCTGAAGAGCAGGGCAGCTACTCAGAGAACCGACTGTTTGCAAGATCAAGATTAAAAGGCAATGAATTAATGTGTTTCTGCTATGGGGCATTAAAAACATTGTTTACATTAACAAGGATCCCAGTATTTTTGTGATAATAATTTTAAAAACTGAGCATTGTAAGTGTCAGTGACTGTTTTGTATAGAGGTGTTTTTTTTCCCCAGGAGTGCATGGAGTTTAATCAGCAAGATTTAGATCTTGGGCTTGTTCTCTCAGCGTAGTTGTAAATCATTCCTAAATCTTAAGGAGATGTTCCACAAATTCTGCTGACTTTCAATGTAAGACTTCACAACCAACAACATTGATTTATTTAAGTACAGGTCTCGTGCCTTTTGAGAACATATCATCTGCTTAAATTGTGTTTACTGTATGGAAGAAGTCAGCATTTTCCTGGTGAATTATAGAAAAATGATAGCCTGAGTTACAGTGTAAGTGACACCTATTTAGGAATAATTTGTTAATTGCTACTTTGAGGCTGATTCTTGTGTTCTTCAACTGAATAGGTTTAGTTAACATCACATACTAATTTGCTGAATAGCTACTCAGTCTAATGCAAGCCTAATAACATGTAATTACCTGCTGCAGTTACTCCAGTTTGTTTGCAGCGTTCAGCTCTGGAGAAGAGGGAGGGAGAAATACGTGGGATAGAGACGAGGTCATATTCTCCACTGGTGTAAACTTAGGTTATTCATTCATATCGAGAGATTGCAGTTTGTAAATCTGCCACCCACTTGCTCAGTGTTGGAAGCTTTTCTCCGAAGTAGCTCTGGTGAGGTACAGTCCAGGCTTCCTGCAAAGAGGGCTCAGCGGAATCAGCCTACAACTGCAGTGCTGGCATTTGCATAACTGCTCTTTTGAAGCATGTAACATCTTCATTTAAGTCTAGTTAAAATCCTAACAGCTGGCCCATGAAGTTGATTGAAAATGATTGAAAATTTTTCCTAGTGAGACAAAGGGAATTTAATATTTTTTTGTGAAGTAATTCTTCATATCTTCTTTCTATGCCCTGTTTGAACATGGAATATGTATCTGACATTGTAGCAGGCTATGTATGCACTTTTGGTAATGTTATTTACTTAGTATAGCTGCAAAATTGTTAACTGTGAATGTGAGGCTTCGAAGTGAAGCTGGGCACATGAATGAAAATTGAAGGTACTGTGTTGTGCATGCAGTGCTCTCACTGTTGTCAGCTGGAGCTGTAGGTGCTCAGTCTGTGAGAAGAAATTTGCCTCAGACCTATGTACTGCTGCTGCAGGCTAGATTTCAGTCTATGGAAAGCATTATGCAACTGTAGTGAGCCCTTTTATTGGTGAATATTGATTTTCTTTGCACAATATTTTTTCGCGGCATGTACTACCATACACACCAGTAACACAGGCACTGCACAGTGATACCTCCAGTTTAGTGTAAGACCTTTAAATTATATTCTAGCAATGCACAAGAAAATTGGTCACTTTATTATAGGAAATAGATTTATTTACATACAAAAGTGTGTAAGTAAATGTATACCAACAAGTACAGGGTGTACAGTACATACAGGGGAGTAACGACTCCTGTATTTGTAACTGATTTCCCAGTTGCTAGAAGGTCTATGATGGTAATGCATTTGGCTACAACAAGGACAACTGTGATAGAAAACCTTTTGTTTTATAGCTCTCACCTATGGTACAAAACATACTACTGGGAAACTGGAGAGGGACTCCTGCTGAGAAGGGACAGTGGCCACTACTGAGTATGTGGGTATTTCATGTATGATATTTTGTGTTACATGAGTGGACAGCATGTTGCTAAGAGAAGCTACTTTTAGTGAGACAACTAATTAAAGGGGTACTGCAGCTTTGGCTGTCACTAAGTCCGGGTGCTTATAAAGCATAAGCATGAGCTGTAGTCCCTTGGGTGATCTCACAAGTGAGTTTGGGTTATTTTGTTTATCTGAGGGAGGCAGGGTTGTTGCTCACTTATGACTGGTAGGTGGGCTTGGGAGTGAACTGCTGAGATTTCTCTAGTCTGTCTTAGCCACTAGATCCTTCTCAGTTTGACATCCTGTTTTATTTTTGTTTTATTTTTTTCATCTGCCTTTGCCTGTTTTCACTATCTGGACTTTGACTTCCAGGCTTCCCACCACTCCCGCTCCCTGTGCAAGGCTGGATTTTAACTGAGTACAAGCATTACATTGCTGATGCATATCAAATCTGGAACGACAGTCAAACACTCTACCCACTTGTGTCTGGCTGTTTCTTGGGGGTCTTGGATTTCTTAGGATTTAGCACTGAGTCCCCATGTCCAAAGCAGGAAGTTCTATTGCTTTTCTATTTCAGCTTACCAGTCTTCAGTCACCTACTCTGCTGTGTTTAGGAATAACTGAAATTGGTCTTACAGTCCTGAAATGGCTCTTCTTTAACATCTTCTACAGTGGCAGCAACACTAATACATGAGACTCTTCTCATCTCTGGTCCAGTTTACAGTAGGCAAGGCTGGTGCCCTTTGTGCTTATATTTGGTAGCCAATAGATGCGGTGGTGTGCCAGATCTACTTTTATCACCATAAACTAAGATGCTTCAGCTGGTGCTAATGGGTTTTGACCTCTTTGCTGTGCCTTTTTTCTCAGCAATTTTGAATTGGTGTACATCCCCGATTTATTTTTTTTCCTCTTTTTTGCTAAGGTGGCTGATCTAGTCTTTGCTGGTTTCTACTGATACAGTGCTTTTTTGCAGCATTACTGGATTCAGCAGCTCTCTGCATTTTAGCATGGGTTGTTTTGCTTGGCTGTACCTTGTTTTCTAGGTGTTCTTGTCTTTGCAACTTAACCTATGTGTTCAGCCAGAGCACTGCGTGACCCACAGTGACTATTCATTCTCGAGGTATTAGATGAAGGAGTTGTGGTGTTGTATTGCATTCAAATCAGTGTCTTGCTCTGCCCCGTTGCCCAGTGGGGGGGTGGTACTCCTATGAGTCATCTACTATAAATGCCAAATGATAGCATCTTTTGCTTCATGATGTTCTTATTGGCAAGGTTGTGCATCACCAGCACTCGGTCACATTTCTCATGTCTAATATTGCTGCTCATCACAATTGCAGTGATCATATTGCAGCTGGCTCCACAACCCAGCTGCAATCTAGCTAGTTGTTTGATCCAAGTGGCACAGTTGCAGATACAGCTGATAGTTTTGTATAGTATTTGTGCACAGAAGTCTTTGCTGAAGTTACATGTCATATATTCTCTTCTTATAGCAAATTTTTCTGTCCTCAGTCAGTGCACCTACAACTACATGAACTACTCACTTACTCCCTTCCCCAGGATTACTGTGGCATTATTATATAAAGCAGTTCTGTTTCCCACAGTTGTCCATAGTCTGTGTATTTTTTTTTTCTTTCAGCCTTTCCTGATGCTTTCCAGATCCTATGCACAGGAGCAGGGTGCCAGCAATCTCAGTTAGTCTTTGTTCTGCCCTCTAAATTCTTCAAACGTGTCTCTATGTACTTAATCTTCACTAGAACTTGTAATTGTTTTGATCCTTTCCCTGTGTAATTCAGCTGCCTGTGTTTGCAAATACTTACCTGGGGTTAAATTTGTTTTCTTCAATTGATAGTTCTATGAATGCTCTTGGCCTAAATAATGATTTTTGTCTGTCTGAACTTGAAGTGGATGGCTGCATTGTTAGTTCTCTAATGCAAGCATCTCTTCTTAATGTCTCATGGCATCAGGCTGAATTCTTTTTCTAAGTATCATTTTATTTGAGATCACAGTACAATCACTGTACCTGATTTATTTTTTCCCCAATATTTCCAGCATTTTAAACTTAATCTTCTTATTCACTTTTTGTCTATTTCTTCCCTATACTCTTCACTGTTAGACTGGGGGAATGATGGAATGATGGGGTAAAGCTTTTAAATATTGGTACAAATTCAGGTCCTTCTCCTAAGACTGTGCAATGTGTTTTGTATGAAAATGAACTTTTTTGGTTAGTCTGAAACTTTTTTTCAAGTCTGAACTTCTTTGGAGGTCTGAATCCCTACATGTCACTACTTTCTGTTTTTAACTCTCTCCCTTGCAGCTATCCCACTATGCTGGTTGCTGCCATGTTTTTGGGTACTGATTATCGATGCTAGAGGATTCTGTTTCTGAGGTGAAACCTTTAAAAACTAAAAGCTAGCCTGCTACTTTTGTCAATGCAAAATGCTACAGAATGCCTCTTTAACTTCCTGAACTTGTGGGCAGTTTTAGTAAAGTCAGTGGGAATTAACTGTTCTTCATCCCCCGGCCTACAGCTGCATGGGGCTACCCGACCTACTGGTACCACCCTGGATGGCCTGGTGCAAGGATGTGGCAGTGATTTGTCACAGGACAGAGTGGGTCTGCATGACCCATGGTGAACCATGGTGATGCAGACCTGTGTGTGACAGAGCTGCTCAGGTGTCACTGGACTGTATTTCCTGGTGCTCTGAGTCCTATGGGGGTAAATTTGATACAGCACAAATTAGTCTGCATTGGTTTCATAATAGCTCAAGGAGGACAGCAACATGTGAACTACCAGCCTGACCTCAGAGCGACGTCAGAGCCTCACAGGCTCCGTGTAACACCAGGCACTGTGTTTCTCTGTCGGGCGCATAGTTAATCCCCTGAAATCTGGTTAAGCCACCCATAGATAATTGAGAGTTGAGAGTGCTGGTGTGTGCTGAAACTTAAGCATGCAATCGAGTGCTTTGATGAATCAGGGCACTAATGATAACCCAAGGTGCAAACCAGTGGGGAACTGGAACCAGGATTCCTAGGACTTCAGTGGGAATACGGAGAAAACAAAGCAAGTAACCAGCTTAAGGTCTGATTTACAGAAGCAGGTGTGCTAATCCTGCAACTGCCTTCCTCAAGTAGTTAGCTTGGGAACACCAAAAATACTAATACTACTCCTGAAAACTCCTCTTTTCGGCAAACTTGTGCTTCCTTAAGTTTTTAACTTTGAAGCCTGTCTCATTTTTAATCTGTTCTTAACACAAATACTTCATGGTCCCTCACCTCATGTTTTAATTTGTTCTGATACTGATGTCTTCTCTCCCCTGAAGTCCCTTTGCTTGTGTACCCTGTGAATAGAACAGAGAAAATACCACCTCTGTACCTTCTAATGTTAAAAGTTGCCGTGGTTTAACCCCAGCTGGCAACTGGCCCCACATAGCCGCTTGCAGCCCATCGATGGGAAGGGTAAAAGTAAGAAAACTTGTGAATTGAGATAGTTACAGTTTATGCACACACAAACAAAGCAAACCAAGGAATTAATTCACCAGATCCCATGGGCAGACAGGTGTTCAGCCACCCCCAGGAAAGAAGGGCTTCATAACGTGTAATGACTCGGGAAGACAAGTGCCATCACTCTGAATGTCACTCTCTTCCTTCTCCTTCCCCCGGCTTTATATGCTGAGCAGGACACCATATGAAATGGAATATTCCTTGGGTCAGTTGGGGTCAGCTGTCCTGGCTGTGTCCCCTCTCAACCCCTTGTGCACCCCCAGCCCGCTCACTGGTGGGGTGGTGTGAGAAGCAGAAAAGGCCTTGACTCTGTGTCAGCACTGCTCAGCAGTAACGAAGATTTCCCTGTATTATCAGCAGTTTTTCAGAGCAAATCCAAAGCATAGCCCCATACCAGCTACTATGAAGAAAATTAACTCTATTCCAGACAAAGCCAGCACAAAGTTTATTTATGCTAAGCTCTTTGCAACTGAAAAGTGATTATTATTATTACAGCAGTATTTTATTGTGGCTCTCCTAATTTTTTTTTAACTTTTCCAGATTATTTCAAAACTTTCATTTCTTCTACATTTGCCAGATCTCGAGACTCGTTCCAGATTCAGGGCCAATAACATTATCACCGTTAGTCAGAACTTGCTTGGAAAGGGGATTTCTTACATATTGGCCTACACTTCATCGTGGCATTGAACTTGTAAGGTCTTTGCTGCTTTTTTGAGCATATTTTCAAACACATTCATGCCAAAGGAGAAAAAGTAATTGGCTAAAAACAAATGATCATAGTATCTTTTAAAAAAGTTATTATGTTGATTTTCCTTGAGGGACTTCCCTTTGGATTGTTCTGTAACTTAATTAAAAAAAAAAAAAAAAAGAAAAAAAGAAAGAAAGAAAAGTAATCTTGGTTCAAAAGCCCTCTCACTGATTATGGAGGAGTTGGTATTGAACTTTGCACTTATAATGAATTTAAGNTCTTATAATGAATTTAAATTTGGGTTTTTTTTTTTTTTTTTTTTTTTAATGCACCAGAAGACACTCAGTATTTTTTTTAATTAAAGACAAATGAGGAAAATGTAAATATTCCCTTGTGCTGGAGAGATATATTTCCGGGGAGAAACCAGGCCAGGAGTGGCTTTCAAACTTCTAAAACCGTTTTATGTGGTGTATAAGAGATTGCTGTCATCACCCAGATGCAGGAAATACCAGTGCTGGGCTTAAGGGGGACAAAGTAAACTCGACAATGGACTGAAAAGAAAAATAAACAATCAACCAACCATTTTTATAGCTTGTTTTTTCTCTTGCTTTAACAGTAACATTCACCTTCATTTGCCAGTTCTGTGAAACATCTGTATCAAGCCTTAAACTTGCTTGACCTTAGTTTAGGTTCAAGGTTCAATATATTCCATGTGCATGGATGATTGTACAAATCCACAAGAGTTCTGTCTCTATGCAAACCTTTTTTCCTGTCCCAGATTTGGCCTCTTTCTTGCTAAGTAAATCTGAGGACAACTTTCTCTCTCTGTCTTTCTTTCTCCAAAGATTGCTGCAGGGGTGCCCTTGAGGCTTGCAAGATGTTTAGGGGATTAGTAATAGAGAGAGAAAGTTGCCTTAGAGGATGAGGTAAACCTGCCATAACAACTGCCCTGGATGGAATCTTTTATAACTTGAAGAGCTGAATTTAAAAGCTTAATTTTGCTAAATCTTCTAAAAGAAATGGTTTAGCATTTGTCTAGTTTTAAAACCCGTATTCTTCTGTCATTTGTAAAATCAGAACAGATCTCTAAATGGCTCCGAGCAAGTCTCCAAGCTGAACAATTTCTCTCCTGCAGCTGCCTGGCTATATTTCTTCCCAGGGCTTCTATGGGTTACTTTAAAACAGCATAACAAATAGCTGCCTGAATAGGATATAAAATTTGCGTCTTAAAGAGGAACCTGGTGGCAGCCAAACCACGAAGCTGGAAACAGAAATTGGGTTTTGAATTTTTTACAGCTCCCAGCACAAGTTATATTCATAAAGTTATCATTTAAATCTATTTAAAAGTAACTTCTGTGAGCAATAGCACACAAGCTCAATCAATATCTAAGGGAGATACCTTTTACATCTATTATCTGAACGCAGATGTAGTTTAGGGAAAGAAGTTTGAGAAAACATGACTTGTTTTCAGTGGCTTAGACACTCTTTGTGCTGGATTGGTCCCATAGCATGAGATGCCTTGGTTGGGGTTGTGCATCATGGTGGTTTTCTACCTAAGGAAGATCTGCACGTACTCAGCTGGAGGGTTGTTCTGGTGTGATCAGGCAGGTCTCTATGCACAGGGTGTGCAGGGTGAAACACTCCTTTCCCCTGGGATGGTGTGGGATACTTCCTCTTGCTAACTCCAGCCAGGCCTTTATCCAGGCAGTGCTACTTGAATGGAAGTGAGGAAAGCGGAGCCAGCCTTCTGCTCTTCTGGCAGCAAAACTCAATCTGGTTGCAAAAAAAGTGCCCTGTCTTGAACAGTTTCTGAACCTATCACTTTCTCTAGTCAGTGCTTTAAGAACGTGAATAGCATCGTTTAGACAGGCAGCCAGCATTATCCTAGCTCAGACAGCTGTCGCAACTTTCGTTGTGGAGGAATTGGTTTTTCTGACCACATGCAGGCATCTACATGGTGTTGAGCTAATCATCCAGTCTTCTTTCAAAGCCAAAAATTGGCAGTTCTAGCTCATGATTCCTCTCTTCCCAGTAAAAGTGTCTATGTCAAGTGGATAGTGTTCATGTGCCTATTTCTCTCCCCTGATTATGGAGGAAGTCTGAAATGATTGACTGAGATGGAGATGCTTGAAGTCAAATTGATTATGTGTGTGTCATAGAATACAGAAACCTCTCAGATGAGTGTAGATGGGCAGATTTCTATCTGGAAGAGGCCTATCCCCATCAGCAGAGTTTTGTGTGTGGATTAGTTAGCTCCACTGAAAGACATGACTGATTAACTCAAGGGCAAGGTTGTGCTGGTATTACTTCCATGATTTGAGCTGGTTATCTCTGCCCAGCTCTGGATTGTGCTGTGTGAACAGGCAAGTTCCCTCAGAATGAGCTTGGGTATTTTGTATGGCATAGCATTAGCCCAGGTATAATTTTTGAGTCTAGAGTTAGAAGTTAGTTTGTGATTTTACCTGTAGGCATGTTATTAAATTGAAGGCTTTGCTCTCCAGAGGGCAGGAGTTTTGTTGAAGCAGCACATAAGGCACTGGTATTTGTTTTTATTCCCAAGTGGAAAATGCCTCATTGCAGGCTGGCAGGAGACAGTTCTTCTCCTCTGATGACTTTGATGTCATGAGATGCAGACCTTATTTATCAACACACCTCTGGGAAACTATAGATCCCTCCTGCCCTTTCATCCCCACACAATCAGTTCAATTTTTGCCTTGAAGTAAATGAACTTTTAAAACAACTAGGGTTTATGGAAGAGGGTTCACGGAGCTGTGATAAAGCACTTCAGGCTGTAACTTACACTTGTTTCTGAGGCTTCAATTTTATTGCTTCAAAAAAATTCTCATATGATCTCATTTTAGAATTGGTACTTCAAAGGTTGTTCAATCCATGTTCCTTCCAGGCTGCTTATGCAGCCCTATAATTTTTTCCCATGTTCTGTTCTCTTTTTTTTTTTTTTTTCCTTTCTCCTTTCATCCTTATTAACTGGAAAACACCAAAGGGATTTTCACACACCAGAATGAGTAGTCTTGCAATATTCTAGCCATCTTGCTTTAAAAGTTACTTGTAAAATCACAGTCCATGGTGGATATGCATTTTCACATTCATGCTCTATCAGCAAGCACCTGAACTAGTCTTGCTGTGCAGACTCACTTGTGGTAGATCTGCAGGCAGAACTGTTCTGGTAAAGCCTTCCAAAAGGGATTTGATTTAAATTGGAAGTAATTGTTTTACCAAATACAATTTATCACACAATTAAAGCCTTCCATCAAAAAGAACAAGCTATACAGACTTTGTGAAAAGGGATGAAGGCAAGAAAACATCTTTCCCAGCATGTATGTAGTCTGATTTTCTTTGCGTCCTCCTCCCTGCTTCCCAAATATAGAGTCATATTCAGTAGTGAAAAGGACTTGACCTCCCTTGAAATAGGAATCCTCACCACTATGAGGTTTGGCTGTTTGAGTCCTGTGTTCTCTGTCTGGAAGTTGTGATGGCCTCACTAATGTCGCTCTATCAACTCCTGTGAAATGGATTTTGTCATCAGTCATGTCGTGTGCGTGAACAGAAGAGCTGATCTGGAACTGCAAAATTCCCTAAAAACTGCACTGAGCACGAAACCCAAAAATTCCATAATTCTTTTTCCCCCAAAATTCCCCAAATTCTGTGACACAAACACCCTCTCCAAAATATTTTTTCACTGTGGTTTCAGTTTCTTTTCCCTTTTCTTTTTTCAGTAGGGAAATATGAGAATGGGAATGAGATTGCCAGAGAAAGTCACTAAGAAAAGAAGATAGCAAGAACTTCCTTGAAAACATGAAGTATATTCCTTTAATTTCTTGTTAGTGTGAAGGACCAAAATAACTGCATTTTTTTTTATTTTATTTTGCTCTGATACTTACTTGCTAAATTGAATAATTTGCTTACTTGTAACTCGATAACAAAAAATGTAGAGTCTACTTAAAGAGCTGAACACTGGTGCTGGAAACAAGGCAGTCTGTGAATACTTCTCACAAACAATTGAAATGAAATCAGCTTTCAGTGTATTGATCTTCTCTCTTTTGTGTTTGTTACAGCCTTGGTAACAGTGAATTTTTTTCAGGTTAACTTCCAGTAGGAGGTGCAGTCTGTATCTCCACATATGTTTTTTGTTATTTGTGATGTGACACCAGAAGAGATGCTTGTATTTTAGATTGGTTAGTTAGCCCAGATGTTCTTACATGACTATGGATATTTTGCTGCTTCTTTTCTTACCACTGCTTACATAAAGGAGGTAACACCTTAGGCCTACAGCCCAGACAAGACAACACCTAAGGTATTGGTGTAGTATCTGAGTGCCTCAGAGAAGGACCAAATTTTTTTAAAACACCATAACAACAAAAAGTTCATAACACATTGTGTACTACAGGCAAATGCATTCTATGAAGGAATAGAAAAATGCATAAAATAAACTGTTATGTAGGTAAATGCAAAATGAATGGTCCAAGATCAGAGGCTTCTTCATTTCAGACAAAGGCAGTACTTGAGACAGGAGAACACTAGGGAGAAGGAGGGAAGTGTAGCATAGGAGTTTGCTAGAGGAGATAACTTGGGAGGAGATTCATGACGGTCCTGTTTGTTCTTCACCCTCTGTGAAGAAAACCGAGCCTTACCTATAAAAATATTGGATATATGTCACACGAAATTATGACAGCTAGAGTATACAGACCTAATGGCCTTCATACTGTTAGCATATACTTGGAAAGGAGTATCCTGCAGTAATACAGCTTTCTGAGAACAACCCCTGACCTTCCTCAGGAGCCTGATCGGAGGCAGACAGTGCAGTGGGAGGATCCGTCATGCACTTAGCATCAAAGTGCACTGCCATTCCAGACACTGAGGCCTGGATTTGTAATCCTTTTATTGGAGGCAGTGCCTGATACTACTAACCTGTGAAATCTGCCTTTGCTGGAATTCTGCCACCTTAATTATGCCTTTATTTTCTGATTATGTTACCTCTATAGCATAGGTACTATGAAGTATAGGTGGATCTGGCCAGTTGATAGAAGGCATTCGTAACATGTGTGCTATACAGACACACAGATTAAGGATAGTGATTCTGAATGCTCTCTGGGTTTTTTGTGTAATGGATTATAGTACCTATATTATCACGGAATGTGAATGCTTACATTCAGATTACTTTCATAATAAGGCTATTTTGTTCACTGTTCTGGTACAAATCTGAGTGGTCTTCTATTCCTGCATGGGAAGGAAAAGGAATTATGTATTCATGTGCTTGCTAGACCTTCAAAGTAGCTTATATATTAAATTCTCTTTTTAGAAACTGAGGCAATTATATGTTAAGATAGCTTTTTAATTTTTTTAAATTCTATTTTAAGTTCTCATACAAAGTATTCCTTAGTAATATCTGCACCCTAGTTCAAAATGAGATAAATTATATTAATTAAAAATGCAAAAAGCCAGATCAGTCTATGCAGTCTATTCCCAAAATAATGATCTTGTAGTTAATCAGTATATTGTAACTATAAATATATACATATTTATTTCCTGGATTTACCACCAACTTTGCATGACTTGGGATAGATCATGTAGGCTAGAATTTTTTAGATGAAACTACAGATAAAATATACTTAAAACTCATTGCAGTTAATTATGAATTTGAGCATCTTTCAGCTCTGTTAAAAAGAATTCAAATCAGTCTTTAAATGTGTGTTCTTTAGCCTCTTGTCTATAATTTTGGCATAGAATTACATCTTCATGTTAGAGAGACTACTGAGAGAAGAATGAACAGAATAATGTGTATGTGTTTGACTTTTCCATATTTGCTTACTTTTTAAGATAAATATTCCCTAATGGAATATGATTAGAAGAGGGTGTGTGCAGTAGGAGTTGAAAATGAGGCCTTTTAAAGTATTTCTGATTGGACACATAAAAACTGGAGGCGCTCAGTATCACCACTTGCTCTTGAAAATCTTAGCCAAGATTTTTTCATTTTTCCCAGAAGAGCTATGGCCAGGATGGCTGAGGCTTGAAAGCTGTGTATTTACATAAGCGCAAGTTACAAATCTGTGGTTTTTAGGGATGTTTGAATTTCACCGCTTTACACTCGCAGTATGTTATAAGTTGCTGTGAGTTGTTCGCAGATTGTGAATGCACAGTCTACAGAGAATTACCCCTCACTTTGCCTCCTTCTTTTTAGGAGAAGTAATTTTTTTTTCATATGTGTCAGTTTTTAATATTCTTGTTTGTAGTTATGGATTGATCACTGCCAGAAATTTGTGGCTATTCATTGGCTAGGAATTGCTTCATTTTGATGTACTGCCTCCTTAACGGAGGCAATAACCCATGAGCCAGAAAGGCTGATTTTTTTAAAATGTGATGCAGAAGTCTTCTGATAAGAGTTCTAGAGGCTTTTATTGGTGAGGGGTACTTGCATCCCTTTGGGAGGGGAAAAAAAGTCCCTTTGCACACTCCCACCTACCCCACATTCCTGTGCACACAGACATGTGCAGTCCTGGAGTGCAGAACTCTCTCTCTGCTCCTAGAAGAGTGTCCCATGGTTTGCAGTGGTATTTGCCTAATGTCAGATGCTGTTTCAATTGATTCTGGAAAGCAGACTCATCCACCTCCCCAGCCACTGGTAACTGTTTGCTTTGCGGTTGCTGTATGAGTCGAGAGCAGAGTGGCAGCCCATGTCAGATGTCCCCTGCTTGTCAAGTCGCAGCTGAGCGATGGCTGCATTTATGTCCCTTCTGCATCCCAAATCACTCATTCCTTGAGGTAGAGACTGAGGTCTGACTAGGCAGAAGTATACAGGCTGGACCTGTCTGGGTTTGTTAGAGAGCCTTGAATCCAAGGTCTATGTTGGTTTGGGAGTGCTCCCAAGGGAGTAAGTAGCAGCTGAGCAGCCTTGGGTGTGGGCCTTGGGCTGTACCTCCACTCACACAGCTCCTTCCAATAGAGACCACCAGAAAAGCTGCATGTCAGGCACCATGGAGTCTGGGGGACTCTGTGGAGGTTAGAACTACAGGGGGCTCATGGGGTGTCAGGGTAGGACTCATCCCACCTCCTCAGCTAGGGGGCAGGGCACTGGCACATCCCTGCCTACCCTGGAACTCCTCTGAGATGCTGATGTTTGAGCTGCTCTTTTGGGTATGGAGAGGGAGGCAAACTTGTTTGTCTCACATGCAGCAAATGTATTTGCAAGGGACTAAATATATTAGTGCTGGGGACTGGAGAAGCACCTCTGACCCTCAGGAGTACCTCTGAGGCACTCTTGTTTTTGCCCAAGGAGAGGATAGGGATCAATGCTTTTGTGGTCAGAGCAAGCATATATTTGCAAAAAAGCCTTTGAAGACTTGTGTTGGATTCTCATCAAAGTTAGCTCCTCTCTTGGGTCCAGTCCTTCAAAGGTTGAGAAACTTGACCCAAGGGTTATGGACACATCCAGGGCAGATTGGGAAGCCAGAGCCAAGCTGTGGTGTCGGAGGGCAGGGGGAGCAGCACAAAATGCTTTGGATTTTTTGTTTTATTTTGGATGTCTGCCAAGCAGTTCGTGGGCTGTTCTGTTCTCCTTCCAAGTCAGGTACCTGAACTGCTGAGGCAGATGGTCCTCAGCCTTTTGGTCCAGTGCTATCTGGAAGGAAGTGCTGCAGAGTACTCTGTGCTGTTGGCCTGTGTCATGGCAGGGAAGAAGGGGGCTGCTCTGCTGAGGCTGCCTACCTTGGGCATTGCTTGCTTCTCCTGGTGTTTTTGGTGCTAGGACTTGGTAGTGACTGACTTCAGAGCCCTGGGAATGGCTGTGTCTGCAGCAGGGCACTGTTTGTTAATAATACCTGCGTGGGACATGTCCTGCAATTACTGATGTTGCTTTAGGTACTCCAGGAGACTGAGTCTAAAATACTTGCCCTGCCTCCCCGAAAAGGCTTTCATTAACTACTGTGAATTCTTCTTCTAGTTCATAGTTTTAGCTGTTTTGATAAGCTGGAAGCCTCCTGTCTCACAAAATAATCTCCATAAGGAGCTGGTTGTAATATATAAGTGGGCCACCGCTTATGGGGACAACCTTTTTAGCAGGGCCTGGTGTGGTAGGACAAGGCTTAATGGTTTTAATCTGAAGAAGGATCCATCTGCAGTAGGCATAAGGAAGACGTTTTTTACAATAAGGTTGATAAAACACTGGAAAAAGTCGCCCAAAGAGGGGGTAGATGCCCCATCCCTGGAAACATTCTGAGCAATCTGATCTAGTTGAACACGTCCCTGCTCATTGCAGGGATTTGGACTAGAAGACCTTTAGAGATCCCTCCTGACTCAAACTATTCTGTGATTCTATAAAAATATAAACTCTTGTTTTAATATCTGCAGCTTCGAGTGTGTATTTTTTCTTGTTATTAGTTCTAGCAAATCCTTTCTTACTGCTTTATTTGCATACTGCCCTTTTAAAGTCTAATTGGGCTGTGCTGTATTTATTCAATGCAATGGATGATTTGGAAGCAGCTTTTAAACCCAGTTTCAGAATTCAAACCCTCTTGTTTTGTGAAGGTATTTTAACAGTAAGATGCTTCCATCTTTGTATTCCTAAAAACATACAGATAAACCTGAATCCAATGAAACTTACCTGAAATAGGTTGTTACATAGCTGTTAGTAAAACTAGTTGTATGATGGTGAGAAACGTGATAAAGTGTGTTTATTGGAGTTTGCCGGTAGCTTCACACGCACAAAGTTTTAAGTGTTGCAAATCAGCCTGCCCTTGATTTGTCAGGGCTGAAAAGAACAGTATTTAGTTTTTAATGTCTAAGACTCTCTGGTGCTGAGTACTGCCTGAGGGGACGTGTGGGCTGCCAGTGTTTTCAACAGAGATTTGTTACCCCAGAGGATTTTATCTTAGAAGAGATATTGAAGGTTTGATTCAGGATTTTTTTTTTTGTCATTTTGCAAAGAGAAGTTCCCAACCAAAAAAAAATCTTTAAAAATGATAATTAAAAATTAGTGAAAGTTAATAATTAATGGCTTATTGCTAATTTATTAATACCCTCATTTTTCTACGTAATGAAAATTTTAAACTGTCTTGTATGTTAACTATAAAGAAAAAAAAAGTAAAAAGTGAGATTGATCTTAATTTAAAATTACTTTAAACATACAGAATTGCAGAGTTTTATCCATGAGATATTAAAGTTTGTTTGCAGAGTTCTAGTTTAGGGATTATTTTATATAATAACGAGAAGGAAAATTTGGGCTGGCAAAATTTTCAAAGCTTGTGTTAAAGCCCCTAACTGCTTCTGGTATGAAAGTCAGCTAAGCAGCCTTGTGTTGTTGTTTCCCCCAGGATATCTTTTATGCTTTCTCTGTTTTTTTTTTTCCTTCCTTCGCTTTGGAAATCCAAGTGTTTATTTGCATGCAAGGTAGGTGAATTCTTTTATCTATTTGTGTATCGTAAACCAAAGCAATTAGCATACTGCAGTTACAGTACACTTAAAAACCAAAACAACCCTTCAAAACCTTCAGTCAATATTATTCCTGGAGGGAAAACTCTTAATTCAATTGTATGCAAACGACAACAATAGACAAAGTTGTTTGTTGTTTAATAATAACTGTTGGGGGTGGGGGGAAGAGTGAAAAAGTAAGTGTAGCAGAGAGCTTTGCATGCCATTAACCCAAGGATAGAAATGAGGTCAGCCTTTGAAGGGACGGACAACACACTTATCTGCCAACATTGGAAAGTCCCAAAAGATTAGCTTATTTGCCAGATGTTACTGGGAGTTCATCATTGACACCCTCTGCTTCATGGGCTTCATCTCTCGCCACAGTTGCAGTTGCCTTTTCTGCCCTTTGCAGGCTTCCTGGAGATCTTCTCCAGTGCATAACGCTTGAATTTTTTCCTTGAAGTAGGTTTTTTTTTTTTGTTTCACAGGAATAGGCATGATGAACCATCTTAACTTGTAAAGTTGATCTGAAGACTCTTTGTTTTTCTTTCATACACCCACAATAATGCTCTTGGCATAGGAACCACTGACATGAAGCACAGTGAGTGCTATAGCTCTGGGAACGGGGCTCTGATTGAGAAGGGATTTGTAGAATACAGGCGACCCACCTCACTCAGTACAGAATGAGATGAGTGAATATTGAGGCAAACTTTCTGACAGGCTAGGCATTTTCTGTTCTTTTTTATCCCTTTGCCTGGAAAATAACTAGATACAATTTTAAGCAGACCGTTCTTATATTATTAGCAACTTAGTAGGTAATCAAATATCAGACTGAAGTGTTGTTAAGTGTGTAACCCAAAATAATAAGTAGTGAGGGAGAGTGGGTGCTATTCAGATCCATGTTAATAACAACTGTAAGAGCCTGGAATGGTGTTTTCTGCATGTATCTTCTCCTTTAAATCTTTCAAGAATTTGGTAGTAAATATTGATTTCAGCTAATGGTGGTTTTAACTTCTTTGTGCACATGCTGTGCCCCAAGGGACTCTGTCCTGTAGAGGGAGAAGCCAAGACTTGCTCATAAAGAACAGAGCAAATATGTTTTTCCTTTAAAATGATAGATGTTAGTGGTTGTCTCTTGAAGCAAGATTCCTGCCACTTGTGTTACTGCAGTTGTTTTGCAGTTCCCCCACCTCCCTTTGAGCAGAATAATTTGTGAGATGGACAGTGACCTAAATAAGGACAGATATTATCACCACGTACATGCATCCGATCAAGGAAGTCTGAGTTTTGAAGCTTTTAAAATAATGGAGAGTCCTTTTGTAGCAATTTAAAGCATTTGATCCTTTGAACCTTGCTTTAACATAGCCCATCTTTTCCTCCCATTCCTCCCTTAAAAACCTTTCTTCCTTTTCCTCCCTTTCCTCCCTTTCTTCCCATTTATTCCCTTCCCTTTCCTCCCTTCCCTCACTTCTTCCCATTCCTTCCTTTCCTTCTTCCCCTTTTCCCCCCTTCCTCCCCCTTTTTCTTCCTCTTCTCCCTCCTCCCTTTCCCTCCATCCTTCCTTTCTTCCCTCCCTTCCAAGGCCCTCAAGTTTAATTTAGGCTCCTAGCACGAGCACTTAAGTTGAACGTCTGATGATACAGGACAAGGACAGTACTTGTTCATGTTGAGATAAACATGTCATTTGGATGCTGTTTGACTACCCATAGACACGCGACATTCTCCCTAACATTTGTCATGTTAAGTCCATGGACCCAGATACTGGTTTTACTTCAGTAGATCTGGATTAGCTGTTGAATTTCGAGCACCGGAAAGCAGAAAAACTGCATGTAGGAAAAATGGAGAAGTGCTACAGGTATGGTTTCTGTCTGCCGGTGTGCAAAATGTTGTTGTTGAATAGTGCCTTTTCTTTTCCTTACATTGCCACAGCTTGTGCTGCTGCTGCTGCGTGCTCTGTTAAGCAAACCTCAGTGCTGTCAGTGAGGTTACGGTCTGGTCTCTCATGTCATTTCAGACTTGTAAGCAGGGAGAGCAGGTATTAGGGCTATTCTGCAAATGCCATCAGTGGGGGACAGTTACAGAGCTACAAACCTAGGCCACATCCAGATTAAGCTGGCTCTGTTTGGCCAATCACAGAGTGCAAAATAACCACATTATTCCTCAAAGTGTTTTTCCAGAGCTGAAGTAATAGCCATCTTGCCCTATAAAGATCTGTGTTCTCCTATAGAATATTTCTTTGCTGAGATAACTTTCATGAACTGTTTTCAAAAGTGCTAGATGTTATTTTTTTGGGTTTTCTGTGTGTGTTTTTGCTTTACCTTCACTCTTCACCTCTATTCTCCTATGTCCATTTTTTGTCTTCTATGGCCTGTGCTTAATAACCCCATGGCCATTTCTGTAAAACACCAAATTCTTTTGCACTATAGCAAGTAAATCCATGATGGGTTTCCTATAGTGAAATGGAGAGTCCAAGAAATGTAATCATTTAGACTCATGCATTTCCTCTAGACTTGAGATACAGCTCATGCAGTGCAGAGGACAAGTTGTGCCCTCTACCAAATACTTGCATGGGTGATATACAGTGTTGAGCTCTCACACTGCTGCTATGTGGAAAGGCACTAGGTCATCTGCTTTCTATTTTGAGTTTCTTTTGCAGAGGTATCCTTTTACTCCCTTCCTCTTCCTCAGCCTACTCTCCAGTGTTTGCAGTCCTTACTTCTACTGTCTTTCTCTTTTCCATTTCCACTGGTGGCTCCTTGCCTTTGTAATTCTTCCTCCCCTTACTTCCCCCCCTCCTTAACTCCAGAGTTTTACAAACTTCATTCTTGTTCCATTTTGAAATTTCTTGTCTTTGCCCCTTACTTTTTTAGTTACGTCCAGTCAGTTCTGCTCTTTCTTGAGAAGAATGCAGCTCTACATAAGCAGAAGAAAGCCAAAAGGCAGCTATTTGGCTTTCTTTGATAACAGAAACAGTGAGGTTTAGCAGCCAAATACTGAGTTGGGGGATCAAAAACTCTTCTCCCTCAGCTGATTTGACGGTGAACGGATATACCTGTAAGAGAGATATGGAACAAAACGTTAGGACTGCTGGGGAGCCTTCCCAGCACTGGATTCTGTTTAGGCAGGCAATAAGCAAACCAAGTGGCCATTTAAAAAGGAACTGGGGTGTTTGGCAGCACAAAGCAAGAATTCTTTTGATACTGTTCTCAAACGATCCTGAAGCATGCCAGTGGCCAGTGACTTTACAGATGCCAGCCACAGGGAAAAGACTGAAGGAAGGCTGCTTGCTGTTGAGGCAATTCACACATCAACTACTTTTTGAGAGCCCTCAGCTCTGCCTAAAGATTTATGGGGCTCTCTTCTTTTAAAACAAATGAGTAAAGGGCCAAGCTAAGTGTTTTTCCACATATAAATGTCATAAATGCAATCACAAAAACTTCACTGGAGTACCAGTGAGGGCTCAAGCCCCAGCTCAAATGTGCATCGTATTAAAGTCCTTCTTAGGGACTCCAGACATAAATTGCTTTCCAGCATCCAGAACCATTTGGAAATGCTTTAATCCTGAAACCAGGGGGTTTCTAATGGAAATGCTGACAGACTCGTCGTCGTAGCAGCTGAAGCAGGCAGGGCTGTGATAATGAGCCCTGTATGCGTGCATGTGGAAAGCATGATGCTAGTTCAGAAAACAAGCGCTTCCACTGAAAAGCCCATGCTGACGAAAAACACCATGCACTGTTTCAGCACAACGGTACTTAAAATTGACTTTGCTCATGCAAGTATGTGTTACTCAACCGTAGGCATTAACCCTGTGTGTCATTACACTTCCAAAACCAACAAGTCTTAAAACCATTTCTAATAATACTCTAATTATCTATAAAAAACGCTGTATTGAATAGCCATGACTAGCAGTTTAAAATGCTGCATAAACTGATGGGGGTCTTTACTGTTCACAAGTGTAGTTTAACCACGTCTCGTCTCACTTTTTAAACATTGTGCCCATGACCCTAAAAAGCAGGTGATGCTTCATTTATTGCTCATGTCTCTGCATACTTCTGCTAATGCCATGGACTGTGTATTTTGTACTTGTATTTGGAAGTCACAGTGACCTTGGTTACACAAGGCTGAAGAAACCTGTCTTGCAAGCATGTGCCCAGGTGATTAATTTCAACAAACAGGTTGCTTGTAAGAGTGTAATTACTCACTTGTGCAAATAGCAGGATGGGTGCACTGACCTGTATTAGACACATTGTAGTATACACCTCCCCATCAGTTCTTTTCCTCTGTTAATCAGAGGCCTGAAAACCCTGCAACATTTAGACAGCTTGAGGTTGAAGGCTGAAATGTCACTTTTAAAAGAGGGTTAAAAAGGTCGCACAGCTGCAAATAATAATAGCCCAATGAAAATCAGATTCTTACTGCAGCCCACTTCAAGAATAACATTGAAACAGGAAACAAGCCTGCTTGATGTTTTTACCAGTATGGCAGTGAGATTACTGCTGAGTTTAAAAAGGGGGAGAGAGATACAGAAAGGAGCATGCTTTCTTGGTATTAGATGTTCAAACTGTTTTTCTGGTTCAGAAAGGATGATCCTGGGGCTCTGCAAAATCTCCTCGAGGAGCCTGAGGACATGGGGTACTTCCCTCTGAATGGTTCTGAGAGGAGATGTAGTTTGTTGCTGTGTTTTGAAGGTGGTTTTGTTTCTTTTGTTTGCTTTTTATTTCTTTGTTATGTTCTTGCATTCCTTGCTGTGGGCTTCAGTTTTATTAATTATAGTAAGAACTGTTTAGAAGTATCTTATGCAAAAATCAAGGAATAGAAGAAAATCTTGGCTTTCTGCAGAACTTACTTGTTTCTCTTCCATGTGACATGGCTTGGAGAAGTCTTTCTTTTGTGTTTTTATTTACTTCTTTTTCTAATCAGAATACCTTCACTTTTCCTGAGCAGAGTGATATTTCAGGATAATGGCAGGCTACAACAGCGTAGCAGATTTCCTCACTTACACATTCTGCCAATAAGGCTCTTTACGTGGTCACAATAGGGCAATAAATGCTGACAGATGTTGTTAACATGTCTATTAAAATTCAGCCCTCTTTTCTGCTGCATAATGCCTATTGGTAATAATATCAGAACAAATGCTGACATATCAATATTAGTGTTTGCTTGTATTTATAATCCTTGTTTCTTCAAAGAGGTCACAAAGTTGCAATAAATTAAGCTATTGATAACAGACCAAATAAATTCAGATCTGAGCAATTTTTTAAATTTATCATAGATTTGTCTGATATTCTTCATGTGCATTAATTGCAGCAGTTATAGGTAGTACTACAAGAGTTGCATGAGTGTAACTTGAATTTTTAAGATCCCAAAGGTTAATAAGCACCCTAATTTAGATGGAAAAGCTGCTGTGATTTATTTTTATTAGGTGAAGTAGAAATGTTGCCATTGGTTGCGTTATTTCCTTCCTTCACCTGCACACAGTGTGGAAAAAGAAGATGTG
Organism: Cephalopterus ornatus; assembly: GCA_013396775.1. Taxonomy (NCBI): domain Eukaryota; kingdom Metazoa; phylum Chordata; class Aves; order Passeriformes; family Cotingidae; genus Cephalopterus; species Cephalopterus ornatus. Next base: position 345,377 of record VZRE01007322.1, on the reverse strand, counting down.
GAATGTGTGGCCCAGCAACACACGTGAGACATGTGAAGAGAAGTGTGTGCCAGAGGCTGTGTGCAGCTATCTATACCCTGGGCTGAAGGATGGAAGATGCATGCCTGCATCTTGAAAAGGGTGCCGTGCAAGATGTGCTGTGCACAACCAGAACATCTCTGTTGCTGAAAGCCCCCACCCTGCTGCAAACCTGGGGTGAGACCCTGTGTTGCTTGTGCATCTGTAGCTCTTGCAGAGTTCAGCAGGACTAAGGCATGCAGAAGGTTCACACTCACAGCCCAGACTTTCAGCTGCTTGTTTCTGGTCAACATTCGAGCATAAAGCTGGAATTGCTGCCACACAATAACGAAGCACCAGACACCCTCTCAAAAACTGTAGGCAGCAGACAGCTTCTTTCACTCATTTACTGTTGTAAGACACTCAATAGCACCACAGTCTCAACTGCAGTGATAGCATCACATGTGAACACAAATTCTGCATGGGGCAATTTGTCTTGAGGGCACTGTTCTACCTGGTAACATGTAATATGGGTTAAGTTTTGCTAGGCAGTAGTGCAGGTGATACAGCCATTCGGGATTATTACTTTTTTTAAGCTTAGTGTCTGCAAAGAATGATTCTCATGGGAATAAGCATTTGCTTGTACATTTGTGGAAAACAGTTACATGTTGAATATGACACCTTTTCCAGGTACTGAGAATAAACACCAAGTTCATGTTTTCCTGGAGCTGATTTCCTGGAGCTGATGCCCACACTCAGGATTCTAGTTCTCATCTAGTATGTTATTTAGGTGCTTAGTCCATGCTTATCTATATAGATAACCTTGAGAATCATTTACTTGCTATCAGAGTATATACTGACAGATTCAGGGACTAAAGCTCAAGCTCAGGGTGAGGAGTCTTAGACTTGCAGTACTCAATAAGAAAACAAACTCCAAATAATTCCTGGTAATGTTTTGAAATCCACTTGGACGCTTGGGACCAGAATTGTTACTATCTTGTTTTCTTTAACTGAGTCTTGTCTGTTGTTCTGCTATTGAAAATGCCGTTGTCACTGTCCCCTGAGGAGGGGAGAAAAGGGTAACAGAAACCTTTGGCAGGGCTTCAGTTGTAGGAGTAGTTGAGATAATAGATAAAGCCTTTCATTATTCACACGTAGCTTTTCATTTTTTTTTTTCTTCTTTCTGTGAAAAGGTCTTTAGGAAAGACAACATCCCTGGGGTTACATCCCATAAATAGAGATGTATTTAAAAATCAAACTTAGCTGGAGGTTTTGGTTTTGTTTTGGAGGGGGTTTGTTTGTCTAATTTGTCTGCTGCTTGTTTTTTTCAGACAGGATAGCGTATTTTTCAGACAGGATAGAGTATTTTTATGGCTTCATCTCTGAAGAGCTTGTCTCTGCACAGTCTGGAACTGAAATAACTGAAATTAGAAGTAATTTGACACCTTCAGTTATTTTAGTATATGAACATACTCTTTCATTTCTGATTATGAGTATCCTATTTCAGTTTAACATAGCTGTAAGTTAAATCAAAACAGGATATGAATAATCTTAAAGGAGTAAATTAGGTACAATTTTAGTTATTTCAGTTCTAGCCTTCTGTGCATACATAGGTTAGTCCTGAGTTAGGGTCTTTCTTGACACCTGATTGTATGTGGTGCAATAAATCACTTGGCTCAGGCCAGATGTTGGAAGAGATGCCCATATCAGGAAGATCAGTTGATGCTTATTAATACCTTTAGGGAGTAGTGTCCTTGTGAAAGTTAAAGGGCAAATAAAAGTAGAAATTCTTCACTTCTCGATGCTGCTTCTAGGAGTCAGGGGAGTCAGATAAATAGTGGCGTTTATTTATGTCACAAGTAGGAAAATATCGTGTCAGGCTAATGTTATCCACGAGAATGAATTTTAATTAAAAAGAAAAAATTATCATCCAAAAGTTTTGTTTGGTTTTTGTTTGGTTGGTTTTTTTCTTTGAGAACTTATGGCAGTGAAAATAATTGCTGCAAGTACAGGTCTGGCTGATGGTCAGGCTAATAATGTATTTATTGTTTGCAAGGGATGGGAGCAACTCTTCTGGAAATAGAGCTTTCTGTCAAGTGTAAGTGTCCTGATAATAGGAAGCAATGAATTGTGTTTTTAAAAATTAGAGTGGAGTTGTGTAACTTTAGCACCTGTCTTTCCACAGATTTTTGTAGTTTTGGAATCACAATCTGCTTCTCCATAAAGATATTTCTCTTTGGTTCATGAAAAAATTATACAAGCACAACTTGGGTATTTTTCTAAGTGGGACTGTGGGGAGGCTGAATTTTAAGGGATTTCAGGTAATCTGTAAGCAGAAGTCACATGTAGTGCTTTAAGGTGCGTCAGCCACTACATTCTAGCTAGTAATAACAGTTGTACCAAATGGCTCAAAACATTTCCAAAATGAATGACTTACTTATTTTACATCTTAGAATGTTACTAGAAAAATTATTAGTGTTTTTTTTTTCTATTCAGGGACACTGCCCTAATATTGACCCAAATTCAGCTGTGTGTTCTGAAGGTGAATGTTTCATCTTTTGGTTTTATTCAAGACTCAGGAGCTTTCCCCCAGGGTTAAGTTCAAGGTTACAGGACTGGAACTGCTGTGGGGAAAGTGCAGTTTTAGACAAAACTTCACTTCTCAAACTCCTGAGGGTCTAACTGACCTTTTAAAGGATGGAGATGCCCAATTACCTTGTGTGTATAGAGAGATGTATGTAATGTATTTAAGTTATTAATATCAGACAGTATGGATTCAGAACTTCAAAAAGTGGGTTTTTTCTCAGAAGTAACCTAGACGTCTGGTTTTAATGTTGTTCAGCAGGAACTGAAGGAGGAAAGGTAAAAACCTTTAATTCAAGATATTTCTGAGCAGACACGGTCTTATCTAATAACAACACTGAACATATGCTATTTTCTGAGGCAGATTTCTGCTGTGAAAGCTGAACATTTTTTTTTCTTTCCTCAAAGTAAATATGCGCTCAGGAAGGTTAATAAGAACTTAGACTATAGGGAGACTGCTGAATATTAGCAAAATTAGTACTCTGAGGATGAAAGCTTTGTTGTGGTCTGTTTGTGGAGTTTGAAATAAAAGCATAAACCGTGACGACTGTATGTTGCATGCCTGTGCTAAGTTTAGAACATATATATTCATAGGTTCCCTTTCTTTCCCCCTCCCCCTTTTAACATGTAGATTTATGAGGAATCAAAGATGAACTTGGAGCAGGAGAGGCCTTTTGTCTGCAGTGCCCCAGGCTGCTCACAGGTGAGTGGAGTCAGCGGTGATATTAATTGAGTCCTCAGCACTAGCTCTGGCTTGTATAATGCCTCCTGATATATTAACACATGTCTAATAATAATATGTGTGTCAGGGTTTTGTTCGATGTGTTTGTTTTTTTTAAATCCTTCTCCCCCTCAGTTCCCTCCTTCCCCACAAGACATTAGAACAAAATATTTCAAGTAAAATACAACAACCAGTCAAAACTGAGTCAGTACAAGTGCTTCTAAATCTGCTTCTGTGCTTTCTCTCATCCCCAAGCCTAATATTTCAAGCCAGGTATTGCAAATTCCTTTAGTGACTAGCAAGAGAGAACACACTAGGCAGGGCACATTGGTCTGTCTTCTGCTTAGATATATGATGGAATATGTTACTGTTGTTATTGGATGTAGTAACCCTCCCAATTTTTTCTGTTTTAAATACTTAAATACACTGATATCTTATTAGCTGCTGCTTATTTATTTATTTACTTATTTATTTTTGATCTTTAAGACATCTTCCTACTAAATATTTTCTACAGAAAATGCAGCCAGTAGAAAAATTTTGCCCCAGGATGTACATTTGGGATTTCTGTGCTGTTGACTGGTGATCTGCCCTGTGTCTCTGAGGGTATAATCTGACCTGTAACATTAGGTGTCTAATAAGCTTGAATAGCCTGAAGTGACAAGGATTTCACCTGATGAAATTTGAATTGGGATTTATATATGTTTTTGGTGATTTTGCAGTGGTGATGGAAATTCCCCCATGTGCATCAATGAGGGAAGTTCCATGTGTGGCACTTTTGACCCTAATTCGGTTTAGTGACGATAGTTTTTGAGTAAAGTCTTCAGGCAAGGGCATCTTTTGGGCTTTTGCCACAGAGTTCCTGTATGCATCTGTTTTAAGCGATTTAGTATACCCATTTCCTAGAGTTCTCCTTTCTTAATTAGTGCAATCTTTCCCTGCTGCAACTGTATGTTGAGAGTTTTCAGCTGGCTAATATTTTTATAGCCCTTTAGGTTCTTCTGCCAGAGTGATGGGTGACTGTTACTGGAGTGTAGGTATTGGTTTTGCCAGGAGCTGAAATAAGGAAAGGGAGAAAGAAGCCTGTGGTCCAGTTAATGACTGGCTGAGCAGCTCTGCTGTCTCACTAAGTGGAAACTTCTCTCCGGGTGTCAGAGGGCATCTTTTGGATTGTCCCTCTGGTCAAGGATGTGTCCCTTTGGATTTCCACATGCAGAGATAAACTTTCACCATTCTGTCACATAGGTAGAATAAAAGTATCTGAGTTTTATAGTCATGTTTTGTTTGCCTTTTTGGTGAAACTTGAAACTAAATTTTATACTGAAATCAGTTAATCTGAACGTTTTCATTTCAACTATTAATTAATTTCCTCAGTGGAGGAGAGTCTGATCCAAACAAGCTCTTCTAGGTGTTCAGAGAGAAAGTTTGGTTGGATGCTGCTACAATTTGGAAAGATGAACAATGTAGGTGGGACGTTGTCTTAAAAAACATTTAGTTTCCCATTTCCAAACATGTCTTGTGTTTATTGTAAATGAGGACTTCACATAAGTGCATAGTGCAGAGCTGCTATCCAGCTAAGTTAACCAGGGACTGGCTTCTCTCTTGGCCAGTGTGGATTTGTACTGAGAGCTGAAGGAGTTGACCTTCTGCACAAGGGAGAAAGTAGACTTAGAAAAAAGGCAGAGAAGTCTGGGCTGGAGGAATAGTTTCTCCTCTTTGCCCTATGCCCTCTTTAAGCTGGCTGATTTCATCCTGAAGATAGAGCATGGCATCCATGAAGGAAAATCCGCTTTCAAGACAGATAATTTCATTGAGAAAAATCTTTCTCACATATTGCCTTTGTTCCTAGCATAAATTTCTAGTGCTGCATTTCTTCCAGATGAGTAAGCAATGAACTAGGATTTCAAAGTGAGGAGAAGGTCTTCAGGATTTCTTTCTTTTTCTGTTTTTTTCCTCCCCAGAATTCATTCCTATTATTTATGCTGCTTTGTCTGTCGGCAACTGTCTACACTGTAGTCACAGGCAAAGTCACTTAGCCAAGAGTACACTGTGTTGAAAACTTAGGGCTCTTTAACTCTGCTGACATTTTTTTTTTTAACAGTCTCCTATGTACCTGTTGATTTAAAAAGCTGCTTTTAAATTTATTTTTTTTCCCCCTCAAGCCTTGGTGATACAACTTATGGCCTTTACTAGTCCTGAAATAACCCTGTTAAAACTATTACAGTAGCAAAGATCTGTGTATGATCATTCTGATGAAGGAAACTTCACAGAACCAGTCTGCTCTTCGAGCCCAAGTGTGCAAGTACTTGAGCATTTATTCAAGCTTATCTCTTCGTCTTGTTAAAAAAAAGCTATTTGTTGTAGAAGTCTGTTATCAGACTAAAAACAAACAGCGCACTGATTAGTTTCTTACAAAGAAAATCCCTCCACCTTCTCTCCTTGACTAAGGAAAAAAATTTAATTTAGTGTCATAAAGGGTCATAATGAGTTGCTATAAAACTGAGCACCATTGCATTACCGCTTTGAATCAAGTCAAAGTATCAGACATTTCCAAAATTAAAACCACATTCTGCCTGAGTACCTTTGGGTAGGGAAAAGCTGGCTTATTTGATTATTTTTATTGCTGTTCATCAGATATAGGTTGCAGAAAGACACAAAAGCAGAAAAATCCAGTAGTGATTTAAGATTTGCCTTATTACTTAGCATTTGCCGTGGGCTAAGAGCACACACAACAGCAGCTATCACAGATCCTCAGACACGTGGTGACTTGTGAGGCTGTGGTAGCTGGAGACCCTTAGAATCCAAAACTTGGTCTGCAGTTTTTTTCAAGCAAATGCATGACACCTTACGGTTTTCCATTCCAGAGAGCACGGCAGCAAATATGTTTCTAAATTGAATACCATTTTTTGTTACTCATACTCACTTGCATTTTCAAATATTCTGTTTCCTGTGCCATGTGGACACATTTCTAGCTGGATAAATTTCTTTCTCTCTCTCATTTTTGAAATTCTGTCCAATGCCAAAAGTTTATTAGAGAATTAAATTCTTCTTTTTTTTTTCTCTCTTTTTTTCTCTCTTTCTCTCTCTCTCTCTCTGTTTGCCTGACAGCGTTTTCCAACAGAGGATCATCTGATGATTCACAGGCACAAACATGAAATGACTTTGAAGTTTCCTTCAATAAAAACAGATAATATGTTATCAGGTAAGAAGACATGAATTCAAGAGTCAAGATAACTATTTAGAGGATGTTGAAAGCACGACTTCTATCAGAAAGCTACTGGCAAATTGCCTCCAAGATTGGTTTTAAAAAGCCCCAGCTCCAAGTAAATAATAAGTAGAGATGGAATAAGCTAGAATGCATATCTTTGAACAAAAAGACATTTACCATTCTTATGCCTTCATACATGTTTGGCGTGAGAGGGAAAGAAATTATTGAACCTCAGCCATGCTGGCAGCTCTATCATTGATTCTTGTGTCAACATGCCAGTGAAATATAGGCACTTAAGTGCATGTCACCTGGGAGCCCAGCAGTGAATGTGTTAATGAAGTGAATTTGTGCTGTTCCTGTAAGACGGGCCATTTAAGCTGGACAGACTCACTTCAGCAACTGGAACAGGCCACACTGTAAAAGCCACCTTTATGGTGACTCAAGAACTGCCCACTGTAGATAGCCATAACCAGAAAGGTAAACCACTGGGTAATATCCAGTACTCTTTCCCCCTGAAGGTAACCATCTCTTTCTGCACTGCCCCTACCATATACATGGGTTATTTGGTATTAGGTGCAATTACACCCTTTAGTTTCTCATGTAGCGTTTTTCTTACGCCGTCTTTTCACACTCTTGCCTGTGTAACCACACATCGATGACTTGCTGTTCTTCAGTGAGTGCTGGGTAAGGTCAAGCTAGCCTTCATTTTAGCAGTTCTCTCCTCTCCCCTTTCCTTATTATTCTATGGGCTATAGTAATGGCTTATTTAGAATAATATCACTAGGATTTTTCAGGTTTCAAAGTAATTGCAGAAAAAAAACTCTATGATGCAAATGTGAGTGTGGATGTTCACCAGTATTTGATATTTATCTTTTGCAATGGGGTTCTTCAAGACAAATTATACCATTTTAGGTGCAAATATATAATGATTAAAGGATCTCCAACAGACTGACTCTTTTATGATAATCATAATTGGGTAACAATGGCTTGCAAATATTTGATTTAGGATTTTTTTTTTTGTTGGAACTTTAGGCACCAACAATAGTGAGATAGACTTTATCCTAAATAGAGCTTATTTTGCTTTTACATTTGAAAATGCCACAGTGGACTAACTTTAGAAAGAAACAGTACACAGCATGTTGAAGAGTAGGGCTTGTAAAGTGCCTGCATGCCAGCTATGCCTGCAGAATTCTGTGTTTGCAAGCACAAGTGAGAAAATGCTGCTTTTCCATTTGACTGTGTCCTTTGGCAGTGAAACTGCTCAAAGACATCTGTGCTGCGGGCACATTCACCCTGTGCAAGTGTTGGCTTTTGTTAAAACTTTCTGTTAGGCAAGACTTTTGTTCGAGTGCCGTTTCTAAGAAGTCTATTCTGTCACTCCGAGTCCCCTGAGTAGGGTAACTCCATTTAGGTTTGGTAACTTCTATGATTTAACTGTCCTGCTCCTTCCAGTGGCCTGTTTTCCCAGGCAAAATTACTGTCTCCCAGCACTACCACCAGTACTGGGTCCCCTAAACCTGCAGTTAGCCAACATCATATACTAATGCAGAATTTTCTGGCCAGAAAGACTCCAAGATTGCTTTTAAGGGATGTATTCTTTGAGCTTTGTGTATGAGGATCCTCTGTAGTAGTGAAAGAGTACACATGTTCTCAAAGACTGTGGCCAATGTGCCTGACTGTCATGGCCTGACAACTTTGTGCTGCTGTGTATGGATTTCTCTTTTTGTGTTTGTTTGCTGGATTTGTTTGGCATTTTGCAATCTTTACTCTGGAAGCGTCATAGATCATCTACTCTCTTCAGGGAGACATTGAAAAATAGTTGTTTCATTACCCACCAAAACCCTGGGGAAATCCAAATACCTTAAAGTTTAAGATGTTTTATTCTTAGATTTCATAATGAAAAATTAATGATATATGGGGAGAAGAAACAGACTTTTCTCTTAGACATTTGTCTTCATGTCTTCCTTGTTTTTTGCATTTTTGCTTATTTGACTTTTTTCTAAATTTTTTCTGTCATTAGAAAGTTCAAAGAATTGCAGCAGCAATTGCCCTTTAATAAACCAGGTGCAGTGTTAGTTGTTTTTTCCCCCTCTTTTTGCTAAGCTGCCTGGAAGTCAGACTTTTTTGGGTTTTTTTCCAGTATATTGTATACTATCTTTTAATTTCTTGTATTTGATCCATTCATTATTAGCAATTAGTAATGAGAAATAATGGCCTGTATGCCTTCAGTTAGACATTAGTATTATCTACCTTGTTCCAAGAGAAAGCTTAATCCCCAGGCTGGGATCAGTATAATATCACTAATATTTAACGCACGCTGAACATGCTTTCTATAAACTGTTACTGGAAAGTAGGCACTAAAACTGAGGGGCTGTTGGTCTTGTACCAACAGGACATCTGAGAAACTAAGCAAAATACGGCTTGGGAAGAAGGAACTTGGTTTTTGTGTGAAATCTGTGTTGAGGTGTGAAGTATAAATTTCTAAGGGAGAGGTAAAATTATGTTACGTGTAAAGTTATATGTTGTTATGTAGGTGGGGTCAGTGTTTAATAACAATGTTTCATGACCTGATCAAAAGTATTGGTGCTATGCTGGTTTATCAGGAGCTTATTCCGTCCAGGAGCTTCCTTGTTATCAACTAGCTCCACTATATTTTCTACTATTTTTCTTCATGCTGGTTAAAGAAGAACAAGCTATATTAAATCTGGTGACTCTTCAACCAGTTCAGAAACTCCAGATACATACACACGTACACTAAACAGCTGTTCTGTTCTGTGACTGTATAAATGGAAGGGAAGTCTGCTAGAGGCATTTCATTAAAATGCAAGTGATACTTTGTTGGACAACTTGCCATTACAATTCTTTTAAAAGAATCTTTTAAAATGAATGTTATTTGTTCCTTTTTGTGTATGCATTTTATTTTTTTTGTTAGAAAGTCTTGTTGTAAGTATGCATAGAGAGTCATTGATGTTTTCCATTTCCATCTTTCCAGCCAAAAAAGGCTGAGATAACATGGAATATCTTGCATAAGTTTTTCATGCTAGTCATCATTGCAGGCAACTTTGTAGTTAGATTGACTGAAATAGATGTCATGTCTTCATTTCTGTGCTAACTGAACACTGATTGCATTGCCTTGGAACTCAGTAGTTTCTTGTATGTCAAATCTTTTGTGTTTAAACACCAAAATATTAATGTCTGTGGAATAGATTGTTCTCTCCAGGTAAGTACCAAAAGCCCTGTGGAAATGAACTTTGGGAGCTAGGGATTATCGACATAAAAACCCTTTTTCTTCTTCTTTCTGTTTACTGAAGTCCAATTCTCTAGAGTTTTGGTGTTAAAGCCTGCTTTGGAGATAGAAGCAGTCTTCTCTAGATGAAAAAAAGTGCATTATTCCTTTTCCCAGGTAATGCCTGTGTCAGTGAGGTAGCTTCTGTCATCCTTGGTTGGCTTAATTTTTTTCTCCTTGTAGTTTACACAGAGAGGTTTATCTAGGCATGAATTTTGTGGAGTGCAAAATTATTGGGTATAAGGACTAATACTGTTGTTTGCTTTCTTGTTTGCTTCTGTGTCTCTTGCTTTACCAAATAATGATATGAAAAGTCTTCTAACATTCTACTGCTCAGGTTCAGAGTGACCAGAAGACTGTAAAAATTTGTTGTACCCAGTATGTGCACCCCGCTAGAAAGTCCAACCAGTGCTTTAAACAATATATGTTTAAGCAGTAAAATTCTTGGTAGCCTTGATCTGAGTGGGGGCAGTTTCACCACTCAGATGCACCACTCAGGTTCACTAGGTGCACCTCTTCTTCCTCTCCCTTTTTTATCATGTGTTTGAGATGTTATGATCTTGAGCTTCATGGTACATTTGGGTAGGAACCTGCCAAATCACTGAAGAAACTTTTTTTAATTTCTCAGAGCATTCCCCTTTCCTTGTGGCTGCTTGAAGGCCAGCACTTCAATCTTCCATGTTAGCCCTATTACTCTGACTTTTGTTATCATTGTATGAAAGTACAACACAGGCAAGTGTGTAACTTAAACAGAGCCCACAGCTGAACAAGCCAAATGCCTGTTATTACTGCACATCAGACTAAACTTTTTTTTTTGAAAGAAAGATGAAGAATCAAGTTTCACTCTTGGGCACTGTGCTGTTAGGAATCTTTTACTGAATCAGATTTTTTTTTTTTTTCAAAATGAAAGCTTGTTTCACATAATTGTTCTTTGGTTCTCCAGGGCTTTTTAAAACTGGTATCATGCTTTAAAGTTTTCTTCTGTGTTTTGAGGGATGACACTCAAGAATTCAAGGTAGTTTTACAAAACACATTCTGGGCGAGTCAAGTAAACTTTCTATAGAGCAAGTTAATGTTGTGTTTCCTGAGCTGTTGTTTTGAAAACAATATATTGAGACTTATTGTCCTTTCTGAGGCTATTATTTCAACTCCCACACCCTCAAAGGAAAAACAACAAAGGAACCCCGCTCCATTGCCAAACATAATGAGTACATAATGGAATCTTTTGAATTTACTGAAGACTTCAAATTCCTCATTGCTATACAACATAAATTTTCTAATGAGTCTGGAAAATCAGGTATCACTTCAGACATTGAGGGCAGATTTTCAAAATGGTCAACAACCAAAACACACCTGGTATGTCAGGTTCTGGTCAGAATCTGATTGATGAGTGCTTCTGAAATCCTCTCCTGTAAGATACAGTAGATTAACTTGGGATCTGCATAGGTGAGACCATTTGGACTTGCTCTGGGGCTTATATATTATCCATTTACATTTTTGAGGTTTATTTAAACTTAATGTTTCTTGCAGCCTTCCTGGTCATGACTATATCATCAGAGAGGCTGATTATTCACCTGAGTAATAGGCTGAACAAAATATTTATTGCCTAGTCTGAAGCTTGATAAGTTCTGTGTTCAAGCTGGTAGTAAAGGTGAGATAGAAATAAGTAATTATCAGATGAGAGGTTCACCTACAAAGTGAGAGTTGGCTAGAGGTACATGCCTCAAAGAATAGTTGGAGTTCTGGAGGATGGAACTAATTGAGGATGGAAAGACATGTTGGACAAAGCGACTGGGTTGGGATGGCTGATCAGTATAACAGGCAGATATCCAGGGTTAACCCAGATAAACCTGTATCCCAAACATCCCAATTCAAAATACATCTTGGGACATTAAATTCCTGGGCTGTATGGGTACCAGTGCATCTGCAGGACAGCTTCCTACATAATGTGTATCCTCAGCAGGAATGCTCAGAGTGGTGCTGAGAAACTGTCTGAGTTTGGGTTCAGATGGGTCTGGCTTATCCAGTTGCTGAAGTACAACAAATTAAAGCTCCATTCTCAGTGAGTCTGCAATAGTTGTGGGCGCTGGTAATAGCAACAAAAATTTTATTTGTACCAATAGGGAACAGACAGGTCAGGCACAAGCTATTGGAACCATCAATCCATTTTTAAGTTCTGAGAATTATGAGAATTCTGGGAGACCTGAATATGTAGCTTATGCCAGGGTCTTCTTTGGGATACTGTTCCCAGTTAAAACACAAAAGCTTGCCTAATTTAAGTAAAAGAATTACTGTGGTGTCGAGAGTAATTTCTTCTACTGGTTTGACCACCTCTTAAAGGAGAACTGGTGTTTTGCAGAGGCAAATAGTTGGTTGCTCCAGAGCAATGCAAGCCCACCAGATTTGGTAGCCCTGAAGTCCTGAAACCAGTAAGTTCAGTGTTTGTGCAGTTTAACTATGTAAAGTCTCAACATTTTAAAGTCTGGATCTTTATCAATTCTGCTCTCACACAAACACAGGTTTTGTGGACTTCTGATTTCTGTGAATGTTGAAGAATGAAGTATTTTAAGGTAAAAAGGCAGCTCTTGTTTTATGTCTGACTGAGCTGGCTTACAAAAGGTCTGTGGGTGAAGTTCAGGCTGGGTGGTTAGTAGTGCTTCCGCCCTATTTGGGAGGAAGGAGAGGCTGTCTGTTTTAACAAAATCTTGGTGTGAATTTCTGTCAGTCTGATTTGTGGATCATAGAACTACAGTAACCATATGGAGAGACTAAGGTAGTAAATTAAGATTACCATGCCAATATGTTGGTGGTGTAAATAGTGTCTATCAGTTTTGATACTTTGAGATAATAAAGTAATTAACCAGAAAGTTCAACTGTAGGCAAAATTTATAATTTTGTGGTGCAGAAGATACACTTTCAGCATGTGCAAAGAAAAGCCATTGAGGCCTTTGCGCATTTGAAGTCACATTCTTGCTCTGCGTTGCTTGTTTTTACTGTTAAAATGAGTCTGCTTCACTGAGATAAATTTTTTTTTTGTCAGTCTACCATTCATTGAATAGATGCTGAACAGGTTGGGAACTTCAGCTGTACGTACCTTTTTATCCATTTTTATCCACCATTAAGTTGCCTTTGACCTTGTGTAGCCTGTTGTACTGATGTTTGATTTTTGGATTAGTTGCATACCTTGATGGAAAATAACAAAGACTATGTTAGCATATTCCCTTCTGCCCTGCCCCGCAAATTCTAGGCTCAAGCAACTCTGAAAAAACCCAGGATTTTTGATTCTAGTGAAAATAGTGCCATCAACTTCTTTATGAAATGGTAGTTTCTAATCTTGGCCATGAAATTGATACCTTCCTGATTTGATATGGACATACCACTTCTAACAACAAAACATTTCCTTTATTTACCTCACATTCAGATGCTAACATGCCTTTTGTGTCCAAGCTTGTTGTTTTTCTTCAAAGCAATTTGGTTGTAACATTTAATCCTTTTTGGAAATTAAATCCATTTCTCCTGCATTTTAGTGCACTTCATTTCCAATACAAACTCCAATCCAAGGGCCAAAGACAACCCTGGTGTAAATTTACTGAGTTCAGCGTGGTTACCCTAGAGATTTGTTTGGCACTGTTTATTTAGGATATGGACCTAAATAAAAAAAAGTGCTATAAGTGTCGATAAAGTGCTGAGTGTCCTCAGCTCTATAAAGTGCTGAGTGTCCTCAGCTCTCATCACTGTCAGCACCTCGTCGACTCATTTCCTTATGCTGAGTTCTTGCAAGATTTTTGGATAGTCTTACGTTTCTGACTCTGGTAATACAGTAGTTAGCCATGAAAACTAATAGATAAATATGTGTGCATTCCTAAAAACTTGAGTTTTGTTTCCTTTAAGCTCACAAGTAGGATGCTCAAAGCCAAAAGCAATAAAGCAGAATTTTAACATTAAGCACTTGCTTTTTGAGTTACATCAAGATCTTCCATCAGAAATATAAATGCAAATGAGTGTCTTCACCCTTGGATTACCTGAGAAGGTCAAATCTGGATGACCACACCTGATATAGGTGGAAATTGGCTTCAGGTGTTTTTATAATGGAGGAGCGTGATCCACCCCCTTAGTTTCCCAGTGAAAACTGCATTTCCTTTCCGATGCCTTTCTTTTCGGCTGCCTTTTGTTCAAGGGTTGCTGTGTATTTCTGTGCTGATCGTGTAAGGTTCATTGTGTCAGGTAACTGCTATAAGGGGGTAATATTAGAACTTGACCCAGCTTATCTAGGTGCAAGAAACCATTTTTTTTCTTCTAGAACTCACTGAAGTGGGAAGCTCTTTTCTGAGGTCAGAATCGACCTAATATGGGAACAGAGTTTTTATTCTTTAAAAAATGAATTACAAACCATAAGGTAGTTGTCAATGACTATGCAGAAGGTGCCTGAAAACCTTGTACCTTCTTCAGTCCCTCCTGCCTGTGGCATTAAAGAGAATCCTATCCTTCCTCATATTAATTCTGAGAGGGCAAAAAATTCCAAGAGATGAAGGCATTAAAGATTATTTTACTCTAAATTTCATGGTTTGTGTATATTATCAACACTTTTAGATATAAAACACAAAAGGACACTTCTTTGTGGCCAAAGTTTACCATTTCATAGCTTTTATAAATGTCGTTTCACTCCTCCTTCAAAAATTGTGGTAGAAGCAGAACTTCTCATGTGGCTATCCTCATGTGTTCTGTTAAGTATGTGTATTTTTGAGGTGGTTTTCAAGCACTTGAAGGCATTAACTAGTGCACATCAACAGCAGTTACCTGCCTGCTGTGGCACAAATGTGCATTATGATGCGCTTTGTTTTGCATGCAGCTATTTTTGGAGGTTTATAGACAGTTCTAATGATCATTTACACATGTAAAGGATATGCACTTGTGTTACGTGCCCTGTGAAAAGCCATCCTGTTGGCTTTCTGACTGCGTGATTTTGGACACTGATGGCAAGCACTGGCTGTCTGCAGTGTATGGTGTTGAAATTCAGCACTATGTGGGTTTTTTAATAATGGTGTGGTAGGTGTGGGAAGGCAAAAAGTTTAGTTAGAATCTCTCTCTTGCTGGAAAACTATATAGTTGTCTTCCTCTTCTTCTAATATTAAATACCAACAATCATTTCTTATCATATCTCAGATCAGACTCCTACACCAACACGCTTTCTGAAGAACTGTGAGGAAGTGGGCCTCTTCAACGACATCGACTGCTCCCTAGAGCACGAGTTTAGGAAGGCACAAGAAGAAGAGAACAACAAAAGGGTGAGTGTGAGCACACTGAGCCCTTTCTCCCCTTTTGATTCCTTGAAACATTAAAGGAAATGTCCTTTAATCTATGTGAAAGCAGATTGAGCTCTGCTACCTGGTAGTAACCTTTTGGTTAGAAACTAGGTGGCACTGTATATTGTGACATGCTTTTTAAACTATTGAAGCAGTTGACAGAAATGAAACCCCCAAACAAAAAAAACACAAACACCCCAGCATTAAATTTCCAAAAGCGTATAACTGTGTTTGCCAGGGTTTGATTCCAAGTCTCTGCTTTTAAGTAAAGTCTAACACAAACCACACACCTCTTGAGGGAGAGGCTTGGGAAAATTATATCATCTTTGAAGTGAGGATTTCAAACTTACTGAAATACATTACAGGGAAATGTGGATTATGAAGGAGCATTTAGTTAAGAGTAAAATTTTTTTTTCTTTTTTTTAATTCTATTTCTCCTCTATGTGATGGGCTCCTGGATTTATTTGTCATCGCTACCAGCTTCACCATGTTTCTGCATTTCTCATAAAATGTTCATGTGGAGCAGGGAAACTTTGACTTCAAATACCTAGTAGATAATGTCTCCCATTTCCAATTAGTGTTCTTTTGGTCCCAGTATTGCTAAATTTTGGTTGAATTATATAGACCACTTTTCATGGGGTTAAGTATACTCCTGTACCCAAAGGTTGTTGGAGTATTTTGGGGGATCCTAAAGCACTGTTAAAATTTTCAAGGAATTGTAAAAGAGTTTAATGCACTACAGAAGCCAGCAGTAAGTAATGCATGAAATTTTAACTTTTCTAATAATATCCAAAGTTTTGGTTACTTGTGAGAACAAAAACAGGAGCAGCACAGAGCTTCCTACAGGAGCGTATCGCACCCTGCAACCTTCCAACAATCAGCCTCAAGCCTCCCCTTCACAATGTTCCCTTTTGTGGCTCTGTTTTTGCTTTTCCCATTTCTGCAGCTCTTGGAAATTCTTGTGTAATGTGTCCCCTGTTATAGGAGTTCCCCAGTTACTGAACACTGTGTTATTTGGCTTAGTTCTCACGGTGATCTGTATTTGTCCAATTTGAACCTTCACTGGGACTAAAAGCAGGAAAAGGTCGCCACAAAGCAGCTACAGTACTTTAGCCAGAGGACACTTCTCCTTACCTTGCTTCAGCATTAATTTGCATTTCAGATTGTCTGTGCCTCCAATGACAAAGGTTTCCTCTACAGGTACACCCTCTTACAGCTGCTATACCACCTCATTTGCTTTGACTGTTGGTGATTGCTGTCCAACTCAGAATTCATACCTGCAAGGCGTGTGTTTGCTGCTGGTGCTCATTAAATTTGGAGGCAGGAGCATTTAGGGGTCTTGAGGTCTGCAAAGTAAAGGCCCAAGAGGGGCTTTTGTGGAAGAAAAGATGTGTAAAGCTGCTTCCTGAGGTGCAGAACAGGAAAAGAAGCTTGTAGAAAGAAGATGAGAAGAGAGTCTAGGGGTGTTTTGGTTTTGGCTAGTAGGGAAAGAAATCCAGGGATGGTTTGTTTGTGGCTCATAAGGAAAGAAACTGGGACAGATAGAGGAGGAGAGAGGCTGTGTCATGGTATGCTGAGCAAGGAAGAAGTGTGTCCAAATGTGAGAGAGTTCAAGTTTTAGTCAAGTATTGAGAAAATAGCCTGGACTGACCCTCACAGCTTTGTGTGTGGGACAAATATTAGGAAACAGCCTGTATTGAGATAAATGAGTCTAATTTTAGATTTAACTTAAAAACTTTGTGGTTTAAGTGCTGCAGGGAGGAGTCGTAGCTAGAATCAAGGAGAGCGTTTCTGTACATTCCTACTTCTTTGTGCTTTAGAGAATTCCTAAGCAATTTTTTCTGCATGGTGTTTATTTTGCAGGACTAGGAGATGAAGAGAAATCTACAGAAGTGTACCTCTGTGCAGTTAGTTACAGATTGCAACACTTGATGTTTTATTTTAGTTTACAAGGGGTAGTTGCACAATCTGATTAAAACCTAGACAAGGGCATCAAGTTACCTGAGAATTCCAGCTTTAGCAGTCTCTGGGACTCTTATTCTGCCCTCCTTCTACCAACCCTTGCAGCTGCCATTGCTGATGGTGGGGGTGGGAGAAAAAAAAAAAAACTAAAAAAAAAGAAAAAAGGAAGGGGGGAAAAAAGGAAAAAAAAAAGAGAAAGGAAAAAAAAAGAAAAAGCTGGCTAACCTGTAACATTTGCTCTGTGTTTCCAATTAGTCAGCTGTATGTTCATTCTTACATTACTGACTGACTGTCAGATAGGAATCTGAAGCAGGTCCCAGTAGGGCTTTACACAAATGCAAGAGACAAAGGCCAAGACAGAAGGGGACTCCTCAGGCTGCAGCTATCCCTAAGGAAATGCTTCTCACAGCCTGTCCCTGGAACATGAGTGTGATGTAGCATTGGCCTAATGGACCTACTAACACATGGAGACTAAGGTTAACTGCATGGAAATCTTACTCACGCCTCAGAAAAGTCTTCTGAAAATATTTTTGGTCATATTAATTTCTCTGGATCCTGAAAGAAACAGCTTTGTTTATTTTAGTATATCACTGTGGCTTAGCACACAGCTTGACACTGAAATCTTGTAAGAGAAAAACACTTTCATTTTTGGTTGGACTTTTTTGCTCCTTGAGAGTCATAATTTGAAAACTGAGAGAATAAAGTTCATATGTCTTGTGATTGTAAGTTCATCTGTCCAGGACTATCTCTGAAAATATATCTGGATTAGCCTTTGCTCAGGGACTGAGTGGACTCAAGTAATAATAATGATGATTTCTCAGACCTGAACTGAACTGAGAAAAGTAAAGCTACAAATGGAAGTGAGATTGTCAGTTTTGTTTGGCTCCTCTGGCTCCTATACCATCCAATATTAGCGGTAAGTCTCTGCTTGAGAAAGGCCTGCTCCCTAAATGCAAGGAATGCTATAGATCAGCAATAAGCATATTCGTAAATATGTGAGAAAGAGGCTTTTTGTATACTCTTGTTGGCTCTCTTCCTGATATAAGCGTCCTACCTGCCAAATTGACCACCAAAATTAGCACAACTAAAAGCATACCTATACTATATTTCTACTTGCAGAAGTGTAAACATTAAAGCTCTTAGGAGCTTGAGGTGAACATCAGTCGACATCTTGGCCCCAGACAAAATTTGCAACCCAACTCAACAAGGCAGGTAGTGCTGGCAGATCAGATGACTGTCTTAGCCTGCTAGCTGCAGGTTTTAGGTTTATACTGCTTGGAACATTTAAGTATCCAAAGCATTTGTAATGGGTTATACTTGC
This sequence comes from Cephalopterus ornatus, assembly GCA_013396775.1. Taxonomy (NCBI): domain Eukaryota; kingdom Metazoa; phylum Chordata; class Aves; order Passeriformes; family Cotingidae; genus Cephalopterus; species Cephalopterus ornatus. The sequence goes on along the minus strand of VZRE01007322.1, from coordinate 326,999 downwards.
AAACACATGACCTTTGCTGCTACTGGACAGGCCCTGCTGTCACGTCTTGTTTTGAGCACTGAGTTGGGGCTGAGAGGATAATGTCAAAGATGGGAAGAGTTAGGATCTGTTTCTGAATAACTAATTGGATCTGTGTCATTAAAATGCATCTAGCCTGACCTCCCTGCTTGAAATAAGAAGGAGTGGAAATATGCTGAGAGTAGCAAGTAGAGTATTGCACGAAGTAGTATTTACAAATATTGAATATTTTCAACATGAAGGCATTTTAAAATTATTCTGCTTATGCTCAGATTTGGATGCATCACTTCCTGAGGCTTATCCTGCAACTTCAAAATCTTCTAACCAGTGTTCAGTACTACACAATAACATGTAAACTATGCAAATAAGGCAGGGAAACAGCTATTCTCAATTATGGCTTGGTTTTAATGTGGGTTGTTCAGTGTCAGTTCAGGAAGCTCACAGCTAGCAAGCCCTCTATATGGCTTAATATTCCTGTTCTAAGTATACTATCCCACTGCAGGAACCTCACTGCTAGAAAAGCATCAGCAAATTGAAGTAGTCAAATAATGAAGAAGAACAAAACCAAATACAGAGCCTTTGGTGGTTAAATAAGTTCAGTCTACAGAAGGATTAAAAAGCCTGAATATCCAGTTTAGTTGTGTTAAGCAAGGGAGATCTGTAACTGGAGTGCCCTGTTGGACACTATGGTCCACTATGTGTTTGAGAGACATTAACTTGAGTTGTACCTTCTAGGTTCTCCTTCTACCTTGTATATATTTCTATACATCAGCATAAAAAGTTAGATAAAATGCATTTGTCTAATTTACACCATCTCATGATTTTATGCTGAACTCAGTGACTCTCTGACCTCCAGAAAAGAATTCTTTCAAGTTTTTTTTTAAAAGGAAACCTCTACAATGCAGCAAGGACATAAAAAGTAAATACCAAATCAGTGCCTTTAAATTCAATGGAATAAGAATGTCCAGTAAGCATTTCTTGTGTTGCACAAACTTCGTGGCATTCACATACAAAGAAATAAGCATGCTCACACCATAGCACTTTTTCTGGGTGATGCATTGAAGTACTAGAAAGATACACTATAACTCTGTATCAGAGTTTTTCTGAGGGTTGTTTTGAGTTTTCGTATGCATTCACTGCATTAGGTTATTGATCTGCTTTTTTGGATTCATTTTTGCTTTATAAGGCCTGCTTTTTCTTAATTAAAATAGCTTTTGTAGCATTCCTATGGAGAAGGTAACTGCTTTGTCTCTTTTTCTGAGGAAAAACAGATTCCAGAGGATGTTGCTTTCCAAAGCTCCTTTGTAGTGTGACACCAAGCTCTTGAAGGAATCACAGGCTTGGAGTGAGAATTACAGAGTATCTCAGTCCTCTCCACTGTTCAGCCAAGCAAGCAGCTTTCTGTCTCTTTTGGTTCCTAAATATCTTCAGTAGCGTGGCTCCAAAAGATTAATAGACACTCTCAAATGCATTTTGGTGCCTTGCTCTCACTGAAACAAAGCAGGAGTAAATCAGAGAGCTACCATAAAGGATCTAGGCTGAAGTGACATGCTGAAAATTGCACAGGAAGTCTGTGGCAGAGCCTCGGATTGATTCCATATCTTCTCTGTCTCAGCATAGGGCATCCCACAGACCATGTGTGTTAAAGATTTATCAGCTGTTGTTCAGTGTTGCCAAAGACAGGAAGAATGCTCTCTTCCTCTCTCCAGATGAGCAGGCTTGCTGAATTTTAACTGCTTTTCTTAACATGCAGATTTCGTGGTAGACATGTGGTGGTACATTGTATTTTATATGGCAGCTTCACAATTGGCCCTTCAATCCCCTGGCTTTATGAGTCCTGTTTTGAACGTGTATCCATCTCCAGGCACTTAGTTGCCACACTGAACTCTGTTACAAAAGAGACAGTTTCTGCATAACGGTGCAGGAAAGCTGTCAAGACAAAACACTCTTCCAGAAACATTCATATGAATAGGCTTTACCTTAGGTTCATTGCTGCTGGTACAGCATCTTATCTTATGGCAGCCAGGTCCATCTTCTGTAGAAATAAACTGTTTGAATGGATTTATGGACTTAGATCCTCATACTCCAAGGGAAGACCTGAATGTTTTTCCAGCAGTAAGTGCCTATATCGCGCAGAAAGGCAGTTCTTGAGGGCATACGCTTTTGATTGAGTTAAACCTCCATAACCATAATCCTTCCATGTTCTTCTGAATTCCAGCTGATGACTCATCCTGCAGAGCTCAGTCAGGACAGTCCAGTTTCCTTCTGCTTCTTATTGTCTCTGGCTGAAAGAAGTTGAGTCACCTTCTTGTAATGTTTGGGGGTTTGTTGTGTTTTGTACATTTTAGTTACCCCCAAAAGAGGAGGCCTGCCCAATTTCATTCTGACATTTCTTTCACAACAACATGGTGTAGTCGTGCCTTTTGGCTTAGTCCTCCTAGGAATGTTTTTAATGGCACAGCTCTCTTGTTACCAGTTCAGATTTCAGCAGGATGGACTGGATGGCACATGAAGAAGGGATAAACCTTCCTTGTAGCGGCACTTTTATAAGTCTATCTGTTAGGTAAAGCCCCTAAATCTCAGCAGTCTCTTTAGAGTGTATGCTGTGCTATTAAACACGAGATCTTTGCTCTCCAGAGTGGACTGCAGCCTATATGGTTGGGTGGGTAATAAGATACTGCTGATATATTTCAGAGCAAGGTGCACTTTTACTTTATTTATGAAGATAGACATGCTGGTCGAGGGCTTAATCACAGCTGATAAATCATTTTAAGAAAGCCTATTAGAACCATATGCTGATTCTTTGTATTAATATGGTGTGTCTGTTTCTAGTCTAATAAGGCAAGGTCTCTTCCCCGCCTCCCTTCCTCCTGCCTCATGTGCGAATTATTTATCTGTTTAAGTGATACTGCTTGCTTGGGGGCATTTCCCTCTATAAGAAGTATCATTAATAAAGCAAGGTGAACAGAGGAAAGAGGGTTTTTTCCTCTCCAGAGTCAATGAGGCTGCGTGTTCTCAGTCACCTTCACTGAGAGGGAATTGCAGAGCGAAGGTCCAAAAGCTGAGACAAGGGAATGAATTGGCTAAAGACTGGAACATCATGGCATGGCCTTCCCGACAGCATAAGGTTGTCATTTTGGCCCAGGTGGTTACAATCCTGGAGCCCAAGAACTGTGAGGGGTTGGGTGTGCTGACATTTCAGTTACCTCACCTTTCGCTCAGTCGGAGAGGCCTGCTGCAGGAACAGGTTCCATGGCCATCTAATGAGATCCATATTGGTGAAGTTTTTCTGTGCCAAGTCGTATTTATCATTAATTGGTGGGTTTGCTTGCAGATCTTTCCTATTATTTGCTGATTATACCCCTACACATTTTATTATCTTGCTAAAGTTCAAATGCTAATAATTTCTTGATTTAATGTTTGTTTATAACTCTGTCTACTGCCTAAATGGATGTAGTTAGAAAATTTCAGAACAGCAACAGCTCTTTTGCTGACTGGGTTTCTTTCACATTTTGCACATGGCAGTTGACTATTTATAAACCTCCATAGGGACTCCTAAACATTTACAGTTGGGTTCCTCCCACAACTTCAGCCCCTTTTCTCCCTTGTTTCCCCAGGGCAAGTCTTGTTTTTTGGCATACAGACAATGATGGTGATTGTTAGGCAGTGAAAATGCCCACAAGCTATGAACCATGGGTAAGGATTTTTAATTTGTACCTCAACCAGGATAAACTGGAAGTCAGAGACATCCAGGAGAGTAAGGGTATTTTCATCACAAGGTAGAAGGAGATCCACATCTGAGTTGCTGGTGTTCTTTAGGCTTACAAAACTGGAAATTGAAAACCTGAAAACTCACTTTACATCAGTTGTGTGCACATTGTAGCATGTCCCATTATCAGTACTGTACAAAACTACTGTCTTTCTAAAAGCCCACAAACTTTACTTTTGAATCTGACGTACTTCAGAGTAACAAAAGGAGTAGTGGAGAGAAGAAAGAAGCCAGAATAACTGATCACATGTGATGGCAGTTAACAAAGCTACAGTTGTATGTATAGCCTCATACATCTCTGGGGCAGTTTCATTGACTTTAATGGCATTTAAATTTTTAACCTATTACAACTAGGCAAAGATCTGAAGGAATAAAAACCTTTGCTCAGAGACTAGAAAAAAACAACTGTGGTCATAAAGTGATGTGAAGTATCTGGGTAGTTGTTGATGTTCTGTTAATATGTAAAAATAGGGCATTTTAAAAACCATACTAGGGAGGTAAAAAAATGTACATCTTAACTGTTTCCTTATTCTGGTTTCTCTCTCACATGCTTCTTTCTGGAAGTTGCCAAGTCCACTCTTATCAAATAAATATCAGCTTTTTTTTCTTCCCTGAAATGTGAGTAAACTGTGTGTGGCTCAGTCTGATCCCTGGGAAGGGAACAGACATCGGTTCGCCATGTGAATGTACATGTCAAAGTGCAGCTCCACCAGCCAGTCTGGGTCTGGGTGGGGAGAGACATGGGGAGAATGAACTCAGTGTTACAAACTGTTTCTTTTGAATTTCTACAACCTATTAGTCACAGCAAGCTGCCCTTATTGATTTTGGTAAGAGAGGTCACTTTTAATCCTCTAGAGTGGAGAGAGCTACATGCACTCTCCATAGCATGACATTAAAATTGACACAGCTCTGCACCAGTTCTATGAAAAAACCCTAAACCTAGATGGATTATTGCCTCGCCTTTCAGTGGATACAAGCTGTTAACCAGAGCATGCTAACCTAGATTAGGTGTAAAAGCTTTAAAAGACTTGAAAAGGAAAGCACGGCCAAAAGAAGTTAGAAAATATGTGAGCATGCTAAAAGAGCTGCCCCTGCATAAATAGGCCATTAGTCTTCAAAAACTATTTTCTCCATTTTTTAAAATTTAAAAGTCAACTCAGAGGAGTTGAGATTACCATATAAAAGAACAAACAAAAGCTGACCTTTCTCTATGATTATGAAGAAAGCTTTATTCTGGCTGTTAGCCCTTTCTAGTTTTGTTTATGTTCTTTAGAGAACTAAATCTTTGAATACAATTAGAATTGTCCGACTCAAATCTTAAGTGTGCCTCAAAATAAACAGCAGAGGTGAACTCTCAGCAGTTTTCTTTTCATCTTTGTTATCCTTGCCCTGGCCCGTTTTTCCTGCCTAATGATCCTTTGTGGCATACTTTTATGAAGAGAAATCTTCTTGATGGAAAAATATGCTTAATGGGGATAGGAAAGTCATTGTGAGCCTGGAGAAGTATTTTTTTTTTTTTTTTTACTTTCTTTGGAATTCCAGAAAACAACTAGTGCCCCTTTTTAATTTTATGCTGGTTTTTGTTTGGAAATTTGTTTTCTGAAGGTTTTACTGACTTTTTTTTTTTTTTCTGTGAGTCTCAGTAGATATATACAATGTAATGTTTAGGAAAATTTGTTGGCTTATCATGTAAGCCTGGAGTTCTCCCTTTTCATTAGTTGTAGTTTGGTCCGGTATTTCTTATTAAATGCTAGAATTTCCCTTTCTAAATAAAAGACATCTGCAAAAGAAAATGTGGTAGAAAACTGTTAAGGTACAATGTTAATCTGTGTAGCATGTGACGAGGGAGGTGCTTTCAGTAAATGCTGAAAGACCTCTACAGTGGTTAGTTGAGTAGGTCTCCGAGCTCCTTCTCAACACAGATTATTAAAGGATGTGTGTGTCTGTGTGGGCAGCACGGTTTCACTCCTACAGTAAGAGATATTTACTCTTCCTCCCCATTCTCCTCACCTGAGGTATGTGCGCGTGGGGTGGTGATATTTTCCCCCTCTTTGTGGATTTAGCAAGGCCTAGGGAAATTCAAAGAAGGCACAGAAAAGTAGCAGTGGCTTCGTCACTGACGCTGAAGACATGACACCTAGAAGAAAAGGAGAAAGCTGCCCGATCAGCAGATTGTCTGGGCTTCTATCTGGCAGCTTATTTTTGTCCCAACCCTACCTTTTCTTCTCCTATCAAGGAAGAAGGAAAAATAAGGTACATTGCCAATCTCTCCTGCTTTGCGTTGGAAGAGTCCTCCCTGATGTCCTAGAGGGGAGAGAAATCAGGAAGACAGGAAAGTATGGGTTGAGGAAGGGGAGCAAGAAATGAAAGGAGAAAAGTACCTTTCTTTTTTACTTACTTAAAGGACGTATTCCTACCCCAAGTCAGACTTGGTGGGAAAAATGGAAAGGAAAATTCACACAGAAGAAGGGGAAAAGTAATATTACTTAGACATGAAGAAAGCTGAGGGAGGCTCACCAGGCTTTTCAAGTGAGAGAAAGAGTGCAAAAACAGCACTCGCATGAGGCAGACATTAAAAGGAGAGCTCTTTGTTTTCTGAGAAGTGGGGTATTAAAATATTCCTGTGATGTACTTGTCAGCAGAATTGGAGGAGCAGAGATAGAGGAGCGTGAAAAGTGTAAGTTCCTTTTCTCCCCACCACACCAACCCACCCCCAACCCAAGGAAATGGAATCAGTTTCTCCACTTAATGTCAAATTGAGATGTCAAAGGATATGGCTGTACAAGAGAAGAGGAGAAATGAAGATGCTCAGTTATGTTGGGTATTAGAATAGTTTTCCCCTGAAAAAGTGAAAAGGATGCTGAAAAAGTGAAAAAGTGGAAAAAGTTAGTCTGGATGCTGTTGTTTCTGCTTTCTTTATAGTGTTTTTAAAATATTCTTTCTCTCATCACACTCGTGTCTTACCTCTGAGATCTCTGTGCATGTCCCTTGAGACTTATGCTTCAGTTTAAGGCCAGGTTGTATAATGACAAAGTTACCATAGTTCTCTTTTTTATGCTATTTTTTTTCCAATACAGTAAACTCATGCAAGTGTAAATGCCAACATATATGTTTCAGGAAAACCAGGAAAACTATTACACGTATTACACCTCTGCACATAAGTTCTTATTTTGTGGGTTATTGTTTGGCTGCAATCTTTTTCAGGTGCACCTCTCGTCTCCCAATTTCTTTTCTTTGCTTCATCCATCTCAGCCAGTTAAATGTGTATATAACTGTTTTTTTGAAATGAGGCCAAAACCCATGTACTTCAATAGCTTTTAAACATATGGTTAACTTCAAGCATGTGTGCAAGGGTTTGCTGAAGAGAGATAGTTTGCTGAATCAGGACTTCCCAACACCAAGATTTTAAATCAATGCAAACAATCCTCAGTTTAGTGTATTTTAACTACTGCTTCCCATGGACTATAGGTAACTGTTGTTACTCAAGCCCTGCAGGTGAAGAAAGTTGTAGTTGAATAAACAGAAACTTCATAGGAAACCCAATCTTTCTGATAACCTTCTGTGACAACTGTTTTTTTACTTCCTCCTAATAAATAGTTAGGTTACATGAATGAGAATAATGATTAGAATTTCATGTTATGATTAAAAACTTATTTTTCTGGGGGAATAGAAAACATCTGCTACTAAAAAAAAAAGGAATTTGTTATAGCTTTTTTTTTGTTATGAGATTTCTGTATTTCCTAACAAAATGTGGTACTGGGACAATAGTATATGTATGCCCTTGTTGACCCAATAAACATGAGTCAGCTCTCTGGTCTTCTGGATACATAAATCTGTATGATTTTTTTGAGAAAATACTTCAAAGAACAGTAAAAGTGTGTAAATATGTAAAAAAACCCTAAAAAGATCCAAACCAACCAACCAAACCCCCAAACCAACCCTGAAACAAACAAACCCACCCACCCAAAACCACCACCACCACCACCAAAAAAACCCCGGAAAACAAAAAAACCCTCACAACAAAAAATCGAGTTGCCCTTCTCATTCACTTGCATTCTTCTGTGGGCAAGGATAAATGGGATTGGGCTGCCTGCCCTGTATTGTTTTAATTTTCTCCATTCTGGATCACAGGTAGGTTGAGGTGGAAAGTGGATTCCACAGAACAAATGCATCTGTCAGAAGGTGCAGGCAAGGGGAAAGAGTCAGTGAGGGAAATGTTCCTTTCAAAATATTTCTTAATATGCTGTTAGTGATGGAGTGCTCAAATTGCCTTCTTGATGACAGTCAGGGAAGAAAAAACCCCATATTTTACTATTGCAGTTGATCCACTTAATACAGTGTTTTAAAACAAAGTTCTCTTTCCTTGTTTTCATGTAAAGTGGTAAGACTTAAAAATATAATTGGGCTTTCTCCTTCTTTTCTTACTATTTTTCAGTATTCGTTTCCTCACATTCTATCTTCAAATCAGATAATCTGTATCCCCTTCTTGAATAGCATTATCCTGACAACGGAGCAGTGAAAAGAAACAAGACTGCAGGACTTTTAACAATGCCAGAGGGCCCCAGGAATAGGAATGCCCTGAAAAAATGTGCTTCCATCCAGCTGCCCTTCATATTGTTGTCTCTCTATCCAATTTACTAGAGAATTTCCCACTGGCTCCTGGCTCATTCCCAAATGAGAATGTAATCTTTTAAAGATTACACTGCATAATGGAGGGACAAGGAGCTCTTTATTAACTGGGATGGGGAGTCACTTGCTATTAGGCAAGGGAAAGGGATGGGATGTAGTAGTGTTTTGTGAGCTCTGCTTTCTGCCCCTTCTTGTCTCATCAGTGACAGGATGGCAGGTTGGGAGTGGGAAACTGCAGCTGCACTGTAGAAAAAGAAATAATTGAATGTAGCTTATGATTATGACAATTACTTTTATAACGTGAGGGATTATACTATAACTATTATATTGCCAACAAGATTAACTTACTAACCTAATACCACAACATGTTTTCCAGGAAAATAAAAAAAACTCTGCTTGTTCAAGGGTTGATGTATTCAAAGTGTGAAAGAGCTGAGCAACTAAGGAACCCGGAGTGCCGTCTGTACAGACATTGTCTGGATCAGATCCCTGTCACTTCCATGAGCTCTGATAGCTAGACACCCTCACCCTTTTTGGGATGTAAAGCAATGTTGTACTCTGGTAATTGTAAATGCTCCTCCTCTGTCCTGTCAAGCAGATAAGCTTCTGCCAATAATAGTTAATAAAGAGATAATCAGAAGCTATAGTTGCAATGGAGAAATTCTTAAAACTTCACAAAGGAACCAATTTTGCTCATGTAAATCCACTGAACTGATTGGAAAGCTTAAGCTTCAACATATTTTCATACTGGGCTTTCCTTTTACTACATCTTTTGAAAATATTTCTTAAAAGAGTGGATATCTGTATGCATAATGAGGTAATCTTAGATCACCTCTAGCGTGAGGTCAGTTTTGCTGAAGTTTCCGGAGTTTGCAGTGTGATTTTTGGTGGATTTTTTGTATTTTTTTCTCCTACATGCATAGCAAGGTCAGAGATGAGACTTTGTCATATAGCTACTACAGATATAGCCTTGTATAGACTGTTCATGGTAGGAGTATGAGCTAAGTTAATTATGCAGGAAGAGCAGTTTCCTTTTGTTCATCAGCTGAAAAATGAGTAGAAAATTAAATTTTGGAGACTTCAGAAATATATCATGTGTTGATCATTGAGACCAAATTAACTGGCCTCATGGAAAAGCTAGTTCTGATTCTGAAGAGAAATGTAGCTAAACAATATAATTCTAAAATACGTTAATTTTTTATATGCTATGTGCTGAATGGTATCTTGAGCAGTTGATTTCATTTTTGTTGTATGTACATTTCAGTCTTCTCACACCATTATGCTTTATCACAGGCTCCTGGAAAGGCTAGACATGCATTTGTAAATCAACCTTTTCTTTTTCTAGTGAAGAACTGGAGTTATGGATATTAAATTGAAGTTGAACGGGAACACATTACTGGTGTTTTTGTCAGGATTAGAAACTTCTGAATGGCAGTTTATACCTGATTTTATTCTTCCCCCCCTCCTTCCTTCCTTTCTTCTGAGTCTGTGAACAGAAGAAGCAAATCTGACTTCATGGTGGATCTTTCTGTCCTGTAGGTTGCAGATCTGACCATTGCCACATATGAACTCTTTGTCTCAATGGCACAGACTCTTGCCTTTTGGACCTTCCTATTCATTTGAGCTTGAAAGAGTCACCTTTGGCAAAAGGTGCTCTCAGCTACCTTCTGGGATTGAGAGCCCTGGGCACTATTAAAGTGTTATGGAAAGTTGGTTTCATAACTTCCTTGTGGTGTCTAAGCAGACTAACAAGGTTATATCTCTATTTGATAACTGCAAAGCATCTTTTTGTCAGGTAAGGGTATATTTCCGTTCCTTCCCTTGGCTTATATCACTTCAGACGCAGACCCTATGTTCCCAGTGAAACATGGTGTATTAAATCTCCTCTGAGGGCTTTTTAGTTTTGTTCCTGGTGCATCAGTTCCTTGCTGGTAGAAACTGTTGCACAAGCAATTAACTTCTTTTCTTACGTCTTCTATGCCCAGGGCATCCTATTAAGCCTTTGGTTGCTGCTTGCTTTTAGAAAGAAGGTCAGCATGGGTTTATTGCACATCTGCCAGTAGTTTGCAAAATGCAAGATCCTCACAGTGACCTGTGTGCCCACCAGGCAAGTGTTACCTTTCACAGACTGCGTGGAGGGAATCATAACCCATGGAAAGGGGCCCACCAGATGCCTGAGGGCCATACCTCAAGCTGTCAGAGGAGTTTCACAAGTTCTTGCTGTTCATTGGCTTCCCTGACCTCTTTGCATCGTGCGCTTAAGCACCTTCTTAAAAGTCAGACTGTGGCTCAAGGCATTAACTCCAAGTGCAGTGCAACATGATCAGCTGGAAATTGTAAAGTCAGTGATACGGACTTGTGTGGACTTCTGTGTGTGCCCTCTCACTGTTAAAAGGTAATAAAACACTAATATTTCAGTGTCATGGGGGATTTTTTGGTGTGACCAAGACACAGGTGTAAAATTTTTCAAGTTAAATGAGAAGTACTGGAATACCAGCTAGAAATACTAGTATGTTCAGAAAGTCTTGGAGTCATGTTTGTATGGTTTTGTTGATTATGCTGATGCTAGAGCACAAACTAGTTTGAATATAGTTTTTTCTTTTCTTTCTACAAGCATTCCAGTGGAATTATTTTTACAAGCAACGGGGAACTTCTGTAAGGCCTTGTCATAAGCCATGTTTTTGCATTTTTCTTTTTTAACTCCTGATCTGTAACTTCCCTTACTGCCCTTATAACACTTTGAAAACTTTCTGCCATTTTATGTCAGTTTCTGTATCAGTTGATGTTGAAATTAGTGTCAAAGCCACAGCCAGAATTTTTATTTACCCAAATATTTATCTTCCAGTTTAACCTGACCTTAGACTGAGCACATCTGAATTAAAGCAGCCCAACAAATCAGCTACTTTTTATCTCCTCTGACATGCAACTGGCTGTGTGAATACTCTTAGCTTGCCCTAAATATTACGAAGGGAGGGAGAGAAGCATGTGAAGGTCAGTACTGTGGTTTACTTGATGGACAGTAGTTTATTATAAACTGCTGTGACTCAATTGTTTTTGATACTCTGTTTATCATATCTCAACCGAAAGATGCTAGGGAAGCTTCTCATCTTTCCAGCAGTTAGAAAAGCCACATCTCATGAGCTTTTATTTTCACGAAGCAATATGGACTACAAACTGCTTGGATGAAGCATGCTGTTTGTTATATGTCTATAGAAGACCAAAGTTTTGATCTCACCTTCAAGTAATATTGTAGTGCACACAACTCCTAAATGATGAGCCTTATTTTTGCATTAAATCTTTTCAGCTGGATGATTTTTTTTTTGCTTTAAAACAATAGGTATTTTTGCAATACATAACATAGAAAGCTATTGCAGATCCTTTTGATGATTTTGTTGCTTGATGTAGTGACACGACACTAGCATCTAGCAAGCGAATACATTCCTGTGGTGTTTTCAAAAGCATACGAGAAACCATATGTTTTCATAGGAAAACAGCTGTTACTAAGCATATGCTTTCTGAGACAGAGTGACAGTTATTAAAAGGGCAAAGTAGGACCACAGCCTGTCTTTTAAGTTGAATAAAGCTGGCAATAACTGTCGCTTTGAATACGCAGTGGCACTGCATGTAGATATTGCCGTGTAGAGTTGTAACTGGAAAGAGGGAGGGAGATTAACATCCATACTCTGCAGCTTGGAAGAGACAATATAAATCTCTGTCCTGCTTTGAGCTGTGAATGCCTCTGTAGGAGTTATAGTAACAGACAAATTAGCATAATGTAATTGGCTGCCAAGGTCAGCCCTTCTCCAGGAGCATTAGCAATGTTTACTGTAAGAAGAGACAGACCAGTATTGTACGGTAGTAAGTTGTCCGTCCTTTTTGTAGGAAGAATAATCACGTTGGGCTACCTGCATCACAGACTTTACCATATCTTATTAAAATTCAGAGTATCATCTTTCTGCCTTAAAGCAAATTATCTAAAAGAACAGCAAAGAATATTCTCTACTATCACTCAAAACTTTATTCATTTTTTTTGCTTTGCACTGCATTGAGTTTCCTTTTTTTTTTCTTCCTCTCTCGAATAGCTTTTCTCTGGGTGCTAAACTTACATATGCATCCCTGTCAATACCTAATAAATCTTGGTGGGAGAATTAAAATTTCTGGTCTTATTATGTATTTGCTATGAGTAGTAAATCCAGATAAAGTTATCAGTTCTCTTGTTTGGATCTTTTGAAAGTGTGAAACTCCAGGTAAAATTCTGGGCCAGCTCTAGCAATCCAGGCTCACTGGATTCAGCTTTGCAAACCCTTTCACAGCTGTAGGCCAGAAATGTGAGATGATGCCCTGTATTTTGAAGAAGACTGAGTATTGAGTCACAAACAGCACTTTTTAGCCTTTGGTCTCAAATATGACAATTTGCACCAAGTATTTGAAATGAGTTCAAGCACTCAGTTAGGAAATATTTGGGAAATGCCTTTCAGAATATCATACAGGAATTGCATTGCCTTTTCCTGTATACTAATCATCAGAAGTGCTGAAGGTTATGCTATTTAGCAGCTATCTTCAGCTTAAATCTTTAAAATGCTGTCTGTGTCCAGGAGTTGCCACTGTAATTTTCCTAGAGAACTGGCAGAAAGGCTAAAACATGCACAGAATCACCTTCAGATCACTATTTTACTGGAAAACCTATTTCCTTGTGCTTAGACAGTGTGATCCAGTGGATTTCCAAAGCAGGGGCCATTCCGTGGTCTTCTGATGATGAAGAAAAACCACATGGCAGTACCTAGACTTCATGACAGCTGTATTTTGAGTCTTGTGTAGTAAAAACTTCCAATCAAACTCTAAGTTAGGTGGGTTTAAAATGAGCAGTGTTGTTATTGTGTGTAAGGGTAATACAGTCTTCTTTAATGCTGATACTCAAGAGTTAGCTGCTCTTGAGAACAAGATCATGGTGCCTCTTGTGCCAGGCTGGTATTCCCAACCCTCTCCTCTGTCCTTCAACTTTCTTTGGTTGTAAATATCCCTCTGACTCTCACTTTGTAGGCAAAACTTCTGTGTGGAGGAGGGCATTCAGAATTAGCAGTTCTCCATGCGCAGCTGGGTTGTTCCTCAAGAGTGCCTGGTTGCCCTGTTTTGTTCATGGCTTAGCTGAAACTCCTGCTTTCCATTGCCTGAATTATGTTTTGCCTCCTTGAATGAAGTTATCTATCTGGCTGAGTCACACCATTAGAGGAGGACCAATTGTTTATTACTTAGGAGAGGGAGCATTGTGGCTCCTCAGACTGAGTGAGATTTCACCCAGACATTTCAGAAGCGTGTGGTACTCTAAAGGCATGGTATGTCATTTCCCCTGGATGGCTCCACACCACATTTAATTAGTGTGACTGGAAACGTGTACATCTGGATGATTGTCTGATAGCATTATCAAATATAGTGCAGCTTGTTTGTTTTTCTCTCCATTTACTCCAGTCAGAAAAGCAGATGCCTTCTCAGTTGCCTTTACAACTGAGAATTCACCCCTTCCACCATCACCATATAACCTCAGTAAGATTTTTAGCCTGACTCTTCTGAAATGGCCCACAGTTTTTAGCGCCCATATTTGGATGTACAGCCAGCAATGCTTTAATTCGATGCAATTTTCTGTAGACAAGGAGCTCTTCTTCTCTGAAGAATAGATCCTGCAATGCTATCTGGACTTTCTGGGTTTGAGTATGCAGGTTTTTAACTGATTTACGTGTCCTTTTCTGCTGTCCTGTTTCTAGCCATCAAAGAACTGTTCTTTTGTCTTGCAATCTACTGATTGTATTCAGCATGTAACTGTTTTCTGTATTGGTAAAGTACCTTCGTTATGATCTCTTGTCATTTCTGTGAGGTTGAAATGCATGCTACTCTAAAGTCCTGTGGAGTTCTCTTACGAAAAAAACCCCTTTGGTTCTGACACTGCTGTGTTAGTTATATTGCCTTTCTAGGTACACTGTGTTGTCTCTAAAAGCTATTCCCCTCTTGTCACTTCCAAACATTTGTTGAAGATATTTGTCCTGCTTTACATGTAAGACAGAAGAATGTGAAGTAATTTGCTCAAAGTCATGTGGTAAATCTGTAGCAGAGTGAGGAAAAGGGTGGCTGCGCAGTTCCCAGTGTACCTGATCTGCAGAACACTCCTGGAGTCCAAGGAGTTATATTTCTGATCTCTTCTGCTGTCGCAGTCCTGGGAAGCTGTATGTCTCAGCTCTACACCAGGTTGCTTACTTGTTCTTTTCCCCATTAACAGTAGCTCTTCTTCCATAGATCTCCAGCACACTGTGCCTTAAGACCAGATTTGCATGCCTTTATCAATGGATGGTCAATTCTGTTTCTTGCCAGAAGGATTATTATTCTCTTTCTTCCAAGTGTGTTTATTCTCCTTATTCTCCTAGTCTTATTAGTGTTTTTTCTTGCCTGTCTGCCAATTGATGAAACCAAGGCAGAGATGGATAAGGGCAGCATGTTTCTGCTTAACCAGACTCCTTAACGAGCTTCAAGATTTCAGAAAACACTTTCTTTTAATACCTCTTTGTCTGTAGCCCTTGCTGTCCTCACTAGAGGTGAACTTTCCTCAGCTAGAAGTGTATTTAACTTTTTTGCTTTCTATATGGACAGTCTGTTTGCCTTTCTAAACCCTAACTTTTAAACTCTTATGGCTACAAAAATTATTAATTTTTGTCTGAATGCTTCAAAGTGAGGTACCTTATTCTATTTAAGTTCTTTCAGTCAAAGATTAAACTAAACTAGCTCTGCTCTCCCAAAACATCAACCTAAAATCAACCGAACCTATTGTGGATGCTGCAAAACTGCATGCTTGCCTTTGTGATTACTTCCCAGGAGGCCTGGTGAATTAACTTGATCCCGACTTGATGTTTCGGTGTTCCTTGTATTTTCCTTCCAGCTCACTTGACAACCCACTCCACCGGTTAGACCTATGATCTCTTGTGTGTAGCAAATGGTCTGTCCGGGTGCTTTTTGAGACCACCACTGGCCTTGACTCCTGGACCTTTCCCAGCCTTTTGTTTTAGTCCCCATGTAGTACCAGCCAGGCTGGCCCAACGCAGCTGCCACAGTGGGTTGGGGTTCAAAGAATATTTAGGAGATGCATTTTATTACCAGGGTAGCAGCATTTCCACTTGACTTCTTAGCGGAAAAGTTAAGCCTGCTGGTTTTCTGCTTGAAACTGCCTGAATGGAAAATCACTGGCTGTTTTGTTGCTACCATCCTTGCTCTCCTTTACCAACTGCTCTGTCTAAAAAATGGTCTGGTCATTGAATGCAGTCAACAGCCACTGCTGTAATTCATGCATGATGCCAATAACTTATGCCAGTGAAATCAATGATGAGAATTTCAAAGAAGCTTTAAATAAAATATAACAAATTTAAATGCCAAAGTGCTGTCTCTGTGAATTTGCTATTAACAGATTATAAATGGTTTGCATAATGTTGAAAAGGCTAGTGCCTTCAGTTAGCTGTATCAAAGGCTTGTTTAAAGCAGTTCCTGGAGGATTGCCGCCCTCCCTCTCCCCCAGCTTTCTGTTTCACGATGGATAAAAACAAAACTCCTTACAATAAAGAAAGGAAAGCCAGGTTTTCAACTACCCTCTGACTGGCCTCCAGATCTGGCAGCTGCTTTTGGATGTCTAATTGCTTGTCCTGCAAAAGTTGACATGCACCTACTTTGAGAACGTTCTTTGAGTACCCACTTTACGTGTACCCTGTCTGATTTATAGAAATGGAATGCTAGTGCTGGAAAAAACTCAAGTAGAGCTTATAATTCTGTTTCTTAAAGTTTTCATTTATGCATGTATGTATTTATTTATTTATTTAAAGTTTCCCAGTTTTCTGAATGCCTAAGTAAGTGTTAGATGCAGAGAAACAGTGCAGAATAATGGATAAGACACTGGACTGGGAGAAAAGAGCCCTTGCATTGAGTCCTTGATATTTGGCTGAACAAATCAGTTTCCCTCTTTCTTCTTTCCTCTTTCCTTATTTTGTCTCTGGACTCTAAGGCTTGTGGGCAAGTGTAGTCCATCGATGTGTCTATACAGATTTGAGCACAATGAGGCCTTGATTTCAACTGGGGCCTCTAGGAATTACACCTAGTAAGTATCCCGGCAAATTTCTTTTCTTCCTTTCAAGTTTTTTGCTAGACATTCTCCATTTGAAATTCACGGCAAGCTCCCTTGTTTACAGCAATCTAATGGGACCATAATTTGGTCCTCAAGACAGCATTACAGATATAAGTCAGTTTTACCTTAGACAAAGTTCTATGGAGAATGTATTTTCTTATAAACATGCTTTTTATAAAAGAGCTTGTTGTTTTGTGTTTATTGGTGTTCCATCTGCTCTAGAGAATACACTTGAGAAAAACTAGCTCCAGCATGGCATATAATGTTTCATTAGCAGGCATAACCTTGTTTATTTGCTTTTTAAAATTGTATTTAGAAAAGGAAATCAGTTTGCACCATTGACATGCTGCCAGGTTCCTGTTTATAAATGTCACAATAGGCAACTTAGAAGAAACGAAATAGTCCGTTTATGGCTTTTGCATAAAGAATGACAGAACTGGGTAGATCCACGCAGCCAGTTGTGCTCCCCCTACTTTTCAGCCTCCCAATTAGCAAGATGTAGTGTGGTGTTAGCAGTGCAAAACACCCCGAGTGACCCAAACTGGGCCTTGCACACTTGGCTTACTGACGTTTACTTGAACAGAAGAAGCTCTTTGTGCTATTTTGCTTTAATGGCTATCTTGGGCAAGTAATTGTGTATGAAACAAGCAACCCTGAAGAAAAAAGGGACATATCTTTAGGAAACTTCAAGACATAAGCATGCAATCTGATGTCATCTTTTCCCATAGAGAAGCTATTTCCTTTCAAACTCTGGTGAAACCAGTCTTCCAAAATTTCCTTCTCCTTTAAAATATATTCCTTTATATAACTTTTTTTCATTGTCTCTAGTAAATGGTTTATCATGGGTACACTGGTATACACCATATATTACTTACTGTGTATGTAAAGAAGGCTTCATATGTCAAAAGCATAGTCTGGACAGGCATGCTGAAAAGGGCATGAGAAGGGTATTGGGGAAAGAGGGGAGGGGATCCTGAAAGACAAGGGTCAGCTTTCAGTATTCACTTCTACTGGTAATTAGAGGGCACCACTGAATGACCGTAATTAGATCATGTCACAAAAATTAAGATAAAAGACCAAAAATTCTAAGTATCCTGCATTTTGTTCATAATACCAGAGAAGTCAGAGCATTTGCTTAAACCAGTAGCCAATGTGGAGGATAGGCAGGGAGGCTTAACTTGCCCATGGAAGGAATTTATGTGCATTCTCCCGTGAAGGTGCAAGGAAGGGAGCAGAGGAGGAGACTGTGCTCTCCAGGTACCCAGGTAGAGGGTGCAGGAGCGTGGCGGGTAGAGGCCAAGCGGAGGCATACCAGAGGTTGGCCTGCAGCACAAGCAGTGTCATGGAAATTTTGTGCAGGGCTGTCACCCTTCAGGCAGCTGCCTTAAGAGGATTAGTAGTGCTTAAATGGGCCCTCTGGACTTTGAGTTATGGTTGTGACTGCTGGAGCCTTGAGATGGCTTACACCTGGCTTAGCACTTCATATGTCTGTCCTGTGTCTTGTGCCATGCTTCTTAGCAGCATCACATAGTTTGCTGGAGATAAGCAGACGAGGTTTGCATCACTTGGTGTATCTTGAGACTTTCTGATAACATAGTAACAGCTATTGAAAGAAAACAGGATAAAGAGATTATTTATGAGGTTCTTTTTTTGTTTGTTTTCTTGTGTCTCTTCAAGAGCATCCAGCATGTCTATGTTTGAGAATAATTCATCCTACTATAAAACAACAAGGAAGTTTCCTTTCATGTTCCAGCACAGATATTTAAGATAAAATTTTGCAAAGCTTCAGCCAGCCCCAGTAGACAAATCTGATCTATTAATTAATGGTAATTGTTCACTAAGGCTCCAAAAGACTGAAGACATTTTGAAAAAGGGACAGGGGCTACTGAAGTTCATAGATACCTTGGGAAATGTTACCTTTTTTTGTCAAGAAATTCTAGTCACGGTGCTCCGAATCAGTCTTTCTGTGGCAGTTAAACTCTGGTCTGTGAACTGCTGGTGGTTGCAAAGCTGTGGTAAGTCATCTGCATCTGGTCTGTGGAACCATCTTGCCTTAATTACACAATTTATGATAAGAGTACAGAGTGCTCTATGTGAAATTCAGAGGGTTGACAGAGGTCTGTGATCCAAAAAATTGGAAACCAGTGGCCGAGACGGATAAGTACAGATTCAAAGCTTTATGATTTCAGTGAGAGCAATGTTTCCCTTCTTTCCCCATCTGCCTATCATTACTTGTTGTTTTTGAATAAGGAATTTAATTTTTCTTTACATTTTTACCCCTAAGGAGATCAGGTTGATAACATTTGACTGAGCAGTGGTGCCTGGGGTTCAAGAAGTCAGATATACCCATACTGCTCCTGGCCTTTCAGTCTCCAGCACAGTGTGGACAGCTGGCTGGGTCCAGTTCAAGGGTAAACACTGGATGGGGCTTGGGGGCAGGGAAGAGTCCTTTTCCATTCTGGGATATATCATGCCTGCTGTTTTTTGTAATGTGCCATTTTTATCAGGTAGCTGTTAAGTGAGCATTTGCCTTTCTTTGAAATGTTTTGAGGAATAGATCCTTTGGCATTGGTTCTGTATTTTTATGTGTCAGCCTCATTCAGTGACTTCATACCTCTTGCTAAGTAGGGGAGTTAAATGGATTTTAGCAGTCTTCAATAAGATCTTCCTAGTACTTTGTCCTTATGTTTAATATTACTACACAGCATTTTCCAGCAGTTCTTTTCTGTGTCCTTTTTTTTCTGCTTTAGTGCTTTTCCTCATTCAAGCTCTACAGATGTTACAGTTTAAAAAAAAAAAGAGAAAAAGGTATTGCATTTCAGTCTCCACCAAGTTTACACTCTCCCATCTCTTGCATAATGGAACTTTTTTCTTTTTTTTTTTTTTAAAAGTAAATCTTGATAATAGACTTTCTTTTTCCTGTAAACTGTCAATTGCATTAGTAGTGTGATTCATTTTTTATCTCTGTCTTCTTCCCTAGTTCCTCTGCTCTGTTTGATAGCCTTGAGTGGACAGCAGGCTTACTTGAGTGCTTATGGCAGTTCAGATTTTGCATGCTAGTTACAGATGAAACAGTTGTGATGGGCTGATATTAGGATGTTTTCCTTCCACATCAACCTGAATAAAGAGAAAATAAATGAGTTGGTGCTGTTTCTGGGGAGGCTTGCTAACTTTTGTTTTGAGATTATCTTTCTCTTCTGTCAGGAGAGAACTCGTAGAGACTCAATAATTTTTATGGAGAATGAATATGATTAAAATAACTTTGAACCCTGCCATTATTTGCCACATTTAGTCCATAATTTTCCTTACAACAATGTCTTCCAGGTTTTTAAGCCAGCAGTTTCTTTGGTTGTGTAAGCAGCATGTGCAATGGGTGAAATACACTTGTGTGTATTACATGTGTTGTGAAGCTATGATCTCAGTAAACAGACAAGATGTTATTGTACGCTTCCTAAAAGTCCACATGTAACTGCCATTTAAATATGTATCATCTTAGAATATTTGTCCTTGTTAAAATATATTCACTGAGAGAACAGGCTATAAGAATTCTAAAATAGTGTTGTATATTTGATTTCTCTCTATAAATTTTTAAGTTGATGCTTTTTCTCTTGAACTATGTGAAAAATATTTAAAATTGCTGTTCAGGAAAATATAGTTAAATGACTTTTTGCAGGAAACAGAAGAAAATGCAAAAAGTGCTTTTGTTTTCGTTAAAATTAATTATATTTTTTATTTCATTTTTGTTCATGAAAAATGCCTTTTGACTTGAGAATTTATGTAATAGTCTGTAAAATACCTTTATGTACAACTGCTTATAGGTGACAGATCTATTGATCTAAAAGTTTACACAAAACAATCTTGAATAGTCTGCAGTTTGTATAAAATTGGTGTTTGCAATTTTTACTAAACTTTATTGTTAAAAAAGAATAGTAGGAAAATAAAAACTGACTTTGGTTCAGAAACTAGCTCTCATAGTTTAAAACCACAAACAAACTCTGTTTGAAACTCATATTACAAGAGGTCCTAAAGGATGTATCGGTCGTTTTCATCCTTTGACTTCAGTACATGGTAAAGGGTCACACAGGTGGTGCTGTGTGACATGGATGGGTGTTTCTCTGGAAGAACCAGAGCTTAGGGGAAATGGTGACTCTCTGGAGTCATGGGATGTATTTTGCCTGTGTTTGCAGATCCGTCATTTCTCTGCTGTGCTTGCCAAGAGGGTGTGTGTTCTTGTGGAGTGATGTGTAATCCTCTCCACCAGAACATGGAAGCATGACTTTAAGAAGTTTTTAGCCTTTAGAAAAAGAAAGTGTGTTGCCTATCCAAAGTTAAATGGTTGCATGTGGGAGAAAAATGCTCAAATGTTTTCTTCAAAGTCTGAAGCTAAAATGGGGAATAAAGTGTAACTGGGGAGAAGTTAAGCTGCTGATGATCTGTTAGCTTTCCTCTGGCAGCTGGAAAGGTTGAGAATAAGCACATTGATTTAAAAGTGGTTTGTGGATAAGGCTTGTTGCTTTTTGGTTTACTTATTCAAATGTTAAATACTGATGGAGAGTACTGCATGAGCACATGGGCAAGGGGAGCATTTCTGTAAAAGCTCTTCAGTGCTATAATCCTAGTTTCTGCTTCAGTGGGAGTGACTGGATACTTCAGTGAGGATGAAACTTAGTCCTAAAGGACATAAATTCCTCTTAATATAGTGAATCTTAATTAAGATTCACTAAGTTAATCTCTAGGAGCAAGGGATGACTTTTGTGTCTCTACAGCTCCTGACATAAGGGTGGCCTATTCCCTGTGTGAACACTTAGGTTCAGTTTAATAAAATAGATAATAATAATAAGCTCATATGCTGTCTTCTAATGCTGAAGCAGATAATGTGAAGATATTAGAGAAAACTGAGCATAGGTGTGTCTCAGAGTATGGATGGGTCTTGGGCATGTTGAAAGTAGAGGGAGAGCTGTGTTATTGCTCCTGTAGACTTCTCTGAGCTGGAATGCTCGGAGCTCCCTACCTAGTATCAAATAATCTTAACCGCTGGCTTAAGGGGATAATGAAAGGGAAGTAAAATGAGATGTCATTTCTGGATCCCTGGTGAAAGAGCATGCAGAGCTCCTGAAAAGTAGAGCTGGAAGCAGCCTAACCAAGCAACAATTTGACTATAAAGTGGAGGTCTTAGTTTCAGCCAATATTGCTGAATTTTTCCTTTTTCTGTAAGGGCCCAAAGTTGAGTCTTCAAGGAGCTCATTAATATCCTATCCAGACCCATTCAGAATCAGATGCAGAGCTCAACACAACAAGGCCATTTTGGGAGTTCTAAAGACTGCCTGCATCACACACACAACGAGCCTAGTCTTGCTAATGCTGGTGATACAGAGTCATTCTGCATGTCATGATGCGTACAAGGAGATCAGATAGGCTTAGTGTCAGATCTATTGTGCATTATCTTCCTGCCATTTTTCAAAGCATAGCTATTGTCATTAAAGTAGGAACTTGCTTGAACTGCTCTTTAAATTCATAAGCATCTCACCAATGTAAATTATTCTGAAATGGCCAAATCCTTTTCTTATGAATGTCAGAGTCATGCTGAGTTTGACATTTTGTTGGGAAATCTCAGGCTTTTACTTGGCTGCGTAGCATAAAGGTATAGTTCCTGCCCAACAACAGTGCTTGCATTACTGAGAAGAATGGATCTCTGCATTGACAGATTTTCATTCTGCTTTTGCTTTCCATGCATCACTTATTTAGCCTGCTTTCTGAAAACATGCAGTTTATTGGGAATTGTTGACACTTTGAAACCATGTTGCAAGTTTATTCATGTAAGCTAACAATTACAGTGTCTTATGGGCAAACAAAACTTTCCATACCCACCATAATTCATACCGTTTGTACCTTAGAGAGCTCTAGAATTATAAGAGCAAATGAAAAGAGAAGGAAAAGAAAATACCAAATCTAGGAGCACAGGCATCAGATATTAAATCTTGAAGTTCTGCCCTGCCATGGTACAACAAAGTAAAAATCTGGTCAAATGCCAGAGAAAGGCTTTCTGAATCCTGGGCAGTTTCATGCTGATGCTCTGGCCTCGTGCAGACAGCCCTCTTTGGAAGCAAGGCAAGTGTGTGTGTGCTGGTAATGGCAAAGGCACTGCAGAGCAAACTCATTGTGGTGACTGATGCTTCTCTTCTTTGTTGCTCACATATGGATGCAGAGGTACAAGTACTGTATGCCTCTCCTCAATCTAATATTTGGTCTATTAAACATACTACTGAAAGCAAACAGGCAATACAGAAATAATTCAGAAACTGTGAAGGCAGTGTAAAGGAGAAATTAAATGAGGGTGAACTTTGAAACAAGTAAATATCACGTATGGATAGGTTTTAATTGAAGCACAGGTACCTAATATAAAAGGAGAAGTTTTAGGAAGTGATAACATTAAAATATTTACTTGCACATGGATAGATATTAGACCTGCTTTTGCAAAATCTTGTAATGATCAAAAAACTCAGTGCAGGCTTGAATCCTGAGATTTTATATATATATATTAAAGTGAACAGGTTTTTCATCAGAAAACCATTATCTGTTGAAGAAGTGACTTTTTAATAGGAATGCGGTAGAAGAGGGAGAACTTCTTTTGGAAAAGTTTCCATACGTCTAAGGTTATTGCCTGGTGGTCATGATATACTACTGTGCTATGATAAATTAGGGTTAAGGTCCTTGGTCTGGCTTCCTCTTGCAATTCATGCTCCTTAAGTAAATACTTAAGAGAATAAGGAGCTGCTAGACCTGATTTTTAATGTGTAAATTATTTACTGGAAGAGGAATTCAGAGATGGGTCTTATTCATTCTGGGTGAGTGGTCTAACCATGCGACTGTAGGCAGCACCTCTGCCTCTTTATGTGTTAATGAAGACTGGAACAACTCCTGTAAAAGAAACAGAGATCCCTGTGTCCACACTGCCCTGGGAATCACATGAAATATATAAAACTGGGAGATAGGGGGATGACAAATATTGCTTTCAGTGTGGGTCCTCTAATTATTGGCTCTCCTTTTCCGTGAGAAATATCATCTAAAGGGTTTATTCTTGGTATGGTTCAGAATACAATCTTTCTTTTAGGTCTGGCAATTCAACATGCTGTCGGCCTTTTCTGTCTTCCACATTTGATCAGAGCTCTGAACTTTCTTTCTCACCAGCTTTATCTATTGATATTTTGTGGGACTTTTGAATGAAATGTAACTTTGTTTTTTTAATCCTGAGTATTGCAGTGGTCAGGAAGATGCTTTGTCTGAGTCTTGGTGACAGTGTATGTATAAAGGTGTTTTTTTTCTCCCTTTTCCTCAGCTTAGCATGAGGTGACAACGGAAAGTTTCTTTTCCTCTTGCTGCTAACAATCCACATGTTGATGCCTGATAGGAAAAATAATGCTCTCAAGGATACCATACTTTTCATATGTATACACTGTGGGTTATCTCTGGCGTGAGAGCTTTGTTTGTTTTTAAATGCGGGCCAAGTCAAACCCTGTGGTTTAGCAGCAGCGTGTATTGAATGTACAGACATAACAGGAGAGAAGTCTTATTCCATGATTCCTTCCTTAGTAGTATCCTGGTCTCTTGTGGCTTGTTTGCTCAGTGGATATGAGATATCTGTGAACTTTTTTTTTTTTTTGTAAGAACTTTTTAAGAGCTCCGAATTACCTGAAGCAAAGGTTATATATGTGCAAATAACAGTGTTATTATTCTAAGCCTCTGGGATATTATTGCTCTACAAAATAAATGGGGGCTAATAGAAATGGCTGTTTCATGACATACCGGGTACTGTTTGTTACTTTACAACTGTAAAACTTGATTTGCTTGTCAGTCTAAGCAGACCTAGTACACAGTAAACAACCCATGCAGTAAATCAAGGTGTCCTGCACTCATGTTGTGTTCAGCTAGGAGAATATGTGCTGAGTATCCCCATTATAAATCACAAGACAGAATCACAGAAGAGCGATTAGTCAACTTGAGGGTATTTTTCCATTTATATTGCTCTTGAAAGTAAATAGTTATATTTCATTTCTTTATCATTGTAGGTCTATTGACTTGGGATTTACCAGGAGCCAGTAACTTTTCATGTTGTTGATACTTTCTGATTTCTAATTGTACTCCTGTAGAACAGAAAACCAAGATAAGGTAATTATTTCTTTTAATTTACTTCCACCATCTCCCATTTCCCTTCTTTTCACAGAATATCTCCATGCATAACACAGTTGGAGGAGCAATGGCAGGACCTGGATCTCACCAGCTGACAAACACAAGGATGCCAAACCACGACACCAGCGTTGTGATTCAACAAGCCATGCCATCTCCACAGTCCAGTTCTGTCATCACACAAGCACCTTCCACAAATCGACAGATCGGGTGAGTCCATTTCCGTTTTCTTATTTCTCCTGTTCTCTGGCTCCAGCAGCTGCATGTAGGTCCAGATGTTGTCCTCATGGTTCTTAAAGTTCAGCTGCATGAAGGACCAGATGTTGTTCTTGTCGTTTTTGAGGTTACAGTTTTTGCACTTGACCCTGCCAGCATGCAGCAAGGACCCCTACAACCTGTGTTGCAGACTGTGCAGGAATGGCCAGGTTATTCCAGACCTGACACTCTGGTTCAAAAAGGGTAGAATGCTGTGCTCCATGGGAAGTCTGCTTTCTCCATCCAGTTTTTTGTTTTTATCTTCTTATGTTCAAAGTTCATGTTGTTTCCCTTACTGCTCTGGAAAGAAAAAGTGTTTGTGAAGCTGATCCTTTCACCTGCTTCAATGGGAATTTGAGGTGCTCTGTGGGATTGGGCCATTTCCTATGTACTCTGTTTAATTAAGGAATGCTAGAAGACAAAAAGGCCATAAAAATAAAAGGAGTTTGGCACAGTGATCTCTGTGAACAGTTGCTCAATTTGTGATGATGGATCCATATTTATTAACATAAATTGACAGTATGGATGCTTATTGTATTGGTTTGAACGCCAACTGTGTGCTCACGTTTGGAGAACTGTGTGAACAAAACTATCCATGTTTTGTACACTTGGTTACTTCCAGCAAGCATGATTTCCCTCATAAGTCACAGTAACTTGTTTTTAATTCTATAGAAACTGCCCAGATGGCTTGAGGGTACAGATTTTCATCACACAGCTCTGAGAATCTGGGAGGTTTTATGCATGAAAATGTATGGATAAAAAGATATATTAGTGGACTAAGAAAGAAGCAGCAGTCTAGATTCATTATCTGTCATTTGTAATTTGGTCACATCCATTACATGATAAGTGCAAAAGCAGTCTCTGTCACCAGTCGTTGTCTAAATAATTGATGATCAACTTGCAGTCTCTTCAGAGTAGAACTGAAAAGTGAAATTCTGGCATTGAAAGCTCAAAATCCAGTTATTCTTGTGTTTTCTTTCAAGATTCTTGGTGGCTGCGGGAGGATGTAGCCCACAGGCGCTATATATCCCAGTGCCATGGTAGCAGGGATGGCCCAGGGCACTGACCTCTCTGGAAGGGTTACCCAGCCATGCACAGAACATGGATTCTGCCTGCTGCTACAGTTTTGTGCTTCTGGCCAAGCTCCTCTATTTTCCTTTTTCCTCCTGTCTCAGGATTTGGTTCTTAATGCATAAGTCTGATAGGATGGGTCAGGTAAACATATTTGATAGATGTGCCTTTGTGTATGTTATGTATTGACAAAACACAGTATTCGCTGTGCAATACAATTTGCCTATGAATCCAAGAAAATGTTTGTCTTATATATGTCCCATTCTGTTCATGGACAGAGGGTTGGGAGAGAGGGAGTGAGGAAGAAACAGTTTCTTTTACAGTTTTAGAAAGAAAAACATTAACTAATGCCATTATTTGCGTTAAAGATGATTAAGCTCCTGTTCAAATTGTGACTTAATAGGTCTAGTGGTAATTATAATCCTAATTAAAAACATTTAAAAAACCCAAACAACTTTTAATACTCAGTGGTGAGGTGTTTTATGTGGGACTGTATTTGGCTTCCAAACAATTGTTTCTATATAATGAGAAAAAAACCTGCATGTGGTTTTGCAAGACCCTGTCAGTCAGGTTTTAAGTTTGTGTTGGTTTGGGGCCATGGTGATTAGAATCTCCAAAGTTGGAGGGGTTGAGGATAAAAAGGCCTTTTCCTAGTCAGTGGTGTGTCTCATTTGGGAAATTTTGCCATGACATATCTTAATTCTTCCCTGTGATTGAAACACAGAAATGTTTCCTAAGTCTGAGTCTAAAGATCCTTTATTGGGAGGCAATTGTCAAGCGTTTTAGTCTCTGTGTGAGTTGGTCTGTGAATGAGACTTACAGTGTGACCTCCAGCATACTCTGTTCGCCATTCTTCCTTCTTCCTAGGAGGTTTTGTTTTCTGTTCATGGTGTGTCCTAGGAGATAATTGCTACATTTTCGACTTCACTTACTTGCCAAAGTGTTGAGCATCCTTGTTTGTCTTCTTTTCCTTCAGTCTTTTCTCTGTGGTGTCTGTTTTATTTATTCAAAGAGGATATCTTGTCATTTCCATTTATCTTCATCTTATCCTTCCAAATGTGTTAAGAATTATATCCAAGACTCATTCATAAGGAATACAGACTGGACAAAGGTTTCAATATTAGACAACTGAAGAAAAATCCAGATGGATTCAGAAAATATTTGAGTTCTTCAAAGTTTGGTGGTTTTGATTTGTCCTTACAAAGTTGAGATGGTTCAGCTGTTTAACAAGCCCAAATTCTGAAGTGCTCAAATCAGTGGGTTTTGGTTGGGTTCCCCTTTTTTTAAATCATCTGAAGCTGCCCCAAGGGGCAGATGAGTCCTTAGCATGAAGAACTGTGCCAGGGAATATGCTTTTTAATGAGCAATAAAACTCACAGAGAGCAACTGGGTAAAACTCTCCTTGAGTTCTGCAAGAACAGGATCAAGCCCTAAAGGTTACATAGAACCATCTTGTAGCAATATTCTGATTTTTATCACAACCACAAATATTTTAGTGTCAGACCATGGCCAAGCCACCTGCAAGTGTTTATGATGGCCTTACTCCAATGAAAACAGGGAACAGCAATGAAAGTCTTCATTTAGTCCCTGTTCGTAGGCTGGGCTCTAGTAACAGAGAATGGGACCCACCTGTGCCTGCACACAGCTTGTTTCATGGTGAGGAGTGAGCGAGTTTGTAGCAGCTGACATTCCCAAAGGATGCAAGTTTTCCCTACTTTCATCTATCCCTTCTCTCCCTCCATCCCTCTCCCTCCTTCCCTCCATGCCTCTCTTTTTTCCTATCCCCTACTCTTAGGGCTTGCATAAAATGAGATATTGACACAATGCATGACAGAATGAGCATTGTTGGGCAAGCCTTACTGGCACAGCGTATATATACACACACTGTTTCAGGTATTAAGCTTCAGCTACTACTGAACAGGCATCCAGCCAGATTAATCAAAAAAAGAGAAGAGCATGAAGGTTATTAACTTCAAAAATAAGACAGAGTGCAGTCCCACTTTCCTCCTACCATATGTATTTTGTTGAGAACAAACAGCAACATTACCATTACAGTAAAATAGCAGCTTGGTATAAAGGTCCCAGATAGAATTTATTTGGTAAGATAGTCTCTAACCTCCTTGCCATCCCTCCTGCCTCCCCGCCAAGGCTTCAGCATGTGGGAGGAATGCTGTAACTAGTAACTACTTAGTGCTTAT
Organism: Cephalopterus ornatus; assembly: GCA_013396775.1. Taxonomy (NCBI): domain Eukaryota; kingdom Metazoa; phylum Chordata; class Aves; order Passeriformes; family Cotingidae; genus Cephalopterus; species Cephalopterus ornatus. The sequence continues at coordinate 298,723 of VZRE01007322.1, read as the reverse complement.
GAAAAATCAGTTGAGGAACACTTAGCAGTGAAGGGTGTCTTTTGCTGATTAATAGCACATCATTTTGAGATAAGATACATGGAGGGAAAGCAGTAAGGCATATGGAGGAAGGGAAGAAAAAATGATATAAGACATACATTTGTCATAGGTATAGAAAAGCAGATAAGCTGAATCAGCTCAAGATATGGGACTCTGAAGTAAGCTGTACAATAGCAGTACTTGTCTTCTTTTTTAAAACAACTCCATTTTTTCTGTGACTGAGCACACAGCAATGTGTGAAAATTCTGGTCAGACAAATTGGTCACAACACAGTATGCTAGTTGCTTTATCTGGACACATCTTTTGCTAGGAAAGATGTGTTTTTCAGACTATCAAATATTGTATGTAGCTGCAACCTAACAGCTCAGCATTCCTGGAGAAGGTAATCTCCTTTCAAACTAGGTTTTCGAGCTAGTATTGGACATAACTAGTAATTATTCCATCTTGAAACTCACTGGTACAGCTCTGCAGCTGATAGAGAACATGGAAGGACTGAGGGTTGTCACAGATACAGCAAGTTGTTAACATTGTACTAAATGGAGAGAGAGAGTAAGTCCAGTTTCAGTGAACTCAGTCTCCAGAGTGGGCATAGAGCACTAATGATGTGATGTAGATTATCTGTTTTTAGTGTTCTAGAACATTTTTGATGAGATAAGGTGGTCTTCTGGCACAGCATCAGAAGGGGAAAATTTCAACCACATTTGGTGAAATGCAAGGAGGTAGGAGAAGGCAATAAAAGGGGTTTGGAAGATGCCTCTAGTGCCTTGATGTACTGAAGAAGCATGGTACTAGCGGAAGAATAGCCTTTCAGTCTCCACATGCAGCATTCATTTTAATATCTATGCATTGTCTTCCTGTTCCTCTTTCTTCTCTCTCATGATGCCATATGTCTCTCTGTGGTTCCAGTTTATCATCTTTTCATGGGGTTTAATGCTTTTACAAAAAGAGGGACATGGGAAATGGAGTAGTCAGGAAAACTGCCTGTAATGGGACTAACAGAGGTTTGGTGACACAATGAAGAGCAGACTCATTGTGACTGGCCTTGGTGATTTGGAAAATGAAAAAAAGCTTCTCAATCTTAATCTTAAGCTCCTCAGTCTTAATATGGGGCAGATGGATGGCAAAAGATATGTGGCAAGCACAGGATTTTTACGATAACGCAAGATATCTGAGACTGCAACTGCCGATTGAGTTCTCAGAGTATCCTGCTCTCATCTTTTATAGCTTGAGGAAACAGAAAAGACTCCTATAAGAGACAATCATGGGCAGAAACCCTTCCATAATGAAGCTAGTTTTGGAAGGCACTTGGAATAGGCTGGTGAATGAGAAGCGTCTTTGTACATACAAGAGAAAGTCTCTAAGCTCCTAGTAAATTAGTGGAGTGTGTGGCATTGAAGAGGCCATGGAGTGATGTGCATTTATTAAATTCAAGGATTAGGTTCCTTTCCAGGAAATCTGGGATAAAAGCCTCTGTTCCAACTTATGTATTTGAACTGAAGCACCACGGTGTGTTGTGAGATGAGAAGAAATGCGCAGTGAGAGATGAAGTATCAAATGACCACTCAGCCACTTGATTAAGTCCATTCCATAGTCTTGGTTACGCAGGATGTAAGAACATCAGTTAGATCCCTGGAAGGGGAGGAAAAGGGAGTGGTGGGAAGAGAGAGCATCTGAGAGTGTCATTCTGTCAAAATTTTTTTTCTATCTTTCTGTCTTTTTTTCTGAGCCCAACTCAAAGTTGGGCTTTAATTGCTGTTTAATGTTCCTGCTTCTTTTTCTTCTGTTTATGCTAAGGTATGTTTTCTGTAGTCCTTTCTACTACCTTGGCCAACCTTAACACGGAATCCCATCAACTCACTTGTGCACAGCCATGAGTGTGCTCTGGGAAGCTCGGGTGAATTACGTAGGAAATTATTACAAGAGAGTCTTTCTCAGAAAGAAGTTGTCCCATAGCTTACATTTAATAGAGAGGGTGATGAGGGAGAAAATGAGATGGATCTTTTCAAGCTGTTTATCCCTTTTAGCAAGCCGCTGCCCAGGTCCACACACTGATCTGCAGATTGAACTGCGCTGCTCTGTCTGTGATGTATAGAAGCTCTGTCTGCTCCCCAGCCTCCTCTCTTGTTTGCATCGGCATGCTCAGGAGCTGCTGACTCAATCTCTCCTGACACTGCTGAGTCAGGAAGAAAAAGAGCAAACGGCACCAGTCTGTGTGTCAGGCACAGCACAAAGGGGTGATTGTTCACAACATCTCTCTTCTATCCCCAGCCACATACTCCCATGCCTTCCAAAAACTCTTTCTTACTGTGAGGTCTAGTTTGGGGCTGGAAAGTACTGACCTATGTCAAGGTGACTTTCAGGGGTCTGAAAGTAGGATCATTAGCTAGGTAATAAATGGCCTGTCAACCTGGAATGGAGAGAGCTTAGTGTGTTTCTTATCTGACTTGAAGTCAACTGTTACCTGAAATTTATGCCCTTGTTATACATGTTGGTTCATACTTTCTACTTGACAGAATTCCTAAGCTTGTTAGAAATGTTGCTTTCTCACAGCAAGAACACACACACAAAAAAGCATCAGGGATATTGTGTGACTTACTAGCCACTGACTCTCATTAGGATTGTTGTCTTTCATTACCAAGAGAAATCAGCCCTCTCCTTCTCCTGATGGTTGTTTGAGATAGGCAGCAAAACCACACTCAAGCCAGTTCTCATGCAAGTTGTTTCTAAGAAATGGATCATGATCTTTCGGTCGTGAAAAGCTTGTTGCACCCAAGAACTATAGGAAAGAAATGTCAGAATAGTGTACCTCACCCATAACTGCGTCTGAACAAAAATAGTGAACTTTCATAGGCATTGGTTGGCTCTCACATCAGAGAAAGTCATAAATAGGACTTAAATGTGATGTACAGAACTTGAAGAATCTAGCATTTATTCCTTAATTTTAGTGGTTGGTATCTCTTACATACCTCCCATATATATATATACATATAAAATACACACTGTATAAATCTTTAAAGGTGTAATCAAAATTTATAGGCAGAGCTTCTGATTTATATGACTCTTTGAACTAAAACAGATGTAAAATCATTTTTGGATGGAAGAGGATCTCGGAGTTGCAGTGGGTTTGATATGACAGATCAGGCCTTCCTAGACCAGAAAAAGCTTGTTAGAGCTCTCTCTGCACAGCCAAATCACATAGCTCTGTTCTTCATCATGGGTTTGCACTTAACATGCCCTGATGCATGATTCCAGTATGTGTTTTATCCAAGTCTCAGCCTGTTTGACAGGTAACTAAGCCACAGTAAAACTCAAACAACATAGATTTGGTTTGTTGTAAGGTGTTTTTGTTTTTTTTTTTTTAATTTCTTATCATTTAAGAACATAATTCACAGGTTCCAGAGAAACAGCAAGCTTTGGAATGCTGCCTTACACCATGTCAATTCAGAGAAGGGCTTAAAGGTTTGCTGGGCGTGGCACAATTGCTAAAATGAGTGAGTAAAAAGGGAAGACCTTTATGTGCAAACAACTCTAATAAAACTAGTTGCTCACTGAGAAGTTATGTTTGTACCTGTTTCAGTAAGGGAATTGGTAATGATGTACTGAACGGACAATGCATCGATTTTACATGGTTTGTCTAGCCAGTGGGTTTTTTTTGAATTGTTGGATTTTTTGTTTGTTTGTTGTTTTGTTTTGGTGTTTTGGTGGTTGTTGTTGGTTTTTTGTTTTATTTTTTCTTTTTTTTTTTTTTTTTTTTTTTAAAGCTGTTACCTGGCTGAGAACCAATTACCATAGTTCAGAGAAAAATGCCTGGGGGAAATTATAGACTACGTGTAAAGTATATAGATCCTATTTTACCACCTGTAAAAGTAGGCCTCCCTATTAACTGATGAGTTTTCAAAATCAGTGGTACACTATAGACCCATTTAGGCCATTTATACAGTTCTGTTTATACTTATGGACAGGCCAAATACACATTTTAAAAAAAAGTAGGCCCCCAAAAAAACCAGAACACCAACAATTTAAATCAAGGGCATAAGATAAATGTAAGATGACAGTATCATGAAAATTAGTTCTTTTTAAAAAAATGAAATTAATCTTGATTTAGAAGGAAAAAAAAATTTAAAACAATCTGTCATTTTAGAGACCTTCTAACAAGGTTCCACATGGTAAATTATAAGTTTAAATTCTCTCAGCACTGTTCAGTAAAAAAATTGCTGAATTGAACAAGGGACTGATGGCTAGACAGGACCTGCAGGCAGACTGAGAGTGCAGGAAGAGTGTTCCTTGGAAGAAGGAACAAATTAGAGAGTGTGTTTTAGAAACATTTGCTGCTATGAGCATCTGTATTCTGCCAACAGAGACGTTTATTCTGAGCTCACATAAATGAAGTGGAATTTTGCCAGTAAAAGAAGGGGTTGTGTTACTCCAGTCATAGGATCCAGGTCCTAATTGGTTTATGAAATGAAAGGGGCAATCTTTGAGCTATTACCAGCTTCCTCTGCTGCAAGTGAAGTGAATCGCAGCTGTTCTGATAGGGTCCATAAAACTTGTCGAGGTAATAAAATGTTTGCAGTGAACACTTCTCAAAATGAGTGAAATCCAAATCCCTAGCTTATTTGACAGTATTAAGAGAATTGAATGCACTTCCTGGGGAATTCTGCTTATTATGTTACTTTTATCTAGTTCTCTAACTATAGGATCCAGGCTCACTATTGCTGTAAATGTGAGGGCTCAAAGTAATTTTCTTCTTTTTTAACCCTGCAGATTGAAATGCAGTGTGTACACATATACATATGTGATACAAGAAAAAGTTGTGCTTATTGTTCATTTTCTAACCTGTCTTGCTTGTGTCTTTATACTTTTCTGTCCCCCCATCTCTTGCTCTTTTTTTGGTGAGATTAAAAAAAAAAAAAAGACATGGTTAGCATCAAATGATCCTACACAGAAATACTTCTGGTTCTCCTTTTGATGTTTTTAAGTCTTCTTCAAGCAACTGAGAATTTTCTCAACCTGATTAGAAGTCAGATATGTTAATTCAACTTCTTAGCAGAACAGTTCTTCTGAACCATTTGCTCAGTTCATGGTGGTTTTGACAGCGATTACATACATCTAATAGTCCCTAAAGATCTCTGACATGGGTTCAAATCCAACCTGACATCTTTGGTATCAGAGCCGTTGTACTGTCCACTCTTTTATATGGCTCTGAATCATGGGTCATCACCACTTACAACTCTTAGAACACTTCCATCAACGCTGCCTCCGTACAATCCTAAACATCCACTGGACAGATTATGTGACCAATACGTCTGTTCTTGAACAGGCAGCAGTTACGAGTATTGAGGCCATGCAGCTGCGTTGGGCAGGGCACGTCTCCAGGATGAAGGACTACCGCCTCCCTAAGATTGTGCTCTGTGGTGAACTTGCCACTGGCTGCCACAAGAGAGGAGCCCCGAAGAGGAGATATAAAGACTCCCTGAAACAACATCTCAGCCTTGGCCATATTGATCATTATCACTGGTCTGCTCTGGCCTCCAATCGGGAGGCCTGGAGACACACCATCCACAACGCTGCTGCTTCTTTTGAGAATACATGCAGGATCACTCTCGAGGAGAAAAGACAACACAGAAAGAACCGTGTCCTGTTGGTACCACCTGGGGAGTCATTCTGCTGTGCCTTTTGCAACCAGACGTGTCTATCTCGCATTGGCCTTTTTAGCCATCAGTGCGCTTGTAGCAAGCGTGGGTAGAGTCCTTCACAAATCTTCGTTCGCGAAGCCTGGCCATGATGATACATGGAGGAATTCACAATTTTCCTTGAAAACCATTCAGTTTTCACCACCAATCTGTTTAGAGCTATGTTGTTCTTCTCAGCATTCCCAGCATTAAGCATTTCTATTTAGGGCTTCAATGACTTTAAACTTCTTTTGTATTTCCTCCCCCCAACCCCAATTCCCCTCCACACCTCCCCTCTCCATTATAAAAATGTCTGTGATTGCCCAGGCAAAGACAGGGTGATCGCACCTTTGACAGTAAGATAACCTAAAAAGGATACAAATAGATATACATACATAATGAGAAGTTTCTTAGAGTAATAAATTGGGTTTCCAGGTTGGTTAAATCTCACCTGATTGGGCTTGCAGCTCGCACTGCTGTGAGCATCCCCTTTCACACCTGTAGGTGGACATTTAGACAACGTATCATTGTATTAGTCCTTATATGGTGGATGTTGCTTGCCAGATCTTAGATAGGCTGTTGCCTCAGGTGTCTAGAGAGTGATCAGCCACTACAATTCAGCTGCAAGGTGCTGCCCTCTGATCCTTTAAGCACTTTGTAAGAAAGTGCTAGCTACAGTTGAATATCGGCTTCCTTTTCTGGACAAGTGGTTTCTCATGCCATATGTCCCTGGCTTGGAACATGCAGTAGGGTTTTCCCAGGTATTGCATAGGAAGATGTGTAAGAGATATACAAATCTGAGCTGCATGCAGAAAGCTTTCCTGACGTACTCATGGCTAAAGCTTAAGTTCTCAGCAAGTATTTTTGAGCTATTATTGGAAACTGTCCGTGGTGAGATGAACTGCTGACTTAATGTGTGTGAAGGAGTCTCTCTTTGGATATGCTGGACTTCATTAATTCATTATTGATGTGAGTTGTTGATGTAGCTTTTTTGTGTGGCAAATGTAAATTAATAAAATGAAAGTGGCAAGAGGCAGCAGTAGTTTTTAAATATTCAAACAAGAAGGTCTTAAACTCAACAGGCTGTTATGGATGACTGATTCTGGTGGAAATACAGATACAACATTTGAAGACATGAACTGTAGCTGATAACCAAAGGAGACCAAATTTGAACAGAATGGGTATTATTCCTCTCAATTTGTGCTTGTTTCAAGTGGTTTTGTTTGTCTGAGGTTACATGGCCAGACTGGAGATATGTAGCCAGTAGATTATATAATGAGAGCCTGTTAATGCAGACACCAAATGGAAGAGTTGTGTGAAAATGTTACCTCTTTACAATTAACTTCCTTTTTAGTCTGCTTTGATTTCTTCTTTCTCTGCAGTGTGCTCCAGGCCCACAGAGGAAAGAGATATAGAGTGTTGTTGAATTGTTTCTGATCTATAGGGAAGTAAAATAGGAAGCAGAATAATATTTCTACTGTGAAGTAGCAAAGGAAGTTGGAAGAAAGCAGTCAGTGAGTTCCCTTTGTGCCATACTAAATGGATGTGGAGAAAGATATGGATTCTGGGCTCCATGACAGGGAATAAAATCCATACTTGCTTCCAAATTTTCCCCTGGCCTCTATATAGTTCCGTTGTTCCAGTAAGAAATTTGTGACTCAGAGGATTTATTCAAAATCTATATAAAACATAATAGGCAAAGTTCATTCCAGAATCCATCAAGTTAAACTATATTTCTCTGTGGGGAAAGCTGGGGTCCCTTCCAGTCTGGTCTTTTTCTGTACACAGCCTAGTAGCATGGAGCTTTTTGTTGCACGTTAATGCAACATCAAGGGTTGTGGGGCCCTAACTCCTATAAAGCAAATGCTAGAAACAATATTGGACTCAAGCAGAACCCATAAATGCAGAGGGAAGCAAAACCCCATATATGAAAGAAAGCAGGGCTTGAGAACAAAAGCACAAAACCACATTTCAAGCCACAAGGGGGAAAAAAATCAATTTTTGTTTTGGAAGAAGCGTCCTTGGAAATGTTCAATTTTCCTTATGACCAAGTTGGGAAGCTGTAAGCTGTGTCCTTGAAGAGGGTGTAAATGACTCCAAGAGAAAAAATACTATTCTGTGTTACAATAAAACCCTGCCACTGAGGTATACGTTTCCTTCTTACTCCTCCTCCTTGCCCATTAGACAAACAGAAAAATAGAGACGCCCCTGCCATGTTTATAGGCCCTGCCTTGTTATTTGCATGATGGCAATACAGCTCTTAGCTCTCTGTCCAACACTGCTTATTAGAAAAACCTGGATATAATTAAGGGACTTCATTTGTTATTGCTCATATAGTCACCAGTGGAAATTACTTGGGAGGACAGTTCTACTGGTACAGAACAATGCTCAGTAATAGAACTATAGAAAAAATGACAAAAACAACAACTTTGGGGAATGGGATGTAAAATATTAGCCTAAAAAATGTTGCTACACTGGCTTTGAAAGGGCTTTTGTGTGTGTGTGTGTCTTCTAATAGGGAAAATAGAATGTAATTTGCCAGAACTAGATGACTTGTAATGTTTTTACTTACTTACTGATTTACTTATTTGAATGAAACTTATGAATTACAGTGGAAGTTTCAGTTGAGTAATGTTCAATATTGGGTTATGTTATTTTATTACTGGGTCTGCTGAGTGTTCCTTTCTATGGTATCTTCTTCGAAGAGCTATGGGCACTGTGAATCTTTTTCATGTTACTTTTTCAAAATCAAGGCTGTGCATTGCAAAACCAAGAAAACTATCTACCCAGGCAAAGTGACTTCTAGTATTTCAGCACGCTGCTCCTTTTGTACCTACATTTCTCCTGAGCTGTGTGCTTAATTCCAGATCTGCTCCCACAGGCTGATACAGGTCTATATTTACAACTTGAGTGACAGGATATGAGGTGAGTGTACCTGTTGAACAGTGCCTTCCATGTTGATGCTGAGATATTGATGTGCTTTTCTGGGTGGGAAGCAGCAGTACTTCTGTTTCACTGGAGCAAGGCATATGGCACAACACAGTGCAACAGAGAGGAGGGTTGATGAGTGAATGATGAGTCATCAAGGCAATGCAGTGTAGGAAAAAAGGAAAAAAAACAACAATCTGAGATCAGCTTAAGATCAGTATCTGAAGATTTCAGACTTTGTTGGAATTTCTGTTCACAGTTGCTTCTCTGTTACATGGTGTGTTGGATGCATTCTCTGTTGGGACATTCGCTGTGGCAGTGCGAGGCATACATCTGTATGCATGCTTATGCAGATTTTCTAGGAGACATGATCGCTTATAGTTGCACTTAGGTGCTCTTCTTCCCTCCCATTCTCTCATTTTGCGGAGTTGCAAGGGCAACAATCTTTTAATATAAGTTGTGACTTTTCTACTCCCAGTTCAGTGGTGGCTCCAGGGTTCAAACATGGAGCCTCAAAATGAACCAGGCTAAAGGGCCGTTACTGTCAAGAATAAAGCCATGTACTGTAACTGAGGGTAAATCAGTTTGGATCACATTCGCAGATTCTTTGTATTAGCTTTATCAGGTCAGGCCATCAGAGAGCAGATAGACAGGTAAGACCAAAAGACCTCTGAACCCAATTAAAGTTGTACCACAAAGAAATCAAATTCATGTGGTTTACATTTCAGAAAGTTACATTTGGTGAGCTGTACTTACTTTTATTCTGTAATATAATGCAGACCATGTGAACATTTGAAACGCTTTTAACAGTTAAACCAGCTCAAATAACACAGAACCAGAGCAGCAATAAAGAATGAATTAAGACTGATTGCAACTACAGCCAATTTTTTTTCCTCATAAAGAAATATAAATGACTGATGTATTTAAAAACTACCATATATATAGTAATTTTGTCTTCAGCTTTTAGCTTGACAATAGCCACTCTCTTATCTTTTAAAATAAATGTTTGGTTTAAAAAGCAATCCTAAACCCACAGTCTTTTATTTGCAGTGTTTCAGGGTGAGTTTGGATGTGCTGTAGAACTACTGATATTCCCAGTGATGCACATAGTTTGGGAATTGGTCATACAGCTCTGAGATAATCCTGAGGAGCTGACATTTAAAATACTTGCCACAATAAGAGCATAAGCATGAGAGGATAAGAAAATTTTGTAGTCCCCTTTCTTAAAACCAACAGATGTGTGTGCAGCTTTTCATTCACAAACACTCCTTGCTTGCTGACATTAGATAGGCTTTATGTGTGAAGCAAATAAAGGTTCAACTGATGCAGAGTCCTATGTGTTCAGCTTTCCTGTTTGCCAAACAAAGAGTCTGAATCAAAGTCCTGAAGACTCCAGAAGACTTGGCTGGAGGTGGACAGTGCCAGATGTGCCTATGCCCTGCATCTAACTTCTGAAAAGTGATGTGGTTTACCTACAAAGGGAACAAGGTGACTGGCTTGCTTAGCACCAGAGTCATTCAGTTCGATCAGTAATTTTTGGTCTGTAACAATGATGTTTTAGGACTCTGGGAAATCTTCCCAGAACTGGGGAAAGAGTTTAGGCTCACAGCTCTTGCCTATGTGTTATGTTCTCTTCTGAGGAAAGAACTCCCAACCCTTTCCTGGTGTCTCCGAGACACTGAAATGCAAATCTTGTGCCATTCTGCTTTCTGGCATAGAGCCACCTGGCTATCAGCAGCCAAGCCCGTCTTCCTGGCTCTGGAGAATGACTCCTATCCCGAGTGGATATAGCTGCTTTACCCGAACAGTTGTCCTGATGTGCCAGTGTACAACAGCTTTCTTCACTGTTCCTTGTGTAGAGCAGGCTGCTCTCCTGTCTTTGTTCTCCCTTTTCCCATAAGCTTTTGGGGCTGATGTGGCAGAAAGGGCATTCCAGCATGGGGCTCTCATTTTGGTGTGATTGAAAGTTAAGGCTGTGTATCATCCACACATTTTGTGGCTGCTGTCCTTTCCATGGGCCACAGACAGAAATTCAGAAGCTGTCCTCCTCTCACTGGGGTGAGCACCTTGAAGATCTGCTCTGTTGCTTACTCCTCAGAAGCAGACAAATAGAGAGGAAAGATCTATGTGGATTTTTTCCCTTATTTTTTTTCTTATTTTAAATCTTAGTTAAAAATTTATCAGATTGCTTGCTTTCTGTGAAGGAATCTTCCTTGTATCACCACTCCCAAGCAGTGGGTGATGTACTGCTCATGAAATGCAAGCTGTTTTAAAGTGTTAGTGCAGGAAACTGGGGCTACCATTGCTAATTCATGGAAGTGGTGGGCCCGGAAGAAAATCTACATCACCACGAATGTGCAGAGACCGTTCTATGATGTGTGGACCAAAACTGGTGGAGGAGAAAGGAACACACTCCCTGCTTTCTCTCACTTTTGCTATATATGGGGTTTGCCAGAGTAGTTCGAAATGCTTGCATGGAACTAGGAAAGGAGGGATATATCCTGGGAAGGTTAAATGGTTGCTACTTCTGACACTACTCTCTCACTCAAAGATGAAGAAAACCAGAAGACTTTGTCAAGTTCTTCAGAGACATTTTAAATGGGGAAAACATTTTAAGTTCTGACTATAAGAACAACAAAAGGTTCATGAAAGAATAGATAAAATCAAGTGGATGCTGGACAGAGAGCAATGCCAGTTAAAGTGCTAGTTAAAGTTAAAGTGCTAGTCTTGTCCTAGGAGAGTTCACTTTGGTTTCTTATTCACCCCTGATTTCTTTATGAACTTTGGCAAATTTCTTGGCCTCTCTGAGAATCAGTTCACCAACTGTAAAATATAAAAAGAAATATTCCCTCACCTTACAGAAATGTTAAAAAGAATGTAGCTACTGCAGGAGTAGAAGGTAAATAGGTTCTTCTGATACAATGTCTTGAACATTTGATGTAATTAAACATCAGGAATTTTTCTCAATGTATAGTTCTTTGCCACAGAAAGAGAGAAGAATTATAGTGTTATGTAATCATCTAAAATAATTTGCTATTAATTTCCTGGAAGCTAAAATAAACTGCTTAAGATTCTTTACACAGAGTGAGAAAATGAGAATGCTTATACCAGACTTTCTCCAGGCATCATGTTAATATAGTCGCCTCCTATGGCAGAGGAGTTGGACTGGATGATCTTTAAAGATCCCTTCCAGCCCAAATTATTCTATGGTTCTGTGATTTGCTAAAAATAAATTGAAATGGAATTTAAGTATCAGACATGTTTAGTAAAAGCAACAGAATGCTAATTCACACAAAAAGTATAACTCAAAGTGATTTTCTTTAACTTCTCAAAATCAAGATAAAGCAAGAACTAATAAACATTAAGATCTGCTTCGAAGGTGTTCGACATATTCAGGTGTAGGAAGGTTTTTCATTTCTTTCTCCTTTTTTTTTCTTTCTCAATTAACATTTGAATTTTTTCATTAATTTTGTGAAAAAAAATTCCTATTGAATCAGATATTCACAAATCCTGTAAACACTGATTTTGCTTTTGAAAAAGTATTATGCTTTGGTTATTTTTTCTTTTCTCATTCCAGTTAATTAATTCTATTATAGCAGCCCTCAAACACTCTAAACCAGACTCCATTATTTGCAAAATACTCAAAAAAAAAAGAGTTTTATGTCAAGAGAAGTACAGGCCTGCAATGCTCTCTCTTGTCTTCCATCTCTCTATTACATGCTTTCTTCTATCTCCTTAGAAGGTATTCATTCATTCATCATCTTTTGTGTGTGTGTTTTCCTCGTTTTCCATAGACTGGGCTATGCAAACTGTCTTTGTGGCAGACAGACTCTGAGGAAGCTTTCTATCCTAATTCTTTTCCATTAATGAGAGTTATGAAGCACTGCCAGTGTGAATGCTGCCTGTAAATAAGAAGTAAGTGAAAGCAATACACTTCCCTAACCCCTCTTCTTCCATGGGGTGAGATGGGCATGTAACAGATAAAAGTGACACTATGACAACAAAGCTTGGAGGCATACCCTTGCAGACTATTCAAATGAGACAAAGCGTTTTAGAAAGTAAGAGAACTAAGTTTCTCTGTACATCCAAAGGAACTCCTTTTGCTTCCTCCCAATGGGAAGAACCTGATGAATTCCAGGAGTACCTCCATTGCCTCTAATGGACAGGAAGGACAACCGGTGAGGTGATTAGAGACTATAGAAGAGCGCTGTATGTGCTCTCATGCCAATAAATGTGAGCTTCTCATTAGGGTGTGAGAATAGCAAGCTAGAAGAGCAGGACAGAAGTCCCTTATGCCATACCCTGAAAATATCCAGCTTCTATGAGCAGAGACACACCAAACACAAACACTGGACTGTTCAGCAGCCCTTCAAAGCAAAAACCTTTCTAAAATAACTTCCACCTGGTGTGCTCCTAGGCTTTTAGAACAGATTGTTCCAAGAACACTTCATGTCTTGTGTTTTTCTAGCAAGCTATTAACAGCAGATGAAGAATTACGCCCTCCAAACAATTAACGCAGCCTGGGGCCTAACCAGAAAAATCATTATTTCCAAAAAGTCCTATTGACAGAACTGCTACAGCAACCTTTCAAAGCTGCACCCACATCCGATGACAACAACAGTAAAATGCTGTGCTATTTTTCTTACCTCATAAAGTTGTCATCTCAGCACAGCTAAACATCTTAGTTGCCACCCAGCCTGTAAACATCCTTTTGTGAGGAAGGTTATCAAATAGGTCATGGAGAAGCAGCTCTCACATTATCTAGAGTATTATCTAGAGCCCTCAGATTTCCTGGAGCCTTTTCAATCTGGTTTAAGACATGGTTCAGTTACAAAAACACAGTTATTTCTTGGCCATTGCTAGTCTCTGATTTACTAGCTTCTGCTAATGGATAAAGACTAAGTGCTCAATCTAATCTGACCTTTCAGATGTACTGGCTGTCAGAGTGTGTTTGCAGCCACCCCTTCTATTTTAACGATGTCCCTCTAGGAAAGTGTAGCAATCTAAGAAGGAGAACACATTCCCTTTGGGTTACCAGCTTTAATTCTATGCCCTTCACAACTTCTAGTGTTGAGTGTGGTGTACTCAGCTGCTGCTTCTGGGAACAGGACCAAGCACTCCACTGTCCTAATCCCCTTGTAGCAGGCACCCTTTCAAAGATGTCCTGAGTTAGACAGGTAACATTCTGTGCAGCATTTACACCAGTTTGATAAACGTCTTTAGTACCTATTTGACATGCCAGGCTCTAGCCTGCTGGCTGCCAGGTCCTCCCTGCCCTGCTTTTGTCAACGCTACTAAAAAAAGAAGACTGCACTGTCCTCTTCTGCAAATTCACTTTTAGAGGTTCTGTAATCAAGTTTTGCTGACATTAAAATTGAGATTACATAAAATATGGATGCCTTGAAGTATAAAACAATGAAGTGGGCAAGAACACTATCTCTAAAGATCAGCTTTAGCCATTTACAAGCAGTGTATTCCCAGATCCTGGGTCCTTTAAAACTTTCTCTCCCTGCACAGCCAAGTGCTTGCACCTCATCAGCAAACAATGGAAAAGAATCAAGTAGCAGGATCCTGCCCAGTTCACATTTATTTAACCCTTTGTCACTACTATATTCTTTTCACCAGGCATCCTCCTTATTTCTGAAACAAATGCTGAGATTGCTGGAGCCAGAGAGTTATCTCATTAATAGTTTCTGTGTTTATTGTCAGAATGACTTGGTTACGCTCTCCCCTCTGGGCCAGTAGGTCAGGCGATTCAAGTTCCCCAGTGAGGCTTGGAGCGAATCTCAGTGCTGACTGTGCATGTTAGATTGGGAGACAGGGAATATGCTGCACTGGTGCAGACCTTGAATTTCCCATCAGACATTAAAGCGAGGTCTCTGCTGTCCTTTTCAAATACATTCCAGGTAGAAACTACTGAACCACTTCTGCAGTAGGGAATTTGACTTTGACTTTGAATTTCACTCCTTTCACATGACGGGAAGATGTGAGTTTGTGCACCTCATACCACAAACCAGATGCGGCTAACTCACTACGTTGTCATCCAGCAGGAAAGTGTCCCCTTCCCTTACATCCCCTAGGAGGAATGGTGGGGAGGCAGAGTTTTAAGTGTGTGGGAGTAGGGCCTGTGCACTTCAGGTACAGGGGACTGACACACAGACTACCAGTAAGTAGCAGATTTATGTTGGAAGGAGGGAAAAAAATACGAGTCCAAACTCCTTTTCATAATATGATATGATGACTGAGTTCAAAAACGTAAAAGGAAAGAGAGAGAAAAAAGCTGAGGAAGATGTTTCCTTTGGGCTTTCCTTGGAACTGTCCCTTTGTCTTCACTAAGTGAAAGCTTCAGGAGTTCATCTCAGCCTTTTACCCATCACTCCTCTGCACTGGGAGAAAGCAGCAGAGGGGGTAAGAATGGAAAAGTGCTTGTGCTCAAGTGTTTCCAAATGTTTCACAGTCATAAGCATTTATTGGTTCTCACCCTCCACCCTATCACCACTCCCTCCATATAAAATCAGAGACTGAGCTCTGGCATCCAGGCAAGAAGGAAGCTTTCTTCTCCTTTTGTAGAAACCTGCGTGTCCCAGTGCAATGCTTATAATTCACTAGGACTCAGCTAGGACAACATGCCAAAAGGCAATGTCAGGTAGCTGCTGAAAGAAATGCCACTCAAAGATATCCCAAGGAGTCAGGTCATTTGGTGTGAAAAACAGGCAATAGCTCTTTCTGGGCTCATGGATATAGGGAACTTTAGCTAGACTGAAATGAAGGATTAGCAAAATTATTCTCCCACCATACCCCCTGCCTTCAATACAAACCCAGCAGTTACTTTCCACTCCACTCTGTGTGTAAAACAAGGCTGAAATACGATATTTAAATTATTCCCAAGGATGCATTTGCTGAAAAGGAAGGCATGAGCCAGAACCTCCCTTGTGCTTATTCTTTGTCAGAGTCTTGAATTTTGGATCATTATAAGGAGGGAGAGAACACGCTAATTCCTAACACCACCAGTGTTCCAATGAGTGCTGCTATCAATCATTTAGGTTCTCACTCTTTCTTATTATATTTGGATAAGTAAAATTGCCAATAGAGCAACAAAATCAGCCAAAGTCAGCCCACAGAAAAAAAAACCAACAATAGGACTGAATGTAGTCCATTGTCTATTTCTGTACCGAACAGAAATAGTAAACCAGCTTGAGCATATGAGAAGAGCTCGTGCCTAGATGGGATGCAGAGGTTATAAATACAGGCTGCCTCATGGCAGTACTGCTTTGCTCTTGGCTACTTGAATGGCTGGTTGGGTTGCCTGGTCATTTAAATGCTCTGAGGCTGAATCTGGCTTCACTGCTGATATTCTGTCTGCTTTATATGGACACTGTGAAGAGCTGTTTGTTGATATAGTAGTGCAAGCATAGAACAGACTTTAGAAACTTTAACTCATGTCATTAATTTCAGAAAGAAAATAAGTGCTGCAAATTGCATTACAAAACACGCATTTTTTTCTTTTAAATTATGTCAGTTGCGGTTCCTAGTATTACCAATAATGGGAACAATATTAGAATAGCTACTACATTTCCATATGCAAGATCTAAAAAAAAAAAAAAAATTAAAAAAATTGAGAATGTAGGGGCTCTAGAAAGACACCAAATCTGGGTGTCCAAACTAGGGTACTTCTTGTCATGGCATTTCATTAAGTGATTTCCTCATACATCTTGCAATTTGGGGTTCATTTAGTGAAGTACCAGCTTCCACATTTCTGCAACTGTAGATGTTTATCTCCCATTTTCAAGACATTTCAAATCCTTACAATTGGAGATAAATCTTAAAAACATGAGTCAACAAGTCTAAGAGGAGCAAAAAAAATGTTTACTTCTTTTTAATCTTTCTGTCTCTAATCAAGGCTAAGGCACAGACATTAATAAAATTGATAATAAAGTAGGTGTTCCTTCCATTTGACATGTGGTTTTTCATCCTGTGGGGGCATGTTGAGACATGCTTTCAGGTCATTCTTTCCAGGTTTTCTCTGTGTCCATGAGGGCTAGTAATGTAAGTTTTCTTTTTAAATGGAGCATTAAAGTCTTCCAGAGCCAGTATTTGAAGAAAAGAAGGATACAGTGATATTCACAGCAATAATGCCAACATTTGAACTGAAGTGTTAATAATGGAAGGCCAGAAAGGGTCTCTTATTATCTTGGCAGTACTCAATTACCTCTTTTCTCAACATCTGTCTTGATGCTGTCCAGTATCGAGGCTACTTTCCAGCTCTACTTTGTGCAGCTTTTCACATCTTTTTCTCAAATGGTAGAACGAAGTGAACTATTATAGATGAATGATAGAGAAAAATATATGGTTTGACCTAACTCTGAGATTTCATGATGCCTCTCTACAGTTTTGGTGTGGACCTTCCAGTCAAGTTTCTGGGTCACTTTCCTGGTGGTGGCAGCCATCTTCAGTAAGTGAGCTGTGCCCAGCAAAGGGCTGCTGCCTGGATGTCTATTTTCACCAGAAATTACTTACACATGAAGAAAATAACAGGGATTTTTGCTTGTGTTACAAATATGTGTATGTATTTTCATTGTATTCAATAGTGCTAAGCTGCAGTTGCAGGAGAGTGAAGAGTAAATTATGTGAACTACTGTCAAAGTCTTTGTTGCATTCCTGGAATCTTGTCTAACGCCTGTATTGGCATGAAAGGTAGATCGCATCGGAATGGTGCACTTGCTTTTGTTGTTGTTGTTGCCTACCCCAGCTAAGGAGCTTTCCACCCACAGGAGATGACAGAAAAGATGGTGACCCTGCTCTAATATCTGTTCTTTCAAATAAAAAGGAAAAAAAAATCTGGTAAATAATCCTTGCCCTGGTGCAGAGATTGCTGGAGCGCTGCAGCTGAACACAGCCTGGCCCTTTGGGCAGGGAGGGATGAGTCTGGCTGACATGCTGGCACTGGCAAACTGCTGAGGGACCTGTGTCCAACCTCTCTTGGCTGGGAGAGTCATCAGGCCTTTGGGCGTGGGTGGAAGGGAGGGAGGAACAACCTGCTAGGTAACACATGGTAAAAGGCTTCCACTTCTCAGCTTTGTAGGTCTTGAAAAGCGAAGTCCCACGTGTGGGGCATAAAGTAAAAAAAGTTAGCTGGGACAGAAATTAATACTTCTTTTTTAATGAGTGTGTGTGTCAATGTGAATGTACGTGGAGAGTTTGGAGAATAACTAATATAGATCTAATAAATATCTCACTGGTTTGAAATGATTTGGGAATCAGCTTCTTCAACTGATACTTAGTCCCAGTGAAGCTATTAGAAAAATTTCTATTGGTTTCAGTGTCACTAAACTTCTCTGTTACACACTACATCCTTTTTTGGGGAGCAATGCGCCATAATCAAATCTACCAAGACTCTCCATTTTTGTGAGAACTGAGAACTGGCATCTGCATTTGAAAGACAGTGCACCTAGAAAGATCATTTTGTGCTGAATAAACTAATTTTTCTTTGTCAGGTTGGCTTAGTAGAACTGCACAATATTGTTTTTTAAACCAGTCTCTTTCTGGTCTTTTCTACAGAATGTGCTCTGTGAAACACAAAATAGCACAGGACACAGGATTTTCTTGGCTCTGTCACTTTTTAAGAGAATTGTTTATCAGTTCTGACACAGGGGCATAGATATTTTCTTATATTTCTTCATCTTGTCCTAGACAGATTTCCCTGAACCTCCTCTGCTTTTCTTCTCCATTCATGTTTGCCCTTCCTCTCTATCTGGAATCAGGATGTGGATTTCTTCCAAGTGTATTTAATGTTCTTTTTTTCCTTTGTTTTGTTCTTGTTGCTTCTTAAAAGGTTGATAAATTTGAAAGTTAGGAGAGATGAAAATATGGGAATTAAACAATGTTACCCCAAGCAGAATGGAGCTAAATTATTGATTTAAACTTTGGAAAATGGAAGACGAATTCTAGAAAATGTATTAAATGGTGGCTTTGATAAATGCTGACAGATTTGGGAACAAATTGAAAACGTATTTTAAAGAACCAAAGTTCCTCTAAAGAATTGCTTTTTACCTGTGGCTGAGTTTGCCACAGCTGATTTCTTCCTCTCAAATCATACTTCAGACATACTCTTTCCCTTTCCCAAAGCCTGAGTCAAGGACTGACGTGTGTGGTGCCTATTGTATCATCAGGACCTATGTCTGAAGGTTGAGACAAAGCCAGTACAAAGCACGACACTTCATTCCCCACTGTTCGCCATCACTGCCCATTTAACAACGTTTCTCTAACCATAACCATGACTATTTTGCCTTGAAATCTTTAAACGGACACATTGGTTTTGTTCTGTGTCTGGCCTGTCAAAATCTTGCAGAAGATTTCAAAAGAATTTTGTCATGGGATGAAACTTGTGAGGAACGAGGAGCAAGACTGAAAATTTTTTAGGCTGTTGCAAATTTGTGTTTCATAGGGGCTTTTTCTCTTCAGACTTTCCCAGAGCTAGGTCCATGTCCAGGTCTGATGCAGCTGAAAATGGCTGTTTTAAGTTTCAGGACATCTGCCTGTAAATACTCAGGGATGTGCAAACTTCACATGTTCTACTGGTTTTGCAGCGCTGCTTACCTGCTTGCAGTGAAGCCAAGCTGAAATAACTTACTGCCTCAAAGCTGTATTGCACAGTTTTGCAAGAACTTACACTGTATAAATGTACTTGTCAGTAGTCTCACTGCCTGAGGTCATTCAGAACACTGAGTTGAAGGTTATTCCTGAGAAGTTTGACAGTGCTTTAAAGAAATTTTTTAATTTCACTGAAAAATTATTATATTCCTAAATGAAAATGAATTTACTTATGTTTACTGAGCCATAGCACTAATCCTGCATTCACCTAATTTGACATTCATTTAGTCACATCTACTTCCACAGGAACAAACTTAATGCAGTTGAAATCACCGTGACTATAGAACTGAATTTAAATCAGTCAGCTGCTTAACTGCTGTCCTTAAGGGAGGTATCTGCATTAAAGATGAAGAAAGAAAAATCTTCTGCCTCCTGTTGCAAGGGACCTCGCCTGACATGTCAGTGGGACTGGTACCTAAGCGTCCATGATGACAGCCAGCTGCTGCAGAGCACACTGCCTTGTGCTGGCAGTGCTTTCCTCCCTCTCTACTGCCCTTCCTTTTGTGATAGCTCAGGCAGGCTATCACTGCGCAGCGAACCTTATCTCGCTCTATCAGTGCCAGCTCCATAGCGCTCTCTGACCTTTTCCAGCCCTGATGTTTCTGAGCTGACAGCAGCTTAAGGCTGGCTTGTGCCAAGCTTTTTTTTTTTGTCCTGTGATGATGGACAAAACACGATGTAGCTCGGCCTTGCGCTGTGCTCCTCTGATCTGCACAGTGAATTGACACCGAGCTTGTTAGAGGCCTAAGAGTGTTGAACTGATTTGTAAATAATGGGAACAGTTATTAATAACCATTAAATACTTTCTTTCCTGCAGTTCTGTCATTTTGTTTATTTCCTTTTTTTCTCTCAAAAAAGAGAAAAAGCCAGAAACTGGTAAACAAGTAAAACTGCAGATTTCTGCAACATCACTTTGGTGAAATTAAAGCCCAGCACTTGAATTTATCTATCTTTAAGGGCTTGGATGCAATATTTCAGTTTATGGCAACTACTGAATTTCTCTTAAACAGAACCTGCCCCCTGTCAGGAGCCCAACTGGGGAGCGTTGGCGGTGGTTTAGTCTCCTAAAGCCAGCTATTTCTGTTGTGCCCCAAGACACAGTCACTGTGTGCCCCAGCCTTCTGCCGAGGTGTTAAAACTCGTAGGGTGGAACAGGGGTGCGGGGTTGGGTGCCAGTTGTTCGTGGTCATGGGCAGAGTGGGGCAGACTGTCAGGAGGATGCTGTTGCCAGTTGCAGAGGAGCTCCGTCATACAGCAGGAATCTCTGCCCTGGGTGACAGACAATGCTGATTAGAAAAAGGCTAAATGTCAACATTGTTCTGAACTGGTAATTGGCAATTTTCCAAGAGCATTTTAGACACGAGACTTTGGAGATTTTCTCCTCCCAGGCTGCTCTTTCTCCTCCTCCTCCTTCCCCCACTAACCGCTGTAACTCATTTTGTCAAGTACTGAGTGCTGTCCCTTCAGACCTTCAGATAAATCCTTTACGGCAACAATTTTAAATGCTGCCGTAGTGTCTCTTTCTGTCTGTCTATCTTTCCTTCTTGCCTTCCTCCTTACTAATTTATACTGTGACAAGGGTAAGGTAGTCCTGTGTGGAAGGTGGGGGTGGCGTGAAGTAGAGGGGTGAAAGCCATGTTTTGACACATGTGGCTTTCCATTTTTGCAGAGGTTGTTAGCACTCTGCTTAGTGACCAGAAGTTGATTACAAATGCCATGTAGCAGTGATGCTTTGCCAAAACACTTGGAGAGGAGACCTGCGTTTATGCTCCCCTCGTCTGATTAATTTTAAAATATATTATTACCAAAAAGATTTAAAGAAAAATTTATTGCTTGCAAAGAGGGACCCAAATCCCCAGGGCAGAATAAATAAAATAAAAACATGAGAAGTGCATTTATAGTCCTACTGAAAGTAGGAGTGCAGTCTTAAAAAGGTTTTCTTAAAATGAAAAATGAATGACTAAGTCACCAACTGCTACTAATCTAAAAGTTAGTGCTTTTGATAGTGATGGCTGTGCTGCTAACTCTTCATTAGCAAGGGTATTTAGTTGTAGAATAAGAGTGCTTTGTAGAACACTTGCTCCCCCGTGGTTTAGAAATTAGCCTGTATATGGCATAAGTGAGCGAAGGTGGAGCGTATTTTCCATTGCCCTAGTTATTCCTATGCATGTGTGTGTGTTGGCGTGCTTTTGCATGTGTGTGTGCATGCACTAATAGCTTTGTGGTGATGATGGAGATGATCAAGATGATGCAGAATGGAAATACTGTGTGATTTTCTGGAGTCAGCCTTTTATGACTCCCTTTAGATGAGAAAGGCAATGATTTCTGGAAAGCAGGTTTGCCAGCAGGCTGCACTTAAGATCCTCAGATGGTATTTACTGCAGAAACGTACATTACTGTGATGTGTTTGAATCCAGAAATAATTTTTCCCACAAGAGAGAAAACACCTTGTCATAAAATATAGTGTATTTTACTTGTTTATTCAGTGTTATGTTTTTCTAATAAATTGTGGACTTAACCTTGTTTTAATTTATGTTAGTGGAAGATTTGCACTTGAATTCAATCTGGTAAGATCAACTGTATCTAACTCCAAGTCTCAGTGTGAGATTTGCCTTACAAAGCTTATATTGGCATTTCTGAGGGTCAGAAGCTGCAGCTGTCCCTCAAGCCATCAACAGCAATGTGAGTCCCAGCAGAAAACCTGTACAACCTTTTTCTCCTACATTAGTTCACATTTTTTTCAGCCTGTGTCATACTTTGCGTGAGGACTATATCTCCCACCCTCCAGTGGTCTCTGGGCATTAGAAGCAGAGACATTGAAGTAGAAGTATACCGGAGTTTTCCTCCAACTCTGGCAGAGGAGCAACCTGCACTGGTGGGGACAAGAGCTAGAGAACTACATGGGCAGTTCAGCTGTCAGGTCTGTTTTTTAAGAGTGGCTGGCAATGGGGAAATGAGACGTTCAAACTGATTGGAGTCTTGCTTGTACTCCAGAAAATGGATCTGTTTTCTTCTAACTATGGTCTACTGAAGGGAGTATTGTTTTCTGCTCTTTCCTGGAAAAAGATCTAGGAGAAATCTCATTTTTCTATATTGTTTTTTGAGCTGTCCTCTCTGCAGGTGAAGTCCTTCCCTGTACCATTGCATACTTAACCTCATCACCTTTTTGTCAATTGGTAACAGTACTGAACCAATAAATGGTTTGTGCCCTCGGGCAATGTCTTAGTGCTATTAATAACAATCCTTTAAGCAAAATTTATATTTTTTAAATTGAAAGTCCTGATAGCAATTAAGGAAACCTCTCCTCAGGAACCACAGTGGTGAAAAGCCTTGGAAACAACAGGAGGAGGTCTCTTGTAGAGACTACATGTCGGCACCACTTGCTGATTTCAGTTATTTCACCTCAGCGTAACGCTGGACGTCCTTGGCAGAGTGACAGTGCAAGCCTTATTCATTGAAACCCTTCCCGGCACTGCGGCCACGAGAACACCCCGAGTATTTTAAGTTAGCTACGTGGGTCCTATTCTTAACTTTTCATCTCATCAGATACCTTTCCTATTAGAACTCAAGATCCTTCCCTCTAAGGTAACGATGATGTACATTAAGCATCCGTGATCAAGTCCTAGCTTGTGTGTTTCTAATGTGTTATGACTGTTATCTGTGCAATAGCTGTGCTCCAGCCTTGCTGGGCCATGTGACATAATGGCGTTTTTAATTTCCTCCTTCCAGTGCGATTGTCTGTTCACATGTAGGAAATTACCTTTTTTTTCATGTTAATTGATGGCATGACCTGTTTCAGCAATTCACCATCTCAAAGGTATGTCTGAGATCTCCAAATGACTCACTGACATAAATGCAGATGAGCTAAAGCCACTTGTGTTACAGAAGGGCTGAAAGCCAAAGCAGAGTGTCTTGGTATCCAAGATAGCCTTTTAGCCTGTAGGACCGTGAGCCCGTGGCCTGCTTTGTTAATGACCACCTTGAAGTCTAGTGGCAAATGGTAGGTTGTAAGCGGCAGCCTGCAGAAGCAGTCATGTTAAATTCATGGCCTCTAGCTCACTTGATCAATTGCAAGCTGGTAGACGTTTATTTAAAATTTATACCACATGAATGTCTGAGGTAATAGGTGAATACTGTAAAGGGTTTATTTAAAAGAATATTTGACCAGTAGGGTCTTTGGAGATCAAATATTTCATTTTCAAGGGTGTCCTATGTATTTGAAGAGGAGGAGGGTGCAGTAAAGAGGGATTTGGATAATGCGAAATACCACAGAAAGCAAGATTTTCCAAGGAAAACACCAGGAAGCTTGGTATGAGCATTTAATGTATGCTGAAGTTTTTAAAAGGAAACATTAATGGTGAAACATGCCCTCAAAGGACAAGCCAGCAATAAATTTTGTGTCACAAAATTACCTGTCAGTGAGATTATGTTTAAATAACGTAGAATTGTTCCTGCTTCTTGAGGGGTTGGAAGAAACTTCATGGGAGAGTGTTTAAAAGTATTCAGAATTATGTGCACAAATCCCATTAACAATAATGGGATTTGTGTGTTCAACCCTGCTCAAATGGCATTGAAAAATGTGGCTGTTGGTTGTTCTTCCCCAAAGCACAGACATAGCAAGGGAGCAATGAAATCCAAAATATTTTCTCTCAAGATTTTTTTTTATTACCTTCCAGACACAGAGTATCTGAGTAGCAGCCCGTGTGTACTGCATCATGGTTAAAGCCTACACGCAATTCTCTTTTTCCTTGGGCCAGGGGTGGAGTGGGAAATAACAGCAACAGCAAAAAATCCCACTAAACAGATTTGATATGTCAGCGTTCCCATTATCTGTGTCAACTGGGAACATTATTACATAAAAATTCAGCAGGACCAACCAGGAGCATTTTGAATGAGTGGACTCCAGTAAAAGGGGTTCAGCATGTTTTGGTTTTTTTCCCTAACATCCTTACTTAAAAAAATCAGGGTCTGTGTTTTGATGTATTGTAGATGAGACTGAGTTCTTATAAATTAGAGAATAGTATAAGGCAGAGAATACTCCGAAGGTGGAAGGCAGAGGAAGAAAGGGGAAAAATACACAATTAAGTCTTAAATATGACTGAACATGTTGCCATGGGATTTGATCTTATCCTATTTACAAGAGAAAACTTATGACTCATGGGTTCTAAATAATCGAGTCATTACTCATTTATGGAGTAAAAAAAATGGATACCTTTTATGGGATTTTTATAAATACTGATTACTTCCCCATATTTGTGAATACTGAGCAAAGACATGCTGCAGTCATAAAGCTCTCTGTATGCATGGCTTCTGTGCAGACTTTTTGAGAAGTAGTTAGTGTTAACTGATTGTTTCTCTTTCCAAGGTCTATTCTCCATGGTGTTCTGCTCACTGCCTGTGCTGAGTTGTAACCCTTATTTCACAAAATCAGCAAGGGAAAGCAAGATAGGTTTTGCCAAAATCCTACTGGATGATACCTAAAGATCCTGTAGTGCAGTTCAGGATATATATGCAAAAGATATCTTTTGTTAACTATTTCCTTTCCACCTAAGCCTGGGAGGGCTCTGCAGGATTCCAGCAGTGCTAGTTGCCAGTGGTCTGTTGTGATGATTATGATACTGCTTACCATATACTTTTGCCTAGTCAAGACTTTTCAGCTGTGTCTGAGAAGCAAAAAGGACACTAACCTGGCCCTGCACCCTTTCTGGATACTCTTGACTTGTGGGTTATCACTCTGTGGCTCTCTGGTCCAGCTTTAGTGCTGTTTTCTTCTGCTGATCATTGTTAGGTACAGTTAATGCTTTCTTTTACCTCTGTTCAGAAGGCTATTAAAGGGTAAAGAGTATAATTCCTTTTTGAACTCTGTGTTTTTAACTCAGGAGGGATCCATGCTCTTGTCATGGTGCATGTGAAGTATTAACTATTGCAGAAAAACTAATCTTTTATGAAATTTTGATGTATGACAGCTGGGTAGATATGTTAGGAAGATGGATTTTTCAAGGGGAGAAATGGTGTTTCTTAATTTTATTGTTTGATGCACAGCCTGTGCAGTAACTTTTCTCCTTGGGTGGGCAGTAATTTTACAATGGCCCACAACTGCCTTCTGACTGAGTTCAAATCAAGAGTGTTCTGGATCCTAGAGATCAAGCCCAATTGTAAACTCTGCATTTGAAGTTATGCATGTTTTCCTGAGGGAGCTTATGTGAAGAGGAGAGGATATGGGAGCAGTGAATGCTACATTCAAATCTTGGGTTACAGTCTACCTATAATATCTTTCCAGTTGTGTTTGTGTATCCATTTTCTTCATATCCATGGAAGTATCTCTCTCTAAAAATTAGACAGACATTCTACAGAGAATTCATAAATGTGAATTCTTGAAGCAGCTGGCCATAGTATTCAGATATGTTTCCAGGGCTTTACTTTATCCTCTGGAGAGAAGAAACAATTGGAAGAGATGCATAAAATCAGTATGTTTGTACAACAGAGACATCCCATAGATGTAGACATATGAAACCCCTTGTTCACATTAATTTCTGCTACCCATCTTGTTGTATAGAGATGCACAGGGTTTATTTTTAGGTAGATTGACACTGGATATCAGAAGAAAGTGTAATCTACTTTTTGTTAATTCTGTTTCTGTGCCAAACTGTTTAAGCATTTGTGGGAGATTATGGCTTTTAATGTACCAGGCAATAAAATAAAGTATTTGACTTGGTGTGATTCTAGCTGGCCTACGACATCCTAAGTGTTACAATACATTCACACATTTTAGTGGTTGCTTTGAGTCCTACAACCAGTCAAAGACAGCTACATGCTGCTCTTGACACAGTGAAGCTGTCTCAGCTAAAAATGAAAATTAGACATTTATATTTTCCCATTTTATATCTATCTATCTATCTATCTATATCTGTACTACTGAATTGCAATCTGTAGAGAATCCTTTGAAGAAAATGGAAATTACTACTTTTGGGGAATGATGTACAAAAGACAATACATTTGTAGAGAACGAAAAGATACTTGCATCCTGTCTTGAACAGAAGACATAGAAAACATTCACATGGACTTTGCTGGGATTTTCCTCTCAGGCACCTGCCAACATTGCATTCTCTTCTGTGGGAATATCTATTACCAGCTCTGTGATTTCTGTTGCACTTGGTCAGAAAATGGCCACTACTGAGCTGGAGCTTGTCATGCTTAACCCTTCTAGCACTTACATGGTGTACTGTCCTTCCTGCTAATAGTTGCCTGTTGAAGGTGTCTTCCTGTTCTGTTACTGTGACAGTTCTGACCCATTTATCTTATGTCACCAGAGTGATGGCACATCGCTGTCCTGAACACAGGAGTCTTGGGGAGCTGCAGAGTCTGAGTGAACAGATGACAGGTGACAGGAGCCTGTGGGCTTGTTTTTGGAGACAATGTGGAAATCAGTTGCAGTGCAGGAGCTGAGGGGGCCCACCCTGTGCATGGAGAAGGTGTGAGCTGTGGGTTGTCTCCATCAGTGTGATTTGGAGATGACATCCAAAATCCATTTGAACTCTAGGGGTTTTATCAGGACAGAAAATATTGAGGGAGCCTCTTGTTTACTGTTGGCAGAACATCAGTGGATCTGTGTCACCTGTAGATCAGAGGTGCTGAGAAGCTGGTCCTTTGAAAATGCTTTTTAGTTCTAGTATTTTATTTGCACTACCCAGTGCTCAAAGACCCTTTTTGTAAGTTAAGCATTAAAACTTCACACATGCTTTAACTTGAGGATGTTGAGAGAATTCTGTATTGTTCCTGTGAGCAAAGCCAATAAACTATTATCCAAATCCTTCTTCTGCTCTGGTGTCAGACAAGGAGATCAGCCAAACTGCTGGACTTATCTGGCATGTAGTGGATGTCAGATGTGAACAAAATCTTAGTGCCAGCTACCAGAGTCATATCTCATATTTGCTCTCAACAAGTTAGATCAGGAAAGCTGTTGGTTTTTTATTAATCACTCTGCTCTGTGCAAGAGAACTAATGTCAATCGCATTCTGAATGGCTGTTGGACGCCACAGCTGTAACAACAAAAAGTAAATTTTTCTTTTTAACATCATACTTCAAGAGTTAAATTAAAAATTCTCTTGCAAAAATAACTCTCTAATAAATAGAGTTTGCATCAATAAATGTACCAAGGAAGGGCAATCTGCACCTGATATAATAAAAATATTTCTCACGAAACTTCTGTTCAAAGAAGTGGAACATTTAGTTGTGATTGGTGACTTCTGTACAGAATTTTAGAAGTCACCTATGGGATGGAATTTCTGTTATATTAATGTCCTATGTACAGCATTTTGGCTTCATAAAAGGTACTTAAATATATATGAAAATCTGGTCTGTAGAATATTTTCTGCTCTGAGAAGAATTATTTATTAAATTTTACAGGTTGCCACAGTTTTCAGGTCCCTTTCTGTAGAACTTAAAAGTTTTAATAATTGTTAGTGTAAATATGGTAGGCACCTGTGGCTTTAATTCTCAACAAAGCATGCAACACTTCCTGTTTTATAATTGCACTTAAGCTCAGGCTAAATTTATGCTTACAACAGCACAAAAAGATGTTGAATTATCCTGACCACACTTGGCAGCATTCAAACTATATAAAACTAAAATCCTGCTGGCCTGTTGGACAGAGGTGATTCTTCTGGCAAACTTCTTTTGGATTGTAAATACCATGTAGTGAAATCACTGCCTGATTGAGAACTGCATTGGAGAGGAAGGTATCTGGCCTTTTACCAAATTCATTTTTTAAGCTGATTTTCGTTTTCTCTCTCTCTTTTGTCCCCCATTATGGCTTTCTAAATACGTGTATCTAGCTCTTCAACTACAGACAATAATATTATAATAATTTTCCAGTTTTTTAAAACACCCTGAACTTAAATCTGCACGTCAGATATGTGAACAACTGGTGATGTTGCATGAAGTTGCCAATACTCTTATTTATTGAGAAATTAGATTTTTTTCTTATAAGTGAACACACTGTTACATCATTTTTAAGATACTAACATATTAACTACTGTGACACAGTCTGCTCTGAACAAACTGCAGATGTTCATGTTACACGATCTGAAAAATATCTGTGTGGAGTTGGATTTTGAAAGTACACGATTCCACAGACTGAACCCGATGATCTAACACATTTTAATCAAGAGCCATTCCAATAATCAGTCTTTTCTGGTGTACCATGGTGTCTCCTGTTACAGAAATAAATAGCATATCATGATAAGCAAAGATACATTTTTCATTTTTGTAGAAACAAGACGTTCCTTGATAACAGAAATGACTTACCAAGTGTCACAAGATTTTGTTTCCATCTATTAACCTGAAAAAAATGAAGATCTATTGCCTCTTGATAATGGTGTAAGTGGTAAAATGGAAGTGCCTGATTTCTGCTCCTTATACCAGAATGATGCTGCAAGAAGGATGTAAAAAGGTGTGATCTTCTGCAAGCATGAACCAGCTTATACATATTCTGCTGACTTTTTCATGTGCTTGAAATCCTGCTTGCACACATTACTGCCCACTTTGAAAAGGGATTATTTAAGGAGAGGGAAATCTTTCACAGTGTAACAGCCAGGAAATAAAATAAAGGATGATAAGGAGCTGTAGGCTGGTGTCAGAATTGGAGAGATTACCCCCACTGTGTCTTCCATGGCTCCTGCCTCATATGTGCACCTCTGTGCTTGTTATGTCACAATTCCTGCCACTGCATCACTTCTGTTCATCCCTTTATCTTCAGCTCTAACTAAATTTAAAGAATTTTCAATTTATTAGTTATTATTCTTATTTTTCATTATTGTTATATTTTTCTACTCTTGCTATATTTTCATCACAGAAGGGCAAGACATTTCTCAGAGGTGCTGATTTTCCTCCCCTCACTGAAGGATTTCTCTGTCCTTCTTCCCTCTCCTTTAGGTCCCCAGATTATTACACTGAGAAAACTTGTCTGTTCTGTCTACCAGATATAGCCTTTAGATCAGGGTATGGTTTACTTCATAGCCTAAAATTGGCTCTTACTCCTTGATCTGACTCACTGTTTTACAGTACAGTCAGTACAGTATAGATCAGTTTATTTTTAGACCCTCAAAGAAACAGATTCTATGGGGATCATTTGTTTCTGATCAAGAGATAGTTCCAAACTGAAATATGCTGCTGGAGGGAACATCCTTTCAACTTGACCTTTAATATAAGGACTCTCTGACAGTTGTTTCATGCCATTTGTATGTCTGTTTCACCCTTCTGCAAACTTTTTGTGACCAGTTTAAGGAAAAAATGGGCAAATGCAGACAGTCCATGTCCTGTGAGGCATTTAAGTTATTGTTTGCTGCTTTTCTTCCTAAATACAAGGTAATTTAATTGGGCATGAAATGTTTTGCTCTTATCTGTTCTATGAATTTTCTTCTTGTAAGAGTGGAAATGGGTGTAGGGGGAAAGAATTTAAATCAAACTCCTCATTGTCATACAGTTGTCACTTGGTGTTTAGAAATTTTGAAGATGGTTTTCTTTGTTTTTTTACCTCAAAAATGGAAGGGTTGGGAGCACTGTGGTGCACTCTGTGCTCAGCCCTACCTGGTAGAAATGGTTGATTCATTTTTTTTTAATATATATTACCTGACATTTCTTGTTTTATTGGAAGAAGAGTAAAAACTGCAGAGAGTTTGTATTGATGTATTATCACTGCTACCTGGCATATTCCTCTTGATATTCCTTTTTTTTTTAAATAATTTTTGAAGAACTTAATAATGAGAATATATTAGCGTGCATGACAAAGTAACAATATACTGTTAGTGTAAGAAAGGAGGGAGTCCCTGGACATACCTACTGCAGATCTCTAACATTCAGCCAAGCCCCATCCAGATGCTGATACGTGATTGAATGTTTTTGTCTGCTGGATCCCAGACAAGAAATGAAAATATCATGCTGTGCAGTAGATCCACTGGGGAGAAAACACATGTACACATCTAATTAAAAAAACCCATCCCTAACTGTGAGTACAACCCTGTGATGCTCTCTCTATTTTAGCTGGGGGTGTCATGCTGTTGAAGGGTGTGAGGAATGCTATAACAGTATTTAGTAGGATTGCTCTTCTGGAAGGCACCTGCTTGCTTCTGACAAAGTTGTTGTTATCCTAGGCTGTGTTACTGACAACGAGAGTTACTACAAAAGTAAAATGTAAGGCTAAGTTCTTGTATCCCTGCAGTGTATCTAATTATTATTCTCACAAATTAATGTTAGATTTAAAATGTTATTCTCAATATGCTAAGAGGATAATAGCAAGACAATCTAATTTTACCTCTTCTTGTGGAAACTATTGCTTCAGCCTTAAGCCATGAACACTTTTTTAATACCAGGGAGAGACTCACAGATAAACAGCCTGAGCTTCCTGTAACTGGTAAATAATTTGTAATTTTTTTATAGGAATGAAAGGAGGTAACAGTTTGTCACTTCTTTTTTTGAAGAAGGAAATAGAAGAGGAAGGGAAATGAGGAAACAAAACCAGCAATGCCTTTTTCTCATGAGCAGAAGTGCAGAGACAGTCTGATAAAGATGACTTTCGAAAGCAATTGTTTTCCTTAGAAGAGAAAGGGAACAAAACACCTACAGTAAGTTTGCTTACAGATTTTTCTTTAGTTATGTGAAGGAGAGCACATATGGATTTGCATTCTTGTGTCCTAGCCTTTTGCAATCACTCTGACTCTCGCAGAGGCTATTCCCTTGTATTTGTCTTGGTATTAAGCACCCGAATGACCAGCCTAAGGACCTGCTGGGGTCTGCCACATGATGACAAGCAGTCAGTGAGGTGAAAACGAAGCACTCGGACATCACATAACACATGCTCTACAGATAACCCAGAAGGAATTTTGGCTAAGTTAGGGTTGTCCTTAGGCTATCCCTATAGTTTACTCCCTATGCTCTTTTCAGTTAATTGTAAGAGATAATGGTCTCTCCAAGCTTTTAGTCTTTTTGTGTATCCCACAAGAGAATCTAATTAATGCCTATTATAGCATTGCCTCTGTGAGAAGTCATTTAAATGAGGCTATCAATCTGCTGTCCAGCTGTTACTGATCCAAGTGGAATTTGAATTGACAGCAAAGCCTGAGAGGAGCTGCTTTATCTCTTTACCAGATTCTGATGCATCACTTTTAAAGTGTGCATGGCAATACACAGGGTTCCCAAATCTGTATTTAGGGACCTGACTTCCAAAGGAGGTGAACACCTGCATCTTTCATTGAGTTGTACTGAAATTGCAGATGATGCCTCTGCAGAACAGGCTTGCTAAAATTCTGGAAACAGAATTTCCTATATGTGCTCTGTGGGCAACTACATCCATGGATCCTTCTTGGTCACCATCGCTTCCCACACACACCAGCAGTGATACCACAACCACCTCCTTCCCTCCACAAAAGTGAAAATGGGAACTGAGATCCCTCAACAAGCAATTCAGCTTCCCCTTCAGATGACTAAAACTTCCTTGATGCAATGCCACTCATACAGTAGTGACCACCTTCCTTCCTGCCCACACTTCATCATGTCCTCCTGTCACATACTATACTGATTTTTGAGTTATAGGGAAAATCACAGAGGTTTAAAGGAGGTCAGGGATATAAGCCAGAAACATTAGTAAATTTAACTCTAAACAAGGGCAATGGAAAGGAGATGCACTAGGATGTGAGAAGTAACCAAAGAAAGATCTTTGAAGTTTGAAACAAGTTAGTGCATTTACAAGGTTGCCTGTCTTTTGGCTGTAGGCAGTGAGAGATAGGAATGGAGGAGAGGGAAGAGTAGGAAGGTCATGAATTCTTTAAAGGTTTTGTTCTTTCCTACACTGTGGTATTTTTCAAAGGCCAAAATTCAGTTACCATCTGTGTGCTAGCACTTCAAGCATATGACATTTATCTTTGTGCTTTACAGTGATCCATTTGATAAAATTTGTGATCCTTTTCTCTCTGTGATGTACTTCTAGAGTACCGCTAATAAGCTTTGGGACTTGTTAGGAAAAAAGTCCTTTAACATCTTCAAACTGTGGACAGTTTTTGAGACGGAGTTGGTGGTTGAGCCTTGTTACTCTGGCTGTGATCTAAAGCCTGTTGAAGTGAATGGGAGTCTTTCCATGTACTTTGACAGGCTTTAGATCTGTATCCCTCCCTGTAAGCCAAAGCTAAGTCTAAACGATTTAATATTTGGATGAAGACAGCAACAGAGCTTACACTTCCTGGCTTTGGAGTTTCCTTTATGTTGTCCTCAGGTCAAAACTTGTCTTCAAATTCTGTCTCTGCAATGTTTATTCTCACAAAAGGAGTTGAAGGTCTTTGTTCCTCTAGAAGTCCCTAGATGACTAGATTGAACAAACAGAGCAGTAGTGTTCTCACTGTTTTCCATCACCTATTAAAGAGCAGAACCTTCTCCCTCCCCCGGTGTTTCCATTTCCTCTACTTCCTGTCTTTGCAGATTGGGTAACAAATGCTGAATATTTCCTGAAGTTGACTAATGACAGGACATTGGTGTCTGCAGCTGAGCAGTCTGGTTAGTGCTGGGTTGAATTCTTGACTGAAAGGAGGTGCTACAGCTGTGTTTATGGAGTCATACTGTCATCCCTCAGGCCCAGTATGCTTCCGCCTTTTTCATACCTTTAAGGTATTGTATCAGCCTAGTCTAAGCACCCTGTGGCAAACAGACTTTGAATTACTTTTGATTTTATTGCAGTATTATTATTGCCTCAACAAAGTGAAGATTATTATAGGCCAAACTGAGGCACCGTGTTTATATATTTTTTTTTTCCCCCACATCCTTTATACAATAAAGGCCATTAATTATTGGGGAAATCCATTATTTGAAATGAATGGCTGTGTTGGGTTTGGGCAGGTTTGGACAGCAGGGGCAGTGTAAGGGGGGACTTCTGTGGGGAGCTACTAGAAGCTTCCCTTTTGTCAGAGCCAATGCCAGTTGGGTCCAAGATGGACCCACTGCTGGTCAAGTCTGAGCCCATGCATGATGCTGGTAGCACCTCTGGGATAACAGATTTAAGATGGAAAAAGAAGTTATTGCTCAGAAACAATTGTGTCCAGAGACGATAGGAGTAAGAATATGTGAGAGAAACAACTCTGCAGACACCAAGGTCAGTGAAGAAGCAGATGGAGAAGGTGCTCCAGCTTCCAGAGCAGAGATTCCCCTGCTTATCTTGACTTATTAGCCTTTTGTTATATCTTCTCTCCCCTGTACTCTCCTGAGAAGGCGAGTGACAGAGCGGCTTTGGTGGGCACTTGGCATTCAGCCAAGGTCAATGCAGCACAATGGCCTTTAAAATTAAGAGGAAGAGAAGATCTTCCACAGGTGGAAATTAGTTTGGGTTTGGTTTGCACAAAGTTAAGTTATACATCCCCAAAATTGTGAATGTTTAGAACTGGGTTTCTTAGGTCTCCCAGCTACCTTTTATAGTGAGAGTGTAACTGATAAGAAGGAAAGGAATTTAATGAATTTTATTTTATAGCTTAGGCTTTTCCTCTGAAATGGCTAAACTGTTCTCTCCTGTTGTCCGGAGGATTTCTTTCTCATTATGTCATTAAAACTTCAATTGCTCCATTTCTTTGTGCTGACTGAGATGCATAGATCTGTCTTTCTGTATGTATCAAATTATATGATCTTCTATGAGAAAAAAGTCGAATATCCATGTGTCCCGTGGGGTGATTAGTAATGGCATTGATGTGAGCAGAGAGAGTCCAGTGGCAAGGAAAAAACAGACTTACATATTATTTTCTTAGCTGACATGAGATGGCTGTTGATTCCAGTGTCCTAAAGTGCTACCGTATATGCTTGCTTTGGAACTAGAAGAGCCTCTTCAAAGCTAGACAAAGATCAGCAACCAAAAGCAGTGGACAACAGAAAAATTTAAGCACCTAAACAAGGAGGATAAGAAGATGGAATAGAAATGGGTTGTGTAGTGATATGAAGGTTAAGAGAAACAAAGAGTCACTCCCATGTGGCAGCAAAGTTCATGGATCTTTGGTTTAGAATCAGATTGTTCCCTTGTGTGTGAATCTAATGGATGGAATCCACACCTAAATACACGCTGGGAAATATACCTGTGAAAAAAAATCTTAAAATGAGTGGGCTCAACTCCTGGCATACTACAAGAAGATATTTCTTTAACACGTATGCTTATTTTGGCAATATTGGCTTATTCTTGATGTAAATAGGATTTTAGCCTTGTTTAGTAAATGAAAGTAGAAGACATATTTGAATTTTCTGTAAGTTGAGAAAGATTAAAGTTTTCTAAATTTGAGATACACATAAAAAACCCTTGTAGCCACTTCTGGAGCATGTTTTTACTTGATATAACCATTTGTCCTTTTTGAAATTAAATAATATCTTTGCTTTTATAGAAATATTTATATGTTGACTATAACAAAACTATGAAAAATAGGCAGTTCAGCAAAAAAACACACGTCATAATGTCCAAAATCCTTTTCTTCCTTTTCTCCATCTTTTCCACTACTGTTATTAATTTTTTCCTTTGCTACGTTCTGATTCTCCAGTGTAGAGACTTTCAAATGAAAATTAACAGATGCTCTTCCACGCAATCTGACTGCTCCTGAGGGGAGCTTGTTCCCACCAGACATTTTACAACATCTGTTTGAAGCTAACTTCATGTTCCTTCTGTTCCATCTCAAATTGGAAGCCCTGATGAGAAGAGATGAGAAGGTACATGTACTGAGGCAGGGCTTTGATCCACAATGCCACACACTGACTGACATTTCCCCTCTACAATGAAACATGCTGCTCTCAGATACATGGTAATAAACAGGACTGTTCAGCTGGCTAACAGAAATGATGTTGAGACAGCGGGAAAAAAATATACCTTTGTTAGCAGAAAAGTTTTTTTTTTAATCTAGAACTTGGAAATGTATTACCTTCTTTATACAGTCTGTTTATTTTTTGTGTGTGTTTTATTCACCTACAACATGAAATTTTGTGAATCTATTGATATGCCAGCACACTTACACAGAGGCTTACTGGAGTTTGTATGCAGAGCTTCAGGATTTTTCCCTATACCCAATTTTATCACTTCTAAGTTATGCTTCTATAGTGTGCAAATATATTTTCTTTTCTTCATTAGAGCAATGCAAAGCTTTCTGTTCATATAAACTTTGTCATCCCAACAATTGTGTCTTTCTGTTCTCAATTAAAACTGGTTGCCTTTGAAATGATACCGTTCAATACTGTCTCTTTAAAAAAATAGGGAAACAAACATACACATTTTTCAGAGGGGGAAGGATATTGCAAAATTGTTTTCACAATTGTTCAATACATCTAAAAATATAACACTGCAGAAACAAAGAAATTATTTCATTTCAGGGCCATAATACTAACAGATCTGAAGTTAACTGAAAACTTTTCCACTAGTACTTTTCCACTTTTCTTATATTATCTTTTGAATGCTGCACTGTGAGCATATGGAAATTTTCTACAGCATTTAAAAAACTTCGATAAGATGTAAATTATTTTCCTTTTTTGAAAACTGCATATTTTGTTATTTAATCTATAGCCTGAATGCCACAGAAAAATGGTGAAAACTTTAACTTATTCTGGGCATTTTAAGTAAAGATGTTGAAGGTACATAAAAGCTTATGTACTTTGAAAATGAATAGTAATTTTAACAAAAATTCTCCATGCCCAGTAATCATGTCATCTCTCATTCCATTCTGGTTCTTCAAGCTTTCACAAGCTGTTCAATTCCTAGTCCTCTGGGATGGGACTTTTACTAATAAGTTGGGTCATCTTTCAAACTAGTAGTGTTGACTGAGTAATAATCTTAATAATATTTCAATGATCCTTCATGAGATTCTCTATATCTATACCAAGAATGTGTCTCCCGTTTGGATTTGGCTTGTAATGCTTGAGATATGATTGGCCACACTCTGAAGGACAAGGAGAAGAAATTGGAGGGAGGAAAGAGCAGGAGTGTTGTTTTGTCAGAGTTCAAGAGCAAGCTCCTGGGAGACTATTAAACGCCAAAACCATCTCAAACCTCTTGTCTTTTTAAAATGCTTTGGAAGGGAAGCGAACAGAGATTTTTCCTTTCTTGCTGAACTTGAACTAGCTCCCTGGGGTGTGATAAGGGGTTTTCAGTAAACATGAAGAAAATATTCATGTATTGCTATGGTGTGTTCTAGTCTTTCT
Organism: Cephalopterus ornatus; assembly: GCA_013396775.1. NCBI lineage: Eukaryota > Metazoa > Chordata > Aves > Passeriformes > Cotingidae > Cephalopterus > Cephalopterus ornatus. The sequence goes on along the minus strand of VZRE01007322.1, from coordinate 262,238 downwards.
TCTAACAAGTCATTTTCCTGACTTATTATCTAATTCACTGCATTATGTTAGTCTCTGCTGGAAAAGGGGCTTGGTCAATGACGTAGCAGCCCTGCCATGCCTGTGAGGAACACAATGCATTCCAGACTCAGTATTTGAACTCTTTTTAGTTGAAAAATCTCTTTTAAATTGTCTCCCAAAAGGTCTGAACATATCTTCAAGGGTTCTGAGTTGCTTATATACTATATTGCACATACTTACATGCTATATTGCATGCCTCGTGTAACAGTGATTGACTGAGTATCTACTTGAAGATCATCAAATGGTCTCACTATGATGGACACTGAGAGATATGGGAAATTCTGTGAACTCTCTTTACTTTGTTCTTCCACAAACTAAATAGGTTGGCCCAGTGATCACAAGATCAGTAGTGTCAAATCAGTAAACCGGACACGGAAAGTTGCTCCCAGATGTGAGAACCTGGTACAAGAGTTTCTAATATTTTAGGCTTTTTGGATTTGCTTGAAGCTGGTTTTTGAAACTACCAAGAACCTTAGCTGAAGTATCTGACAGGATGAGGCTCAAGTGAGTTTCCTCATCTTCTTCCAGATCTTTTGTGAATTACTGTGTCATAGCAGAGAGAAAGTGTTTTATCTTAAGATTCATCCTCCAAATCCACAGCTCTTTTTCTTCCTAGATGGTTGAGTCCAAGAAAGATTGGAGGTTTAGGCAGTCTAGTTATGTCACTTCAGATTCATGGTGGTAGGTCTAGCAGCAGTGACATGGATGAATGACTTCAACAAAGAAATACAGTGGAATAGCATCTTCCACAAACCTATTTGTACCATATGTTATGCCCCCAAATGCTGCTTTAGTAGTACCCCCAACCTTGGGGCCTTCTGTTTGTTATTAGTAACATTTGCTTTCAGTTCCTCACCATTTTTTGGGGGAGGGAGGGAGGGTGGTGGTGATTGTGGTGTGTGTGGGGGGGGAACATGGAATATCTGAAAACAATAACTCTTACTCTTGTTCATTGACATAAACCGGCTGTCAGTTCCTTGTGGGACCCAGGCTGATAAAAAACAGGGAAAAACTATTTTATTTGCAATGTAAGGAATTTTAGCCTGTGGAGATTTTTAGTTCAACAGCAGTAAAGGTAGGGACAGCAACCAGTGAGGCTGTTAAAGGTTACATTCTCTCCCACCCTCTCTTTTTTCCCAGTCCCCTGAGTCATAATTAAAACTCCAGAAAGTGAGAAGCTATTACTAATGCTAACATACAGTTTGGCACAACAGAATTGTACATTTACTGACTTGTGTTTTTTATTTAATTTCATTTTTTATAGGTCAAGCTGAAACTTTACTATTTGGTTTACAAAGGGCTTTTTCTGAATCTGAAGCTTTTAATTTGATTTGACAGTTTCCCAGGTATAACAATTATGGAAACAAACACCTTGTTCAGCAACCTGACAATAATGATCTCCTAATGGAACAATTAGGTAGTTTAATCAGATGTGACTTTAGTGCTCTCAAATTGAAAATGCTGGAGATGGTCTCTTGTGCTTTGTACTGCTTAGGATTTCTCCCAAGAGATTAGCTGGACACAGAGGCAAACTAATTACCCTTAGTATCTTTTTTGAGAGCTGTTCAGATTTGAAGGAGCAGTTTCATAATAATGATATTTACATACCATCTTTCCCAGGACTGAAACACTATACAAGGTTACTTAGAAGACCCCTACTCAGACAAGACTTAGTGAATTTGGTGGGTAAAGTCTGTGAAAGAGTTTAGAATTTTGTAATGCTGCTTTCAGCCATTTCCTTGATGCTCAGAAATGTTTTGTGACTCATTTTTAAGAAAGACTCTCTGTCAACACAGGACTCCTTTGAGTACCTGTTGGAGAGGTTTATTTACAAGTCTTTATATCCAGTCATGTCTTAAGTTAACTTATGAAGGCTTAGGAGGCCATTCCTCAGCAGAAGGTGGTTATATTTCTAAGACAAACTGAGGTGAAATTGCTCAGCCCTGAGACTCGTCTATGATGTTATACTTCCTGTGTACAAATATCACTGAGGCAATTTAAACTGATCAGTGAGATCCTTGGAAATCTCGGAGTGAAGGAGAAAACATTATTGGCACCTGTCGGATCGCCACTGCCATTTCTTAAAATATATAGCACCTTTTAAGGTCATCTGTTAAACTAGTGGCCACTCTGACCTTGAAATCTGCTGTGAATTCACCCCAAGGCAATATGAACCAGTAGAGTTAAAAAAAAAATATCCCTCCTGCAGATACATTTCAGAGCTCAACAGTCACTTGTGTTGTCATTTTTGCCCTTCTGGTCTACGGCATAAGATGCCTTCAGGTATACTGTTCATAATAGATCCCAATTTTTCTGGCATACTGAGACCACAAAGTTTAGGTCAGCCATTCCCTGTTTTCCGGTTTGGCATTGCTGTGCAAGACATGGATTATCACAGGGCAAGAGTTTTCATGGACTTACTTACTGCAAGACCCCTTGACTGTGCAAGAACCCAGATATGTAGGTGAAAAAAATAACAGCATCTCCTGAAATGCAGTTCTAATCCTTGGAGAGTACTTCAGCTGCCATCTTCATCCTCACATTAATTCTTGCTGCTGCCATCTCTCCAGTATGACACCAGATATGTGAATGGAGGAGAAAGCTTGCCTTGTTTTCATTCAAAGAATAGTACCAGAGGGTTAATTCTTCTCAACAGATTGTAAGAAATCAAAGACTATTAGATCAAGCTGCTTGCAGAGAACAAGATGCTGTAAATTGTGAAATCAAAGAGTACTTCCCTTCTAGTTGTCCAGATAGCATACCAAAGTGTGTCTGTTGCCATATTTCATAAGGTAAACCTGAAATTTTGCATTAAATTATAAGACAGAAGCCTAAATATGATTGGTTTTTATTAGCTCACCTACTAAGATTTGAAAAGAGAGTAGAATTACTTGATAAACTTACCTGTGCTGCTGCTGCTTGGAGTACTATTTTGTAGGGCTTGTTTTCTACAAATATCCATCCATCCAATTTTAATAAGAGTAAAACTCAGACTAGGATACCAATTTCCAGATGCATTTTTGCTATCCTGGGGAATGTTTATTTTAATTTTGAAACAAAATGAACTTTACTATCACAGAATATTTTAAATTAAAACAAAAAATCTCAAATGATGTATTGACACAGTACACTTGTTTCTAAAACCTCAGAAGAAGCCAAATAAGTATCCATATTGAGTAAACAGACTATTTGCTTTTAAAGTATTTTAAACTTCTGGTACCGCTCCTAGTTTGATCTCTGGCTTCTTGATTATTGAATCCTAAGGGTAGGGTCAGAGAGCCAGATGTTGTCTCTCTTGTTTTAGGTCAGGAGTTGGGAATGCTTCTTTCATGTCTTCATGGTTTGTGACCTGTAGACACTACCGTAATATAAGTAATAATAAACACACTGATGTGCACCTGGTGGAACTCCTCTGAAGCCAGTGGGATTATGTTAGTATAAGGTAAAAATTAGGCTTATTATTTGCCTTAGAGGCATCCTACACTTCTTTGTATCTGTAAAAAATATGAACAATTACTCTCTGGGTAGTATTTACAGCTATGGTGCAGCTGTATGAAGTTTTACTGATGGTTCTCTTCTTTGTTTGTGTCAACAATATTTAAATGTGTGCTGTCATGGAGGGTTATTAGTGCATCCCTAATAGTGCTGAACACCTTCTTATTCTGTAATGCAGCAGCATTATAAATGGCAGTCTGTAGTGCCCTTTACAGTAGTATATCCCAAGCTCCTAGGACTGTTCGTCTACGTGCCATGACAGGAGATGGCACTTGGATTGACATTCCAACATCTTTCTTGACCATAAGTGAAGCTCCGGCATTGCCAGCTGACACTCTCTTTTCACACTGGAATTCAGTAGTTATAACTCAGTCTGTTTGCATGTCTCAACTTCTATTTTTAAGCATTGCTAATCCTCAGTTAAGGGCCAGCCTTCATCTGGCCTTACAAGGGTGCATGGTGGTGAGGGAGGTGTAAGGAGCTTTCCTGGACCTTGTGCAGTTGTCCTGGAGAGCCAGGCACAATTGTTACCTTAAAAGTGGGGACAAACAAGATGCTCTTGCCTTGTCTCCCCCTTGAATGCAGAGATGGCAGCAGCTGGAGGAGCTGTGCTCCACCATATCCCATATATGCCAGAGTAAGAATGTTCTCTCTCTGAAAGGTGCTCCACAAACGGCAATGTAAATCTAGACATCTCTTCTGTTGCAAGTGTTGTCTGAAGAGCGTAGCTGGTCTTTGAGGTGGTCGGATAAGTTTTTTTTTTAAACTGCGAAGGTTCATAGAATCATAGAATGGTTTGGGTTGGAAGGGACCTTAACGATCACCTAGTTCCAACCCCCCTGGCAAGGGCCAGGGACATCTTTCACTAGATCAGGTTGCTCAAAGCCCCATCCAATCTGGCCTTGAACACTTCCAGAGACAGGCCACCCACAACTTCTCTGGGCAACATGTTCAAGTGCCGTACCACCCTTACATTAAAGAATTTCTTCCTAATACCAAATCCAAACCTACTCTCTTCCAGTTTAAAGCCATCACCTCTTGTCTTATCAGGGTTAACAGTTGTCGCTTCACTCAAGGAAATTAGTGCTGTAGTCTCTGCAGTCCTATCCTTGCATTTGTTGTGTATTTTCCTAAACAGGAAAGTAGAGATAATAGCATGGAAGTCAGTGCAGTCTGAGCAAGCAGCCTGTGTGCTGCTGAAAGGGGTAAGGAAACTGTCTGCTGCCTGTCAGAGTGATATTTTTTCTGCTGGAAAACTCTGTTGGGAAGAAGTCAGGGCACCAAAATAGGGGTACTTCAACAAACAAAAAATTGTTTGCTTAAGAGGACCCTACTCTTGTTTTTCTTCTGTGTAGTTTTGCAATCCATCTCCTCCAGCAGCTAAATGAGGATGTGGAAGGTGACTTTCCTGCCACAGACTCCTCTGACTGCCCAGCTGCTGTTGCATCCAAACAGACCATGGAGCTGGAGAGTTCGTTTTATTATCTTTGGAAACAGCTGGCTTACTGAAGCAGGGAAGAATCAAGCCTGCTCTCTTGTTTCTTCTGGGAATGTTGAAGACCCTATAGATAGGAAATTATGTTACGCTTTCCAAAGAAAAGAGGTTAGTACATGCTATTGTTTCCTGGTGAAGGCTCTTCTTTGTTAAGTGGCCAGCAGAAATCGAACTGCTAAAGCTTGAAGAAGACTTGATTTCCGTGTGCTTTTACAATCAAAGTAGTAGAGAATTATATGTGCTCTTGGAGTTTTTATTCACCTTCTGTTTACTTGGTATCGTTTTTAGTCAGATGTTGAAACCTGTCTCCTGTGATGTCTTAAGTAGCCCATCCAGGTCTGGAGCAGTGGTTTTTTTAGCAGGGCAAGGCCTTTGGCTAATAGCAGTTGGAAGAGGGATAGTGGTTTAGAGGACATGCATAAAAAGGATCTAATCAGTAGTGATATCAAAGGATGTCAGCCAAGCTGGTCTTTTCTGGAGGTATAGTGGCTATAAGACATCAGCTTACCGTGCTGAAGAGGCCCAGAGAATCTCCAGGACTATAGGTTTAAAAGCATTAATCCATTAACATTAACCTTTGGGGACAAAGTAAAACACAATTAACTTTTTCTTTCAAGTTAGAATGTGCAATTAAAGGTTTTTTCATCCAGGCACAAGATGGATCCACTTTCCATCTTGCGCCTGGATCCTCAATATCTTTTAAGACCAGATGTGAAAGTCTATCACAATACAAACTCATCTGCCGTGTGTTAAATCCAAAGCCTAAAAAAGAGGAGCCTAACATCCTGTGCAAGTTAAATAAGTTTCTTTTCCAATAGATATCTTTGTACCCATGCCGAGCAAATATCTTGAGACACACTGATTTTTCCATTACTCGCTTGCACTGATATTTAGCAGGATGGTAAAGGTTGTGGTACTTGTTGTGCTCTTCTATTGATATTTTTTTGCTTTATTTACTAACTTCAGTTATGATATTTCCTTGAGTAATGATAAACTGGTATGAAATTGTCCAAGTCTGGACCTGAATGAAACATGCTCCTTAGTATCTGCCTCAAATCTGATTCAGTACCGAGTAACACACAGTGTTCTGAAAACACCAAGTATTGAAACTTCATCTTTTAATTTTTAACAGTAGAAATGAGAAAAGGAAATAACTGGCACTCTGTGTATGAAGACGCTATTAACAATTTTTTTTCATTTATTATTTTACCTTGTTATTAGGGAAACAAAAGATACTAGACATTTTGTTTTTCATGAAATTATATAGGCAGTAAAAGTTTGTGAATGAAAAAACACATTTTGCACTCATACCACAGCACTTCTATTTCATTTTATGTTTTTTTTTTTTTATTTCACTTCTGAGAGTACTTCTACTAAATCCAGGGAACAGTAGGAAACCCACCCAGTGGCTAATTTAACCTGTAAAAATTGTCTTTCTTCAAGTGAAAAAAAAGTAGCCTGCTGACTATTTCATATATCTCATTTCTTTTTCCAAGATTGTTCATTCATCTCTTGTGAAACTTCTGTTTTGGTCTGGGGGTTCATTTGTTTTTCTCCATTCATTTTATAATGTATTTCTACTACTAATCTGAACTGGAAAAAAAGATCAAAATTATGTATGTGCTTAGAAAATCAATGGACAAATATGCAAAAAAGATGAACTATATCTACAAATGCAAAATCTGTAGAAAAAGGAAGGAAAAAGGTCAGCTTTTTTACTGTTAAAATGAAGTAAGACAAAACCAGATTGGGGGTGGCATTCATGAAGCAAAGCATTCTAAAATGAAGGCATGCAAATATTTAACTCTATTTTTATATGGTTGGTCTCAATGTTTATATAGTGAGCCTATATTGACATGCCTGCTTATCTAGGTAAGACATCTGTATATGGCTCATTTCCCCTATTACCAGTTGTCTTTTAAACTCCCACATAACATATTTTTGATCATCTGTTATAATCCTGTTTGATGCTTATCTGAAAGCATTTCTTCTTCTCATTTAAAAAGTCTAAGTGGAATGTGACTGCAATCTTTTATTTTACTTCACAGTGATTTTACTGAAATATTTGGGTTACTTTTTCAGAGCAGACTTTTAGCTCCTTTCTTCATTCGGTTACTGTAGATTCTACTAATCAGATCTTCACAGCTATGGAGTTAGAGTGAAGTTTGAAGAGAATAAGGATTTGAGTTTTGCATTTAGTTGACATCTTTGCACATCCCTTTTTTATTATTGTGCTTTAGTCTGTGATTCCAACTAATTTAATTTATCATAAGAAAAAAAATTTTCCTTGTTCTGCTCCTCTTACAGACACATGCATTTAAAAGGCTTTGAGCCATCATGTCCCTTCCCATTATTTATGATCTGCAGAAAACATGCTTATTTAGAAAGTTATGTGACTTAGCCAGCAAATGCTGTTCAGTATCCAAAAAATAAGCTGTGGAGACAAAAGAATATTTATTTTCAAAAAAACTTATTTGATGGGATGTTTTACTGAATTCCTGGAAAATTCTCATTTTTGGTTTGAATTAAAATAAAAAAACGTTTGCAACTGCATACAGAATAAATGTATGTGCAAATGCACAAGTAATTTATGTATGCAGTTACCTCAACTCTGCCTATTGGTCTCCATCTGTGTTTGAAATGAAATGAGGAATTAGTGAGCCTGTGTATGCTAGTGCATGTGCAACAGGTGGGAGTTTGACCCAATCAACTGCACGTGATGTTAATACAAGTTGGGCTGAGCACTGAACTCCTTACAGGAGGAGGAGGTTTTTGCTCCTGACAAAGATGTATTTTAGGGTGAATTATGGCGTGGTTCCTACTTAGGTTTTACTCTTTGTTTTTATTGTCAGTGTCAGATTTCTTCCTTTTGCACTCCAGGACAGCTGTGTGTAGTTGGCACTGCTACTTTTTCCAACGGCACAGGTAAACGCTGATGTTTTATTGTTGAGTGAAGATCTGACCTGGGTCATGAGGCTGAAAAGAATGGTATATCTCCTTTTCCCCAGCACTCTGCCCTCGTTTGCGTCAAGGTTAGCTTAGCTTAATATCAAAGGAGCCTTTCAGGAAAGCAGTCTGACACTCTGGTATTCAAACATCATATTTGGCTGTCCACTCCATCTGATGCGCAGAATGTCTTTTGCTCCCCACCCTTCACTTTCAGTCCTTTGAATTATTTAGTATTTTATCAAGCAAGCCTCGTGACTACTCCGTGGTGCAGCAGATGGTAGGCCAGTCAACATTAACAAGTTAAAAATTTGGGATGAAGGGGAATACTCTACTGAGTTTACCTACAGAGGGATTCTGGGAAAAGAAAAAAATTATCTTAACTGGTACTTAATATTGAGAATAAAGGGCTAATCATAAGTCTTATGAAAAATGGTGGTGGATAATTGCCACTTGAAGTGGTGTGGACTTCAGACATAATCTTGCATAGCCCTGTCAAAAAACTCCTAATGCCAATACAAGGGTTTGATTTGTAGTCAGTTGACAATCAGCTAGTTTTGACTCAGAGGGTAGAGTACTACTGACTGAATTGCTAACAATGAGCAGTTCCTAGGAAGCCACTAGCCAAAAATGTGATCTTGCACAGCAATGCAGTACCTAATGAAACATGAAGAAATCATAATTTCTTATGCTGTGATCTCCTTGAGGCTGATAAGTGTTAGGAGTTAGCTGGCCGTCAGATCTGGGCTAATGAACTAGACTTTCTAGGATATGAATTGTGGTAACTACAAGATTTGCTTTTCCACTATCCACAGCTGTTGTCCAGCTGTGACTGTAAGCTGTGAGCTGGGAACATCCATTCTGTGGTTCATGTAACTTTAAACAGGCTAGCTGAGCTCCTGTCATCTCTGTAGGCTGTGCCACATGGAGGTTGAGCGAGTTGTCCATACTAACCTCTTTACAGTCAGGACCGTGTTGCTTACGGAGCCTGACCTGCATAGCATCAAACTGACTCAGCATACTCTCTGAGTTACAGACAGCACAGCAGAGACTCAATTCAACACTATGGTAAGAACTACTTAGATCAACTTCAATACCAGAGAAATACAAGTCTGGCATCAGTGTAGCTTTTTACCTTGAAATATTTAGTTTTAAACACAAGCTCTTTGTGCCATCTAAGATATTCCTTTACTGTCATTTTATGACATGGCTTTTCCGCTATCAGTGCAGCTGAAGTTCATATTTGTGTTTTGTATATTGACACATATCTCTTTCTTTATAAGGATTCCCTGTCACTGCTGTGAAACCTGTTTGGCAGCCTAGGCTTTTTTCCATACCCTGCAGAATAAATGACTCGTGTGATCAGTGGAACACTAATCTTCAAATACAGTTTGTCAGATTTATATGTAAATGATCTAAAATAGAGCCTTAATACATACCTCCTACTATTTGACCCTTTGCATCTGGAGGTGTGGTTCAGCTTGTGTGTCTGTCTCATGTTATGCTGATGGTGGGATAGTTTGTTGTTATTTGAGGCTCTTGAGTTTTGCCTTGAATAATTCATTTTGCAAAGTTCTAGCTGATCAGTCTCTTGTGTAATATAGTGGACCCAAACAGCCATCTTAAACTGGCTGTTCAGATATGTGCTGGCATAGCTGTTAGTGCAGTCACAAGCTCATTCACTGACAAATTCTGAGAGATGTTTTTATTGCTTTATTATGTTTGTAAATCTCTTTGTTTGTGCACACTGAACAGTGATTGAGCAGAATGATCAACTGCTAGCTATAATTTCCGGGCCATCTACTGAGCAGGTATAATAGCCCAGCTTATGACTCTCTCATGCTTTTAAATCACCTGCTACTGACATTGTTCACCCTGCACCGATCACCTCTTTAATGAAGGCACAAAATAACATATGTGGACAAGACCATGTCATGTGCTGCTTGAGCAGTGCTGGTAGTTACTGCTAGTGAAAATAATAGAACGTGATGCCAATCTTCTGACTTGCCTCCCTCTCTGCAGGAAGTTGTCCAACTGCATTCCTCCCTGTACTGAGCTATATTGATTATCTCATGTTCTACAAGTCCAAAAGTAAGCCCCATTTCAAAGACTGCACCAGAACATTTTGCAGCCATGAATAACAGTGGCTGCTAATTTCTATACTTTTGGAAATATTTCTCAAATACGCCCCCTTGAAATCCCTGGCACTGATGACTTTTTGCTCTGCACCTAGTGCGTGTGTATCTTTAATGTATCTTTTAGTTTTTAACCCTCTATATCTTCTTTCTGAAAGATCATTCAGATCTCACAGCTGTGCTGGAGGGCTCTGGCATGCACCAGAAAGAGCACGTCTGCACTGATTCACACAGAAATGTAGAAGACGGTATCAGATAGACAGCTAGATGAGGTCTAGCACACTGGCCCACAAGCAGCTCATAGTGCTCCCAGGAGGACGTAGGCTGGGTTTCTCAGGCTCCAAGCTGATTAAAACAAGAGGTAATGTAAAGGCCATATCGGGTCTCAGTTCTGGGGTTGGGGAAGAAGCTGACAGCTGTCTTGCAACTGGAGGTAAAAGGGGCACAGATAGCAGCCACAAGTATGGGAAAATCAACTGTAGGGACAGATAGTCAAGAGCAAATTAAATTCTGGTATGCCTGTGTTTTTCTTCAGGGTATGCATATATTCACAAAATAGCCATTACTTTGCTGTGTATACTTAGAATGTTAGAATTAGGCACCAAGTGCTGTGCTCACTGTCTCTTAAAGCAGGGCATTTCTGGTTAGCAAATTTTAAGTGTAAATAATGCTAATGTACTAAAACACCATGAGTGCATAGTGAAGTAAAAAACACATGATGTAGATGGCCCATATCCTAAAGACCCTGTCAGTGCCTGACACAAGACTAGCAGAACTCACTGGAAATAACTAACATACATTATTAACATGCGGTGGTATTTATGTATTTTATAGTTCTGATGAGGATTGTCACAGGAGATGCTTTTGGGAAAAGGTAGTCTGCATGGTTTGTCCTTGGGCATCATGTGAAAGTACTGCTTCTCTCTGAGACGTATGGGTAAAAAGAGGCAATGTGTTAAGGAGGTGAATGCAGGTACTGGTTTAGGGAACTAGAGAGATGCTTGTAGGGAAAGTAGGTTTGGATATCGGTGCTGCTGGCATATCATAAAACTAGAGATAACTCTCAATGTAGAAACACATGCACGTCATTAAAATAAATTTGTTGAGGTCTTTTTGCCTTAAAAATATATAATTTTAAAAACTTCAAATCTGACAATTTACTGCGTATGGCATGGAGGGTTTGTAATTGCATTTATTTCCTACAGCTTTTCTCCTAAAACGTCCTTGCTACTTTGCAAAGTGCCTGAGAACAGTTACCAAAGTTCTGGGCAGAATTTTTAAAGCAGGTATTGAGGCTTGTTGAAAATGTATGAATGAGATTTTATGTTCAGTTTAGCTCATGTTACATCCTGTAAGGTGAGAATCTTTTAGAGAATTTGTAATGCTGAATCTGAGGAATGTATGAAGTTCAGAGGACTTTCAGAATAGATTTAGATTCTATAATGCCTAGGGTGTGAAGGTACCAAATCTTATCATGAAACTTCACAATTGTCTAAAAGTCTCACCAGTGACTTCAGTCAATACAACTTACACAGAAAATTAACCATCTCTGAATTTGATCTCTTGGACTTTTTTTGTTTCTGAAGAAGCTGGTGCCTAACTTGCTTTCTTACGACTCCTCCAAAAAGGACAGTTAATTAACTGTGGTGATAAATAGCCAAAGACTTACTCATTTTCTCAAAGTATTCTTTCCTAACTGATTTGCCACTGTCTTTCAAATTGTCTGCTGTGAAGATTGTTTCTGTAGGTAAATTCAGGGTCATGTGGCTTCAGTGAGATTATTGTACAGTTTGCAGTTAAGGATGGGCCAAAGTCACTTGGGCAATATTCCTGGGCTTAACTCATCATTCGTAAAGTCCAGGTTTAACTGCCAGAATATTAAGCAATGCACTGCATACTGTATCATCTCCTTAATTATTTTACCTGGTCCTTTAGCTGACTGCATAATGGAAAAGAGGAAGAATATTGACTGCCACCTCTTTCCACTAACCTCTTGCTCCTTGGCTACTTATTCTTTAGAAAATGAAGTGTCTCAAGCTGCTGAAAGAGACCACCTCAGCTTGAATGTCTGTTGTACCAGGCAGATAAGTAGTTGCTATGTCAGGTTACAGGGACTTAGAAAGGTCCATAAAACACTTTTTTCTCCATTTTGTAGTTCACTAAAGTCATAGTGAACTCTAGAATCATTCCGCCAGTAATGAAGCAAGCTTCATGTCAGCTCTTTTAAAATAAATATATCTTAAAAAATCCCCACCATAATCAAACCATCAGATCTAAAGATTACTTCCTAGTGTAATGGATTGATGATATTAAAAGAAAAAAATTATTTTGGTTGATTTGAGTGCAAATTTCCATGTACTTGCATTATATACTTTAGGTTTCTAGACACTTTTCAAACTGCAGCTGAACTTTGCATGCTTAATGTAAGATCCCTCTGACATTGAAATATGAGCAATTTGGTGCTGCAAACCCTGTAATAGGATCACTATTAGCATCACAAAAGCTCCGAAGTAGCATACATGACAGGTAATAGCTGCTCAAGTAAGAGCTAATAGAAATTTTAGGAGAACTTATGCCAGAGAGTGTAGTTTCCTGAGCTGGATCTGAGCTGTGGTATCAGCCAAGCTGTCTCAGCAGAGTGGTGTAACCATGGGGTCTATTTCTATTAAAAAAATATATTTTGCTCAGGAACACAATCAAGCCAATAATTTCGGTGGAGAATATCTGACTTCTCATTCAACATCCATCAGTTTTGCAGTGTCGGTTTCCTGTTGGGCTGGGGAAATAAATCAGGATGTTCTTGTGGAAAGCAAACTTCTTATTTGAAAATGAGAAAGTACAAAAATTCTAGTTTTTTAAGGTCCCTGAGGCTCTCTGGTGTCTAGTGGACAATGTGGATGAAATGCTTTTTTTTTCTAGCTTAATATCTTTTTCTGATGACTTAGTATGTTTCCTGATACTATGCCAGGAAAGCACAACAAATGTTTTTGCCTTGTCTTTGCATGTATGAGGCTGATTGATGTGGCTGGGATTTCTTTCAGAAGCACATGAGAAGAATGGGAAACACTGCTGATGAGAACTGTTGCCCAAAGGGATGGGATGTACATATTGTGAGGATAAAGGAGTGGCTAAGCTGCTTCCTTAAAAGGGAAATTTACCGTAAAGTGATTTTTACAAGCTGTCATCCTGAAAGGAGTCATGCCTCATTTAGGAAATAGAACTTTAAGAGCAAGGAACATGTAAAGTATACACCTTGGATCTTACAGGGTATTAAAGAAGCTGAAACAGAATTGAGAGACTGAATGTTGCTTTGAAGAGCCTGGGAGTTGTTCCTGGTGTAACTTTTGTAGAGGCTGAAATAAATCTTTCTTCTGTGAAAATGTGGTGCTACAAATGTGGTATTAGTTAGTTAGCCAATCTTTCAGAATAAGGAAGACCTTTCTCTTTTCCAAGCTGTGCCTTGACATGGTATATGTTTGGGAGTAAGTAACTGCAGTCACGTCGTGCTCTGGGTGTAACTTCACTGCAGAGTGCAGTGGGAAAGGGTGGTACCTATTTCTTGAAAACCCAGCAAGTAAAGGAGCATTGGAGCTGAGAAAAAAAACATGTTGGTTTATTTTTTTTCTTTTTTTTAACTGAGACATCATATATTGAAGTGTGGAAACATAGTCATTGATTTGTCACTATATATTTGATCTTGTACATCCATGTTAGCCATTTAATACATGTGCAAGGAGTTTAGGCAAGGTTCCCCCCTCACCTTTGCAGAAGGAGCAGGCATTGGCATTCCCATGCGTGGCCTCCATCAGTGCTTGCACAAGTGACTGTCCTCAAAACCACAGGAGCACCAGGGGCATGCATGCTTGCCTGACTGCTTTGATGTCTTTAAAAATATCTCTTCAGAAGATTTAGTCTGACTTTCCACAAGGCAGTTCCCAAGGTGCATGTTCTGGTGTTCTTTCTGCTTATTTTGGGGATTTTTTCCCCCTGCCACTAGAGGGGTAAAGTTATTCTGCAGGACAAATTACGTACATGTTGAGAGAGAAGAAATTAGTTCAAGGGTGCATAAACAGCAGAGTATTATTGAAGCGAGTTTGGGTTTATAAAAAAAGCAAGAGTTTGCCTTGCAACTTTCTGATTATTTTGTTATATAAAACCCAACTAATTGATTTATATTTCTGGTCACATTTTATGCTGAGTGGACTCTATTCTTCTCTCTGGCATGGCAACACAGGTCATATTTTTCTGTCGAGTTGCTGCCCATTTTATGTTATGAGCTTTACAAAACACATTGTAAGATAAGCCATTTATATTAAAACCAAAGCAAGTATCCCATATGCCTATGCATACATATAAAATACACTGAAAAAAAAGAAAGTTATGAGCGAATGATAGTTGTCCCTGAAACAACAAGCAAACCAGCCATCTGTGAAGGAAACTAACATGATGTACTAAAGCAGAAACACAATATAATGGGGAAATGCGGTTCTTTGTTCAGATCCGTTTCCTATTAACACTTATAATGTTATGCTTGTGCATGGCATCCCCTGAGGACCACTTGGTCAGCCTTAAATGAATAACAGTGGAATATGTAAAAACTGCTAGATGCATAAAACTTCTGTGCACCCCTAGTCTGTTGTGTGTATGTGTTCCTTTTAAAGGAAATCTGAGCTATTTATTGCATGGAAGTTTGAGTTAAAATGCCGTTGTGTTGCCAGGGGCCAACCACTAGCAGTGATTTTAAAGGGTGAGAGCAGAGTGAGATTAGGGCAATTTGAGCATGATACTTAAGGTCTCTCTGGCTATTAGTGAAGGAGAAAACACTTTAGTATTGAAGGAGGGGAAACAGACTTTGTAAAGCCACTCTGCTGGGCTGATAGCAGTGAGAGAGGCTTCTGTGTGGGGCTGCAAATTTGATGCCCTTTTGAAGTCATCAGTTTCTTTGCTCAGTAGGGTACTGAAGCAGATGCTAGTCATGTGCATGAAGGACGTTCACGGGTAAGGCTGCTGTGAAGCACTTTTTCCTACTGATTCGAAGCTGAAGATTCAAAATAACAGTCCATATGTCTGATCTTACATCCTTTGCCTAATTTGGAGATAGCTCTTGAAGCCAAAGGAGCAAACATTTCTCAACTACCAAAACGCATTTGTTGGAGGGAGTGTGGGCATGCATACACAAAAAAAAGATGATGTGGATAAATGTAGGAAGACCTTGTTTATTGACTGTGTTAGTTGCAGAACTTCACCCTGGTATAAAGAGATCACCATTCCAGGTATTTAAGCATCTAGCATCATTAGAAGTTTAATACTGTATACAGTTCTACTGAAAATAATTCTGAAAGAAGCTGAATGTAACAACCTAAACAATCATTGAGATAGGAGCTGACATTTACATTCTGAAAAATAAGTGAGTTTGTTGACTGATACATGAGTTGCTGCACTGAGAGCATGTTCCTCTCCTGAGAGGATGTTGACTATCTCCTAAGCCTGTTTGGTGTTTAAAGACTGTCCCACTCAGGGCATCACCACTGCACCTTGATCCAGAGCTGTGGTCCTCCCTGAAGGGCTCTCTGATTAGCACAAGAGCATACGAAAAGGAGAGTATTTTTCTGTCTTAGCTGTCTGGCTTACTTAAAAGAATAATTGCTGACCTTCCTTCTAAGGAACAAAAGAATTTATAATATATTCAAATAATAAAATAACAGTTTGCTGTTTAGTCCTATCCTAATGAGGGAAGAAGCTGGGGGAGAAATCTAGGTGTTAAAAATAAAACAAGCCCTTTTAAGTGTAACAAAATTGGGATCTCGGAGTCTACAAGGGCAAAAGACATGCATTTGGTGTCTCAGCTTCTTAACTACCTTATTTACATCCCTCCCAAAAGCACAGCTTCAATATGGCTGTAATTAAGCAGAACTACTCCCTAAAACTCTCTTACCACAAGACATTCCCTCAGTGTCTCTCTGTGCAATATTTCTGGACACTCATCATATCCATTTCTCCACCCTGAGGTCTGATGAGTTGGGACTGATGAAGTCTGAACCATAGACTTTGAGAGATTTCTAACGGGATAGTCAGGAGGTGGCTGTTGAGTTTCAGAGCATGCCATTTTCAGAGTTCAGTGTTTGTTTTAAATCGTAAAAGGCACCTTAGGATTCCTTACAGATTAGTGAATAGAGCCTGCCTCCCAAATCTGTGCTAATGCTCTTGCTGTTGATTTTGTGAGGCTTTTTTGTGTGGAGTTTTTTTTTGTTGTTGGTTTTTTTGTTTGTTTGTTTGTGGGTTTTTTTGTTTTGTTTTGTTGGTTTTTTTTTTACAAAATTGACAGCATAGTAAAGAATCTGTCAGGTAAAGGAGATAAATACAATGGAAGAACAAACAGCGGGAGAAAAGAGGACTCGTGTGATAACATATTCTCCCTGGATGTCATAGACCATGTGCAAATAATGAGCACACCGAAGGAAAGGCAGAACCTGGTTAAGTATTGTGTCAGGAGAGCTTGTGATCTCAGGCTATTAAATACTACAGTGCTCTTTGAGAGCATTATAATTCAAAAGGAAGGTGACAGTGTGGTACCCATGAGCTGCTGCCTAGCATTGGGCTGGAAGGGAGGGGGGAGAAAAATCAGAGCAGGCTTTGGGATGAAAGAAGGTTACCTCATTTTCATAAGGAAGATCACTCAAATACCTGCTTTGACCTCTTGTGTTAGAGCATGAATTTCAATGAAGGGATAAATGGTGACATCTCACCCGTTAGCCAGTTTTTGAGGATTGAGTTGTATTATATTAAATCGTGCTTGGAAATCTCTGGTTAATACATTTAGAGAAACAGCTCTCAGGAACATCTACCTCCCTTCCTTCCTCCTTAAACCAGTAATGAATCCAAATTGCTAATAAAATATAAGAGCTCAAAGATGTTGTACACAGACTGGGCTGAGTATTTTTTTAATGTCAGTTTTCCCACAGCTGTTAAAATGTTACAGTCATTAAGGTATCAAAACTGTCTAGCCAAGAAGAGAGACTTTCCTTTCTTTAGACATTTGAATTGTTTGAATATTTTATTTAGAAGGGCTCCATTCTTTGTTTCATTCTTTTCTGTGGAGAAAGTAAAGCTTGTAATCTGTCTACACTGTAAATCTCAGTTAAGAGCCATTCACTGAAAAATAAACTATGCCTCCTCTTGTGAGGCTATTTTTCTAACAAAACTGATTATGTGCCGCAAACTAACAAAGGAAATTAGCAGACACACGTTGTCCTATCTACATTATCTGTTTTCCTAAATCGTAGGAAAAGCTCATTTTAAGGTTTAATAAAAAATTAATTTACTGATATTCAGTGTTTTTTCCCTGCTTTAACATGGGTTGCTGAGCAAAACCAGAGGGACTGTATTGTAGTTCTGAACTAGAAAAGGGCTTGTTGAAGGGATCAGGAATATTTTGAAGTGTATATATTTACTGAAGGAAATTAGGTCCTTTCCTCATGAGTGGGGGGAGCAATCAAAGGACCAAGGATGTCTTGCCCTCTGCAGCCCCAGGCCACTACATTCTGAATCCTGACCCAAGAGCGTGTTTTTTCTGAGGGCCACATGGCCATACTGCTCAAGCTGTGTTAAACCTTTCTTCTTACTATGTTTATATGCTGCCTCTTCATCTCCCTCCTATGTGACAATGATCTACCCACACGGCCTTCCCTACAAAGTAACTTGGCAAAAACTTTTTCCCCCACATCATCCAAGTTACTAAGTAGCTTCTTACTTTCTTGTCTTTGTTCAAAAGAGAACAAAAAAGCATCAACAGAGAATGAAAGGGTAGTTTCAAGGTACTTCAAGATGGACTTCAGCAGTGTTTTGTATCTTCAGGGGGGAGATCCAAACTTCCCTGAACTTAGCATCTTAACATGTACCCAACTGATGAAGAAACCTCCAGGAAAAGTTGGTGTGTTTCTTAAGATCATACTTGAGTTTCAAGGAATGTTTTCCTTCTTCTCATTTCCCCTACCTTCCCCCTATTCTTCTTTAAATAAAAAATGATCTGACACTTCCCCAAACATTAGTAGATTCTTTATTGTTTATTGACTTAGATGTGAAACTCAGCTCTTCTCTGTGACTTTTTGAGGGAAGAAAAATGAGAAACTCAGGTTGTGTCTATGTAAAAAAATGCAAAAACCCCCAAAAGAGCAAGATCACATGACCCATTTTGCTAAAAAATCTTAAGAATAGGTAATTTTTACTGTCATCCCCCTGAAACCATGATGTGTTTTAGGCTCTTTTTTTGATGGGGTGGAATAATTATTTTAAAGTTAATATAAATAGGAAGAAATCTGTAATGCCAAAGCTATAAATCTTTTGCTTTCATAAAAATTATGGAATCATTGAGCTATATGGCTGGAGGGGACTTCAAGTGTTCATCCAATGCTCTGCCCAAAGTAGGCTTAAATAACATCTACATCATTTCTGACAGAAATATCTCTAATGTGTTTTTGACAACCTCCAGAAATGCAGGGCACACATCCTATTGCTGTGTTTAACTGTACTCGCTCACTTTGAGACAAGGTTTTCTTTCAGGCTAACCTAAACCCTCCCTGATGCAAAAGTAAAAGTTTCTTTTATTCTTGGTTCTACTTAATATAGATACAGAGGAAGATATTGTTTCTTTTTTCTGTCATCAGCAGCCTTTCGTGTATTTGAAAATTCATTACATCCATCCTCTATCTTGTGTTCTGTAGACTAACCAACTTGCTCAGTCTATCCTTAGTCTTATTCTAGACTTTCTCTAACTGTCCAAAGGCTTCTCCTCTGCCTGTCCCCCCTTTAGCTAGGAACAATCCCTAAAAGTGGATCTGGTACTTCAGATGTGACATACTGAAGCAAAGGAAAGGATTCATACACCTATGTTGAAAAATGTGGGTAGGAAATAAAAAATTCACTTGATATTGGTGAGGACCAAGAAGCCCAGCAACACTTAGAGATGGTTCCCATTTGAAACAGAATATTTGCAATTGAAAAAGCTAGAAATAGATTCTTTCAGCTTCTCCAGACTAAAGGAACTCTGCAGAGAGGACTTCTCAGCAGCAACGACACCTTTGTTTTTAATTGCAGAATCCATAGCATCACTAATAAATCATGACAGTGTGACAAATGACCGGTCTCAGCTGAGGGATCCAGCCTGAAATCCCATTTGGTTAATTGTGTTGCACCTACCAAGGTTTCCCTTGGAGTGGTTGGTTCAGAGCTGACTCCAGGGGAAGTGTGCCACCTACTGAATCACCAGCTCTGCTTCCTGAAGCACCCTGGGATTTCCTTGGAGGGCTCCCAAATGCATTTGGCCAGGACCAACCCTGTTTAGCTTATGAGAGCAGAGCAGATCGCAGCCTGAGGCTGTTGTGGCTGCTAGCCATATTACTCATTGGGGATGTTTAGTCATGTATCTCTATGAAGGGAGACCATATTGCATTATATGTCTCAAGTTAGTTCTGCATATATTGTTTGTAAATTGCTTTGTGAGCCTTTTTGAGTGGAAAGAGCTGCATATGTATAAAATATTAAGACTTAATGGAGTGTATATAACATGTATGTATACTTTCAGGTAATTTTTATGGTAGCCATTCATGTATAGCTACATCATTGAAAATGTAATAAAAGAGACTGGGAAGGCAGCCTTTCTTAAGAGGCTTAACTGTTTCAGTTCTGAACTGTTCTGTTTTCACTGTTGAAAGTCTGGCTTTGATACTTAAATACTGGTAAATCTTCAGCAAGATGGTTGTTTAAATATTAGATTTATATTTTATTTATCATTATATATAATTATAGAAGTGAGTACTAGGATAAACGCTGTGCCGCTAACATTAATTGGAATAAAATTCCACTTGACTGCAGCAAGTCCTTATTGATATTTTACTACTAATAAATTCACAAATGGTAGGTGGCTTTGCATTAACACACCTAATTTTCTCATTCTAGGTAAGACACCCCCCTCTTCCAGTAGGTAACTTACAGCAGTACTGTACAAGTCTACCAATATTAGCAGGAGTTACACACTGAAGAGAGTGGATGCTGCTATATTGTATGAGGTATTTGCTCCCTCTCTGTAACTTTTGAAGGGAATAAGAGCTAGGCAAAACAGACATTGGTAGCTGAGTATCCTCACTGTAGGCTTGACTATTATAGTTGGTCTGGTTTTAAAAGTACAGATAAACCCCAAACAATGACAAACTAGCATGCTCTGTACCTCTGTACAGATTACTAAACCTGGCCTTCATTTTTTTTTCTTTTAAAGACACTAGTATATGTACTAGTACTAGTAGGTCTTTGATCCTGGCATTAATACCCCTTATGACCTCCCTGTCTGAAGTCTTTGCCTTGTTGTACCTCTGCTTTGACTGTATATAGCAGGAATTGAAAATAAAAAAGCATTAAAGAACTGCTGGCACCTTGTGGTAAATGGTTGAAAAACATTTTTAGCAACAGTTTAGGCTGTAAAACGTACACATTTTCTCAGTCATTAAAACTATTCTGATGAGAAAAGGACCCATATTATTTTATGCCATTTACATCCATTCTATGACCCTTCAGTCTATTTTCTGCCTGCTGCCTACAATGTTACCTGTTGCATACTGAAAATAAGGGGTTTTTTTAAAGCAGTTTGTAAAGGTACAGTGGGACTGACTGCTTCCAAATGAGATAATTTGGTTTGCAAGACTACTGAGTGAGAGGCAAGACTACTGAGCCAGAGCAGATTCATATGCAGGAAAGAAAGCTTAGCTCAATGGAAATATGTTTAGGCAGAGAAGTTAACTCAGATGTTTCCTTGTGCTGGTTTTGCTGCTTATTAGCTCAATGCAGATAGGCAATATGAAGGACGTGAGTTGGGTGGGATTTGAAAAAAGCAGCGCCGTGGCTTGGTGAACTGAGTTGGGAGGTTTTGCTCAGGAAAAAGAAGAATGAGACTTCAAGGAGCCTTATTGTAAGGGAAGTGTTGTGGTGGAAGGGAGCAGAAGGACTAGGGAGGTCACAAATGTAGCCTAGAGCAGGCTGAATAAGTGAGAACAGGAAGAATAAAATTGGTATTGTAGACCAGGAGAGCCAACAGATTAGATCAAATATATGTGTGAAGAAGACAAAACAGAAAGTTCTTATATAAAACATTTCTTGTGAAGGAGCTGATCTGTGTTCCAGACAGTATATCAGTCTGTCTCTCATCTGTGCTTGTTTCTAAATTCACTAGCACTCTGTACTTTACAGACCATTTTCTTTCTATAAATTTTTTATAGAAGCCAGGTTAGCTGAAATGAAAAATAGAGTTGTTTTGCTTAGGTACCTAATTTAAAGCTTAGCGAAAAAACCTGAGGAAAACATAACTGGCCTAAACAAAACAAAACTTTGAAGGGCTTTACCAAATAAACCCTACTTTTTATCAATGCCCTCTAAAGCATTTTTTTAGTGCACTGTTCTCTTGAAAAAGTTCAACTTAGTTCCCAGGGTTTCTGACTGTACAACTTTTTACACTTTTTGCTGTCCTTATAAATGACAGACAAAATAGTTTAAGGAAATATTTTTTAAAATATTCATTATCTGGCAAAGACCAGGCCTGCAGTATTTCAGCCTAAAAAGGGAAAGTTTTGGAAGTTTTTAAAAGTATCTGAAAAAGGGAGCTAGAATGAAAATGATGATACAACTGTCAACCAAAGTTTTCATATCATTCATCCTGCAATACTCTTTTAAGTCAGCGTTATCTTTTTACACAGTCACGTTTATTATATATGCATAATACTTTCTGTATGATAATATCTGTTATCTAGGTGTGCATTTGTGATACATATGTGTATTATAAGCACAGCAGTGAGGCAGACGAAATCCCACCAGTCACAACCTAGAATTAATTCTGGATTTGCTTTGTGTCTGCCTGATTGACTCCCAATTGACTAAATTCCGGAAGCTCCTTTTGGGTACCTGCAGCTTCCATTTCTTTTAACAGCACTTGCAAATATTTATAACACCATTTTGTTTGAACACTGTGGAAATGCTGACCAACTAAGGAATGAGATGCAACTGAAAAGAGATTTTATGACTTGATCGCCAAAATATAGAGGACTAAGAATCTTATGAGCTGTCCTGGGTACAAATTAAGTGGTGATTGTGAGGGCTGCCCATCTTTATGTCTCTTTAGGCTGAAGACACAAAATAGCCAACATGGACAAAGTGAAATAAAAACACAGGAATGTGAAAACATATTAACTGACCAATAAAAATAATAACACTCATGATAATCAAGCAAACAGACTGTAGCTTGTGCTCTGAACCTTGCCAAATTTGGGTCTGCTGGCAAGCCACCAAGAACAGCACATCCAACAGACAAGGGCCCCTCATCTGAGAAAGCCTTGCTGCAGTCTCCAGAGAGCTTTGCCCTGCGAACTCACGGCAAGAGCATCCCAGCTAGTCTGAACAAATGGCACGAGATTGCTGTGAAGGAAGATTCAGCTAAACTTGCTTTCTGTGTGAATTGAGATTAAGTGAAGGAACTCAGTTGTTATTTAGTAAAAAGTTTCCTAGGTTACCTTGGAGTAATTTTAACTGTGTTGGTATGATGTAATCAGCTGGTTTAACATTTAAAGCTAGTAAAATATGTGCACATAATTTTTTTTTTTTAAAGATGTGCCTCATCACTTTCATTTTGCACTCACTTAACTCAATATTAATTGTTTGCATTGGCTGAGGATTTATAAACAGGCTTGGGAGTGTAACGGTCTAGATTTCTACATCTGATGGCCTGAAAGTTAGAGGGAGTGAAGACTTTTGTCAGACTCCTAGATCTTTCCTTCCACACATGCTGGCCACCAGATAAATCATGTGTATGAGTTTATAGTGGAGTCAGTTCTGGATGTTAAGCAACACCCAGAAGTGAAGTTCTTGAAATAATTTCCTGTGAAAGCAACAGTAGACAGATTTGTAATCACGGATCAGGGCATTAATCAAGTAAACAAACCATTCATTTTTTCCTGTGACATTCTTGAAATCCCTTTTAGGAACACTGAAAATTGTACATAATGATACTGCCTAATAACAAGCGTAACTGGAGCAAAATGGCATGCAGTGACACAGGGGGCTTCTTAGGTCGGTGGAGCATAGATGTAAAATTCCTCTCATAAAAGTGCTGAGAGTCAGCAGACATCTGAAATGTTGCTTAAATATTCTAGTAGTATTAATACTACTTATCTCCATTGTAGTTAAAACACTTTTCCTCTTCAAAACTTTCCCAAAAGTTGCTTGTTCCACTCTGTCAGCCAAGAGAAATTTCAGGCAGGGCTGAGAGTGAATCAGTAAATAAGGGTAAACTTTGTCATGCACTGTTATTCCCTTTGACAAATTCCCACTCAGTAAAAGCTGCTGACAGCTGCAGACTGCTCGACAACTACAGCTAATGTGGAAGAGTCTGTCCTAGGGAATAGGACAGCTATGTTTCATTCAACATGCATAAAAATGAAGTTTGCTGGAGGGGAGAGAACTGGGTAGTGTTGAAAGGGAAGTGCCAAGTTGGAGGAGGCTACTTGTGGGGCTACACAATGTTCAGTATAGTCCTCATTCTGATTAGTGTTTTCATTATGATTGCAATGCACGTATAACAAGTACTGCTGGTGATGCAGGGTTTGGAGACACTGGCAGTACAGAGAAGGATCTGGATATCATGCAAAAGAAAACAGAAAAGAAAAACCAACCAAAAACCCTCGGTGAGCTTTGAGTATCGAAGTAATG
Source organism: Cephalopterus ornatus (assembly GCA_013396775.1). Taxonomy (NCBI): domain Eukaryota; kingdom Metazoa; phylum Chordata; class Aves; order Passeriformes; family Cotingidae; genus Cephalopterus; species Cephalopterus ornatus. The sequence goes on along the minus strand of VZRE01007322.1, from coordinate 238,364 downwards.
GCAATGGAATCAAATTCAGTATTAAAAAATGCAAGGCTGTGCCTGCAGGGACTAATAAAAATTTCTAGAAGCAGAAGAAGCTAGGAACTCATCATCGGGAAATGGCTACGTAGGAGGAGGGCTCACGGATTAAGGTAAGTGGTCATGTAGTGGCAGCAAGCTTCTGTGGTGATCTGCTAATTTCCTAGGAACCAGTACTCTTAAATAACACTGCATGAGGAAGATGGCTTTCCAGAGGCATTGAGAGGTATTAGGCTGGCATGTTGGATTGATCTGAAGCTAACTTTTAATACTGACGAAAACATGCTAGGGAAGATGGGATGAGGTTTGTTACCAAGGGTCGTAAAAAAAAGTAACTTCAGGAGGAAAACTTCGCTGATTAAGGGATACATGGAGAGAGTTGGCATGTTCAACACCTTCAACACAAAGTGTTGGGAAAAAGGTCCTTGCAGCAGGAGTCTGGACAGATATGAAAGAGGTACAATTATACTGGTAAAAGCCAGGGAAAATGATGTTGCAACTACTGACGTGCAGGGTGGTGAGACATATGTTCCGGTTATGAAGCAATTACAAGAATATATAAGCCCTGAAGTGTTTTCAACCTAAATTCAGGTTGGCATCTCCATGCAGAATAATTAACACACAAAAGCTTGAACATAAGGGATAAAGACAGTAGAAAATTTCTAAATCCTAAGAAATTAAATTCATGCTACTTGGAAGGAGGAAAGGACGAGAAAGTTTTGGGCAGATGGGAAAAACAGTAAAAGCTCAGGGTTTGGAAGGTTAAAAACTCATGGGACAGATCCCAGCTAAGAGAGGAAACTGATCAAAGCGCTGCTTCTCTTGTACCAAAACTATTAAGTTATAATCACAGAAGTGTCCACTTGTGCTACATCTTGGGCTGTGAGTGAATTCTGCAGGTTCTCAGATTTTAATTGGTTTACCCTGTTTCCATAATAAATACTTTTTTTTTTTCAATTTAAACAAAAGTCTAGTTTGTTTGGGTTTTGTTTTTATTTAAACTGAGTTGTGGATTATTTTTCAACAGGGTACACTTTTTCCAATACAGAATTTACAAAAGTGCCTCACTGACATGGGCTGCAGTCACTAAGGAAAAGCACAACCATTTGAGTTTGTACAGCAGCAGGAACAAGCTAGTGTTAGAAGGTGTCCAAGCAGAAGACTGTGTAAATCTAGTAAAAACAGTTTGTGTGGAATGTGTGCTTACTCTCTGTGTATTTCAGTGTGCATGCATGTTTTGTAGAGATATTTTTATTATTCTGGAGTTTGTTTGGGGTTTTTTACGCAAGAATGGAAAAGCTGCATGTTTTGATTCATAGAAACTGGCATCGAAAGTAAAGCATCATCGTGCACTACAGAATGTGAAAGTGAAGTTAGAAATTATTTCTCTTTCATTTATCATTAACAGTGAAACTAGTGGTTTGATTCTGACTCTAATGTCAGTAAAATACAGATGCTTTCTTTTCAGAGTCCTGAAAGGATTTGTCTGAGTGTCTGTGAGAGATCTGTTTGGTTTTAGTATGTTTAGAGTTAATAAATAGCCATACTTTTCCTGAAGAAAAGCATTGGAAGACTAAACAGTATGTAAATCCTAAAAACATAAGTGAGTACAGATGGACCTCACTTGATTTCAGAAAAGATCTATCAGATAATGAATCTGTGGCTGCAGAAGTCACTATAAAGAAGACTGAAAGGGGATTTCCTGTTTAACTCATATTACAAAAGAAAAACAAAATAAAAATACAATAGTTATTCACTTTTAAAATATTTAAAATATCTACTCATGTAATAGCTTTATGTTACCAACAACAGAGTTTTAATTCTTATGGCTAACTTGTTATATTGGAGACTTCACATTACATTATGTTTCAATAGGAGTCACTGCAAATAGGAAATTGCAGGCTGCCCCTTAGTTGTGGCTGCATCTCAGTTTCTGTGATGCAGACTTCTTTGGTTTCTAAGAAACATCAAAAAGTTCTAATTGGTAGTGAAAGAGACTGGGGTTTGGGTGTCAAGATGCTGGATGTAAACAAAATTCAGATTTTTGGATAAAGCCAAGTTAAAAATGGTACCACTTGGATCATGAATTCTCATCATCCTGATAGTGGTTGAATGGTGTAAACCCTGTGTCTGAAGATGAGCCAGGATCAACAGAATTACTTGGCTACTTGTATTTCATGGAACTCTAAATTTAAGTCAGTTTGTCCAGCAAGAGTCCAGAAAACATTTCCTAGTGGCCAGTTATAGCTGTTCATTTTCATGGAGGAAATATTGTACTGTCAGCTGGTTTACTAAGAAAAGGGGGTGTATCTTTAGAAACAAGCTATCTTGTGTATGTGTTTATCAGATAGCACTGTAAACCTGTCCTGCTGTAATGATGGTGATCTGAGTCCCAGCTCTCTCCTTTCCCAGTTGGAACTGAGTTCCATGTATTTTCCTATTTTTTTTTTTTTTAAGTTTCAGTAGAATATTAATTATTGTTATCATGCTGAAAAATAAAGAGCTAACAAATAAAGGGCTAACAAAAATAATGGATATGACAGTTTAGAGGAAGGATAAAATTTGGTTTAGAGCTGAAATTTATTTTAGAGCTGTACTCTATTATTCAATGCTTACCATACTGTACTTCACAGCACATATTTAATTACAGCATATGAGATTTTTATTTTAATCCAGATTTTGCAATTTTAGCTTACTTTTCTGTCTGTTAGAAGCACAATGGGGAAAGAGCATCAAACCCAGATCCTTTTTCCTGTTATAAGATTTGAGATCAGCTATATGTGATAAACTTTTCACTGTGTCCAAGATAAAGCCTGTAGGGTTTTGCACTAAAGATTAAGATATCTGAGATCCGGGGTCAAAATACTTAGGGTAAATGGATGGCAAAGCTTCTTCAAGCAATTCTAAAAATAGCAGTGTCTTCACATTTTAACCAGAACATTCTAATTATACATTACAGTAATTAGAATCCCAGTTGGGGAAGGGAACCTCCCGTTCATTATGCATGAACATTAAAGATTATATGATGGTTTTTACCTAATTGCAGCTGTTTACTTCTGTCCTTAGTCAACATCTCCCCTTTGCACTTCTGTGCTGTTTGCTGGCTGGTTGTGATCTCCCATGTCAGGGGTGACTGCACCACGCGACTTTTTATGGCTGGTCTGCAAGATGCTTTGGAATCTTTCGGGGTTAATGGTTATACCAAAATCTAAAGCATTATTTATTATTCTGCATAAATTCATACATTATTTATCTTAAGTATTTGTGGTTTATAGCTGTAATAAAATATGTGGCTACTCTGACTGGATGATTCAGTGACATATAATTGGATACAAAACTCTTTACTTCCAGGTCATCTGCTTGCCACTGGCCCACGGTTATTTGGTGAGTATATAGTAAGTAGGCAATTCTATTTCCTAGCAGTTGAGTGTCCCCAGCACAAAAAAACCACATGATCCCAAGTTGCTTTAACATGCTTAGAACTGTTATTAGAGCAGTGTTTCTTATCTTGAGATCATTCTTGAAGAGTTGGGTTAAGATTCATTGCCAGACTGTTTGGGGGAAGTCTACTGGCCATCATGCCCATTGCACATTTCTGTCTCCAGAAATGCTGGACTCAAATTTTGGCAGTTCTTCTTCCCTAAATATTTTCAGTAGGGTGTTTCTAATGTAGCAGCATGTTTGAGCATGTGTGTGAGAGCGGGATATCTTTGTTCCAGGATTCATTTAGACTTCGTCCAATCCAGTGTCTTAGAGAGCTTACGTTCAAGAAATCTGGGGCAGTTCTCACAAAGGATATTTCCAGATACTTTATTTCATTAGAGTTTGGAGAGCTCATAGGAAAACCAGCTATACCTCTGATACAGCTCAGTGCTGAGCACTTTGATCTGAATCTCCTTAAACAAAAAGTGTCTTTTCCCGAAGCATCGAAGTGAGTTGGGAACATGTGCTCCATTATCTTATGAGCAACTTGAAGAATCCACTCTTAACCTTGCCTTCCTTTAGGTCAGCTGAAATTTTGGACCTTTACATTCTTATGTCCTTGCTAGTGACACCTAGCCTTCTCAGACAGTCTCCCTGTGCATGCACTTGTGCAGACAGTCCCTCTGTCCACTACAAAAACAAAGGACACCCAAGTTGAACTGAATGCTGAATACCACCACATGGGTTTGCAGTGGTCTGTAACTGAAAAGGTTCACTGGAAGCAATTTGCAAAGAAATCTTTAGGAAACCACCTGGATGGTTATTTTAAATTAAAAAAGGAAGAGATGCCACTTTAAAAAAATAATTTTTAATACTAGGTTTAAGGTTCCATACATGTGATAGTCATTAAAGCTTATTTAACCCTGAAATTATCTGGCCTCTTTAATTCCACAGGGACTGTAAGGCTCTAGGGTTAGAAATGAAAAATAATGTCAGAATGAAAATGAGACTTTCCTGAGTGGAGGACCATTATTGCAGAATAGTTTCTTAATCAAGCCTCTTTAAGAGCCAAGTAGCGGAGAAAAAAATAATCAGGCTGTACTGCTTTCATCCACAGGTCTTTGCTGATGCTTTGGCCACTGATTGAAACAGGCAAGAGTCAGTCCCAAAGGCTGTATGTGACAAACTCATCTAAAATGCTTGTAGGACTGGTGATTTGTCCATCCACAATCTCAACTGTAGTACATCCAGTTCTGCGTTACAATACACATTTGAGATAATTCCAGTGCACTCTGACGGTTGGGCTCTCAAAATTCAGAGCTTTCTGATCATTGAGACTGGAAACTTTCAGCAGCAGCAGTGATTTTTGTCAAGTTTCTGTTACACCAAACATCTGTGGTGTGCCCCACCACCCTTTCCCTAAGGATGAAACATTCTGTAGGGAGGGTGTTGCAAGAATTCCTGAACTAGACAACTAAGCTAGAGTCATAACTGTGCTGGCCAGGGCCCTAGTTTCAAGAAGGCTCCCATCAGAATTAAAACATCCCATAACTCTCATCACAACAGCCCTATTCTTGAGCGGGGCTGAACATGGAAAGTTAAGGCTGGGGTTGGAGTGGGGGGAGAATGAAAAGACAGACAAGTAAACAGATAAAGAGGGAGCTCTTGCATGCAAGTGGAATTTCCTCTGAGCACAGGACATTCTTTATCATTAACTGGTCTGTCACAGGAAGGAAAATGGGAAAATTGTGTTTCCTGTTAGGGGGAAGAAAAAATCAATCAATAGGCCTTGGAAATACCTGCCTGGAAAGAACTTTTTGTTTTCTCACCAGCAAGCACAAACAAGTTTTTAACTCCTTTGGTTCATGAGCTCTGTTTTAAAGCAGTTTCTTTCTTGAAATAGGACTTCAGTGTAAACATGTAATTTAGAAATGATCAGCAGTTCAGAGTGCTTCGACCTTTCTTCTTCACTTCAGAAAATGGTCTTACTCCTGGAAATACCTTCTGTAAGACAAACACTTTTGAAAGCAGTTCAATTCTTCTGAGTTTGTGTCTATGAAGATAATAATAATTAAAAGGGTCATTTACCATACACAAGCAGTTTCTTCTGTGCTGTTTTGGTTAAGACACTCAAAGATGGGCAGTGGATCTATTATTGCTTCTGGTGAACAAAATTTTCTTTTGTAAAGAGCACAGTTGCCAGGCAAGTGGTTGAAGCCTCGAGAGGACAAGGAACTACACTGCAGCTCCTACATCATCTGTTTGTTTGCATTTTGCTCTGAATACCTGCAGTGGCAGAAGTGAGGGTTTTTCAGAAGAGTGAGAAGGCTGCAGGAGTGGCTGCAGGAATGGATGTATTTACACAAGCGGCCCCACAGTAACTTGTGTCTCTCAGGGCAATCCTTTTTCTCTTTGGTGGCAGCTTCCTTCCTTCCAAAGTTGGGCCTGAGAATTTAAAGTTGTGCCTCAGTTGTAGCCACATTCCCCTGTTCTGAGCCAGGGATCTGTCCTGGGCTCATGACAACATTTATGGCAATGTCAGCAGCATAACTGGATGAGCAGAAGCTATGTAATCCAGCAGTGTAAATGTAAGAAGATAAAATAAAAAGAAGGAAGGAGGGAGGATGACCTCTTAGACATGCACAGAAAAAGGGCTGGAAGTCTCATTTTTTTAAATGGAGAGGGAGAAGTGGGCTGAGCTTAAAATGAAACTATCAGCAAGGCTGGAATTAAAAGAGGGCTTTAGGAATGATCTAACTTTTATTTTATTACATGACAGAAGACAAAAAATCAATAGCTGGTAATTCAGACATAAATGAGTTATACAGGCCATTGACACAATGGACCAAACTTTATAACAACCACATCTGATGCTGTCAAGCCACAGGCTTCAGTGGCGCCAGTAATAATTATGGCTGATCACCTCTAATTCAGAGCTGCCTTGCTTGATAAAGGTGTCACTCTGAGTGGCTGCAGCATCAATAGCAGTTGAGGATGTCATCCAGCAGGTCAGGCTGCCATGGAGAACTGTGAGGTTTTCTAATTGAATAGTACAAACTCTTGGTTTACTCCCCCTCTCATTCTATCTGTAAATATAAATGTAACTTAAACAAAAAGTCACTTGAATTCATGACTGCTTGAATACAAGACTAAACCATGACAGAAGCTAATGATGTAGATCCATAGAAATATTAAGATAATTTATAACCATAAGAGTATGTTCAGAGGAAACTTTGATACTTTACAATAGTCTCTGTTGCATTGCTGCTGTGATCAATTAGTGAACCCAACCCGAAAAAACCCCAGTGTGGTAAAATGGTGCTAGGCGATAGAAATTGCTTTTCAATGAACTCACATCATCATGAAGAAGAAAACACATTGACTTTGCAGTTTTCCTACTGTTTTCTGAATTCTGATGGCATAGGTGCATCCACTGAATGTTGGAAAACTCAGTTTCACTCTTAGACATGGAGTGAAGTGGCTTTGTGAAATAGTTCTTGATCTATAAAGAAAGGAGTAATTTTTGAATACATGTATGGTGTTATAGGTGCCAAAAATACTTACATCTGCAGTTTGATGTTGAAACTATTAGTCTTGGAATTGCTCAGGGATGCTATGTGTACTCAGACATTTTCATTTATTATTATTACTACTACTACTACTTAGTCTTTGCATTCTTTTGTGGACCAGCTGCTTGGTGCTGTGTTTACTACAATTAATTGTGACTGATGAACAGGAAAAAAGCCCTCTATGGAGGAGAACACGAGAGGTATTTCAGCCCTGGTCACTAGCATTTAACATCAGGAGGACTTAGAACCACAACATGATGCAGCAGAGCCCTTTGCACCACAATAGCTTTTGCTTGCACACATGAAAGTTTATAGTAAGTTCTATTTAGAAACATTCTTTGTCCTTAAAAAATAAAAATCACTAATATCAGATAAACACCAGAAAGGCAATAGCAGCAGCACAGCAGTGAGTCAGTTGTAAGCTTGCAGTGCTGTAGGGTTTGGGGCTTTTCTGGTACTTTTTAAGTCACGGAGAAAGAAAGTGCCTTGCACCTGTATGTTTGCATACAGAAGAATACAGAGCAAGAAACAGCCCTGTCGTTTTCCTTCAAAAACGTGGGACTCAATTCCAGATGTGCACTGCTGAGGCAGAGAAATCCCAATCTACGGTGTAACTTCCTTCTCCCCAGACCCACACACACGCGCTGCGTCCGCTTCGTGGCTTTTCCGTTGCCTTCCCCATCTCCTGCTCCATCTCCTCCTTTTCCAATGGCCGGACCTTCCCGAAGCACGGACCATGCGGGAGTTCGGGAGCGACGCAGTATCTTCTGATGCTCCCCAGTCAATCATGACATCCCCGTTCCTGGTCCCTGGGTTTTCCTGCGCTCCGGCAGGCAGCTGCGCAGGCCCTTCAGAGGCAGAACTGTTTCTTTCTCTGTTTACCCGTTTCCAATGGCAATTGCACCACCGAGTCTCAGTACGTCTGGAACTTGGCCTGGGGCTGTTTTGGTTACATTGAAGTTTTTGCTTCAGCGCTGCCAGATTTAAATGGTGACTTCACCAGCACTGAGCTAAAAAGGAGAAAAGGGGAGGAGGGAGGTAGTGCAGCGAGCGGGAGCGAGGGAGAGGGCCAGGGCATTACATCATCGCTTGGACGGGAATCAAATGGGAAGGATATGACTCACTCGGGCTAGTTAAGCTTTGGCTCAAGTTCTACATACACTCATTCCAGGGCTCTCATGTTCTGCACCTCAGCAGGGAATTCAGGCTCAGTGATGTCCATGAGGTTTGTTTTTAATTTTCTTTTCCTTTTCTGATTTCTATATAGTTCCCCCCC
>VZRE01007322.1:118889-230060 GCA_013396775.1 Cephalopterus ornatus | reverse complement strand
CCCTTGCCTTCCTCCTCCTCTCCTCCTCCCCTCCCAAGTCCCTCTTTCCCACTCTTTTCCACTTCTACAGAGTTTGTTTTCTGGTGCGTGTTACCTCAGCTCTTAGGAGCAGAAGCCGTTTTTTTGACCAAACCAAACCCAACCCAAACAAGGAATACAGCAAACTTGAGAGAAGTTTGGTAGTTTGTTGTGGTTTGGTTCCCTATCGCCCCCCCCCATCACTGTGTTGCTCCTAATCGGAGGAGACAGGGAGAGAGTTAAAATGCAGGAACCAATCGCTTGGACGGTGATGTAATGCTGGAACTGCAGGGTTGTTAAGTAATGTGAGAGGAAGGGGGTCAGGGTTGCAAAGCATTTACCTGCTGTCAAGGGGCTTTAAGTTTATTATCAATTGCAGTCACTGTAACTGGCTTCAGACTGCACTCTCTAATTATTCACAGACTCCCCTTTTTTAATCTTTTATTATTAAAAGTAAAACTATATTACGGTATTTTAAAAAAGTGATATTATCACAGCTGCAAATTATTTTCCACCAGGGTTTTTTGATATTTTTTAAATGGCTTGAAACTGGATGTCTCTTTCACAAAAAGCCCGGAGAGAGCAAAAAGAAAAGAGAAAGGCAAAAAGGGGTGGTTCTTCGAGCGTGGCTGGTGAATTTGAAACTGTATGAAGAAAGCAGTTCAGCCTCTGCCTAGCAGAGCGAGTAAAAGCTCCACTGTTGAAAATCTGCTGTAGAAAATAAAGCGTTTGAAGGAGGTACTTAGCAGAGCTCATCCCAATAACCTTCAGCTTCTTTAGCTCACCCCGTGCTTGTGGCTGGTTTGGTGGGTGGCTGTCCTGCCGTTGCTGGGACCGCGGAGGTCCTGACTCTGCACAGCAGATCCCTTCCTGTCAGGGTTCTGCTCTCTAGAACAACCTCGGAGTTGGGATACCTGCCTGCCTGGGTTTCCTTTGCAGGACAGAGCACTGTGCTTGTCTTAGTAAGTCTGTCTGTCTCCCTACAGACCTTTCTGTTTTTCTTCCACATAAGTAACAGTCTCTAGGTCTGGCAGGATGGGAGAAAAGGTACCTCTTTCCTGAGTTCACTGTGAGTACATTACCCTTAGGATGGGCCACAGAGTTTAACACTGAGTAAGCCCCTGCTTGTGCATTGCTTGTGTTTAGATGTGGGATGAATGTGAGATATCAGGTGTGTGTTGGTGTCCTGAGGATACCCATTCTGCTCGGAGGAGCTCTGCATCAGGTTTCTGTGTCAAGACCTGTCTGCTTTTAAGATATGGTTCTCGGAAGTGCCCCTTTGAAAGGGAATTTCTGTCTCAGACAGAAGCGCTGTATTGGTGTCCAGTGGATCAGCAGCAAACTACAGATTTGCTTGGCTAACTAAAGATAGCCCTAAACATACTCTTAAGAGTTTGGTGATTTATTTTTTTTTTTTTATAACCTGTACTGGGGACTGACTGAGCAAAATAACAAACAGCATTGTTCTGTGGTGGTGGCAAATCCTCTCCATCTCTTTCCGAACAAGACAAGAGCCCCAGCCAGCTCCTGCCTTCCCTTCGCTTCCCCTGCAAAGCTGTCTTATGTCGAACTGTTATGTTCCTCCACTTTATTCACAGCTTTTCCTTAAGTGCTCTGATTTCCAAGCTCCTCAGTCAACTGCTAAAGCACAAACAATTGCTCACGTGCCAAACTTTTATCATATGAGAGCCTAACGTAAGGCCGCACCCAACTCTGGCCCACGTTGCAGTGCAGATACACCATATGGATTGGATTGCGCAGCGCTCTGTTGAGGATGTGTGGGTTGTGGAGGGAGCTGGGCTGCTGCAGGAGTTCCCGTAGGATTTCTGACTCATACTTTCTCCTAGAAATGTTGGGAAGTGCAGCTCCGTGGACCATCAGAATAAAGCATAGTAGATTCTTCCCTGCTTTCCTGCCTGCTTCAGGTGCTGGAGTGGACTTGTCTTCACTCTTTCCCTTCCTGCCTTTTCTGGCTGGAGACTGTGAAGGAAAAGTCCACCACTGCTGTCTTAGGATAGTGTCTAGCCACACTGGCAAGGTGCTGGGCAGAGGATAACAGCCTGTCACACTCCATCTTTGCCTATGCAGAAATGTATCCTTGCTATTTCTTTTATAAAAACACATGTAAAATACGTGGTATGGCCTGAAAGTCTTTGGGTATTGAATTGCATTCCATGGGGGATCAGAGTATCACTTGTCTCGTACTTGCTTTTAATATTTCACCTGTCTGGAAGGGCAGCAAAGGAGAATGTCATGATGCTCTAGTCAGTGTGAACTGACTGATGACCCTGCCTTGTACTCACAACTTTCAACTCACAGCTGTTGATTCACGCTCAGTGAAGTTAGATAGAGGGTGTAAAGATGTACATCCTTCTTGCCTTTCAGAAGTGCACTGTAACTTTAAGTTACAATTTACTGCTGCTACTTCACTGATTTCAACCCAGCACCACAGGAAAAAAAGAAAAAAAGCATCTTTCAAAAAGTTGCAGTTGTGAATTCCATATGCATACACACAGGTGTGTGTATGTATGTATGTATGTCATTGTTGAAGAAATGAAACACATAATTCAGGAAGTATAACTGTCCAAATGAGAGTCAACAGCTCTGATTATGCTTGACAGGTGCTTTTGAAATGCACATTTGTCTTGGACAACAAAAAAAAGATAGCTACCCATTTTGGATTCCTCTGCTGTTAGCTGCTTGGCTTACCTGGGAGCTAGTGTGCGGGTTTGCCAATAGACTTGAAGCTTCATGGTAGAGGTCAGGAGCTCTGACAGTCAAGTTCTACACACTTAAAGCTGGGTCTTCTGGCAAGAGGATTTTCTTATTGAAGGATGATATCTTTAGGAATCTAATTTTTAAACAGCAGCCAAGAGAAATGTTAACAGCACTCTGAAACTGAGCATCAGAAGATATATTCAGAAGCACATGTAACCTGTCAAACAAACCAGAGGCCAAATACAGCAGAGCTGGGGAGTGATGTTTGCGCTGGAGTGCCGACTGTGCATAATCAGCCTGTGAAGAAAGGCAGTCTGCTCTGAGCAGAGCCCGGCTGGATGACTACCAGTAAATTTTCCCCACCAAGATCCCAAGTAGCATTTCCGCCTGCATCGCTGAATGTGTGCGTTGGCACAATATCCACTCTATAAGCTCTGTGATTTTAAGCCATAATTTGGTGCTCCTTAGCTGGTCTCTGCATGCATAAAAGAACTGGCTCTGTACTTGTGATACAAAAGCAAGAGGTAAAAATCAGACAGCTTGTTTTTATTTCACTGAATGTGATCCCTCTGCCCCTGTATTCCTCAGTTTTCCTAGCTCTACAGTGAGACTATTTCCCTTAAATATTTTTGGAAGACTTGGTTGATGTTTGTGAAGCCCAGTGAAGCTTTCAGAGCTGGTGTCATGAGTGCTGAGGTCAGGGCAGGTCAGGTGTTGGACAGAGGTTGTGGCAGGGCTGGCCTCACATCACATTTAGGACACAGCGGGCAGGAAGGCCAAGTTGTTTACTACACTTGGGTGAGGGTGCTGGGGCAAAAGCAGGCCTCCTGTGCCCTTCCCCATCTCTCTCTACTCTCACCTTCCACCCTCTTTTGTTCATCCTGCACATGCCTGGGCCATGTTCAGCACAAACTGTTGAGATCAGCTTTGCTGAAAATTACACTTCAGATCAAAATATGAGTTAGGTTACTCCAGTGTGAAGTGAATGCTGGGTCTTTCTCTGCAGCTACAGATAAACCAGATAGGAAGGTAATTACATCTCATTCCTATCTGACTCTCTTATTTGCCATAATCTCTTTTAATCCCTTTGATACTCATCATAATAATGTTAATCTTAATGAACTCATTTGGTATTAATGCGGATATGATTTGTAAGTTCAGAGCAGGCTTGCCATTCTTGTTTAGTGTTCATTAATATCCACTTAACTGTATTTATGCTCTCTTTCTCCTGCAAATGGACTTCTGTATCTTTGTCTTCCACCTAGATGATGTGGCAATTCCCATAGTGGAACTCTCTTTCCACACTCAGGTTTGTATTTCCTTTCTATTCTTCTTCCTACTTACAAGATCACAGAGCAAAGAGCTGTTGGAAACACTGCGTTCATCTACTAGTGGCTTTCTGTACCCCATCGCTTAGTCATTTCTTCCACTTTCGACATCAAAAGTGAAGGAACCCTTATCCTCTTATTTCTCATTCATGTGGCATTCCTTCTTAGATTGATTCAGAGATATTACCTTACTAGAGCCCTCTTTTTACTGTCTCAGAGGGTGAACAAGTACGAGACACAACCCCTAATCTTGGCAAAGAGGCAAGTTATTCGTTGTTTACTACCATACTCTTCCCGAGCACACTGTTTATGGGTGGGGTACCTTGCCCAAACATTTTCCAATATGACCAGCCAATTTTTGTGAGTGAGGACTACATTTGGATGTTGAGGATGATCCAAAGCTTATTGCAGTGAATGGGAGTGCTGCCTTGATGGGCCCTGGATAAAATACGTGGAACTATGCTCTTTTCAATCCTTTGAGCACCCACGTATTTTTCAACATCTCTAGCTTTGGAATGTGCCCTCTTGAAAAACTACTTGTTCAGCCACAGTGATCCTAGAGACTGATGAACCTTGGATCTCTATTAATGTGTGATTTCCTCTCTACGTGGGTGCTTGTGTTTGTTTTTAAACGTGGCATGGAATTTCTGTGTTGTAGTGCTTGCCATCCTCCCTCTCCACTTCCTCCAAACACATTTTTAAAGCCTTGATTGTCAAATAGCATGAATTATTTTTCAGTTCTCGTGACACACATTTTGCTTTTTAAGTCTTTTGAATCCTGACAGAGCCAGGAAAGTATCATTTACTTAACAGAACACTGTTTATTCCATCCTCACTTCCATTCTTTATTTTATGTCCTGATGTTTCCTTGTAGTGTCAGCTTCCAGTGTTAAAATGAGTAACTCTATTGAAAACATATAAGTTTTAATTTACTGAAAGATTTCTGCACATTATAATAAAACTAGCTATTGTCTTGGTAAAAACTACTAGCTGGGAGTGAGAATTACAGTCTCTCAGATCAGCACAAGCTGTATTTCCATAGTACTCTTTATTTTAACATAATATCTTTCATTCAAGAGCACTGCAGGATATTTTGCAAATTGCAACCATTAGTCAAACATATTAAAGCTCTTTATTAGTATGAATACAAGAGGTATTCATGTAAATAATGAGATGGAGAGTTTTACTGCAGATATCTACAACTCTTGTGCTGCTCCATGACCGTAAAGAATACGGTCAGTGTGCTTCAGATGGGTGCTATTTTCTGCAGATCAATAAATCTGTGCCCATTAGCAGCAACAAAACAATAATTATAATAATAAAAGTTCATTACACATTTTTTAAAATATCAACTAGTTATCACAAGCCCTGTAAAAAAAAATATCAGTAGAATGTTTTGCCGCACCGGAAAAGCCCATCAGCACCAATAATCTTATGTCAGATTTAACATGAACTAGTTTTTCCCAAACAGAGTCTCACAAACCAGAACAGAAAAAATGTACTGGACCAAATTCTCCCTTGACCGAAGTTTAAGGCCATGCAGTATCATGAAAAGTCAGAAAAGTTCCAGTACTGTATTCTTTGTTATCATTTGGTTTTCAGGTCAAAATGAACTTTTCTTTCACTGCAGCTAAGGATGTGAGCTGTATTTCTCTTGTACCATCACAGGACTGCAGGAATTCTCATTGCCCTGAATACTTTTTAGTTTTCTGGTATACTCAGGATAAGTGAGTTTCTTTTGCAAATTCACGTAGGAATAAGATTGGCTGGAAAATCAAAATAAACACTTAATTAAGGTTCGGTTTACAGATTGCCTGAACCACCAGGTTACTTGCTGTTGGAATCTAGTGTTGACAAGTATCTTCTGTGGCCATTCGTATGAAAGAGGAATGTGTTGCACGAAGTGCAGATTAGTACAGAAATCTCTGTATGCGTGGATCTGTATCTGCATATGGGGGGGCAGAGGGGATGTCTGTTGCCATATTTGAGACTGTAAGGCAAAATTAACTTCTGTTATTCCTAAGCAATCATATCAGAAAGAATTTATCGCATGAATAAGATTTCAAGTTGATGAATTAAGGTGGTGATATTGGTATATAAATTTCAATGATGATTCCTTTCTTTTTGAAATTAACACTCTATTAGCACCCCTCAGCTCTACCTCACATTTCAAGTTTTTCTTTCAGAATGAGAAAAGTGAATTTGGGGCAAAAATTCAAACAACAGTTAAAGGGGGACGTTGCTGTGGATCACTAAGTGTTTAGTTTGGCTTTTTACTTGTTGATCTTGTGCAGTATGGAACTTTTTTCATTCAGAGCAAAACCCAATGCAGCTATTGCAATTCAGTAGATATTCTAATATGTTGAATGAACAAACAATATATAGCAGATTCCCCTCTAGTAATGAATTTAGCCAGGTTTTTTTCCATTTAGTTTTAAACTGTTTTGACAAGACTTTGTAGTGCCCTATAAAAGAACTGCAGTACATACTTCAGGAAAAGTACAAAACCTTATCAGCAACATTTAAAAAAAAAAAAGGCAAAAATAAATAAATACTATAGGAAAAAAAAGAGTTAGTTGGAAAAGCATGGATTTATAAAGGTCTACTTAGAAAAGTGAAATGTGGCTGATTGGAAAGTTTCCAACAAGGTTGAATAATTGTTAAAATTTGGGCTTTTGATAACAATGTTTTCAAGGTAAATTGGGAATTGTTTTAAGAGAAAATGCTTTCCCTTTCAAATTGGTAACTGTTTTTGCTGAGAACTACTTTTTTCTGTTATTCAAAAAAGGTCTTGAAAAGGAATAAGTTTCTGACTTGCTGTACACTGAAAGATGATTAACCTTTGAACATTTTATTTTCTGTTTGATGTCCAGTGTCTCTTCTAAATTGGTGTGTTACTTCTGATTTGTTTCTGTGGGAAAATGCCCGCAAAGTGTGAAGAATAGCAAATGATAAAACAGGCAACAATACTCTGGCAACCGCATGTGTTACATTCCAGAGTTTTAAAATTTGGTCTCACCTGGTCTCACCTGGGACAAGTTCTTGACTGATAGCCAGCTGCAACTCTATCTAACACCTCTTTCCTGCCCCACCCCCCCTTCCCTCTAATATATAGTTCTTTATCTCAGGGGGACTTATTTTAAAGATGCAATGCTCCAATAAGAGGACTTACAGGAGTGTAGATCTGATGGAGCTGGATTAGGAAGGGTGTGAGTCTGCTGCTTCCCCGTGTAGCACGGAGCACTGAATTTCAGCAGCACATCTGCATTGACATGTGTCTCTTGTGCAGAGTAATTATCAAATAGGACAAACATTAGATATAATAAGTAGTTGGTTGATTTGGGGTCAGATATTTGGGATTACCCAAACAATCCCCAGAGGACTTAGAAAGATCTGTGTTATGAGAATACAAAATTTCTGCACCCAACCAAAATCTTGCTCAGTTTTGGGTGAAATCTGTTTGGACTGTTGAATATCTCCAAGCAAATGGGCACCCCAAAACTGTGCACTGTTCCTGGGTGAGCCTGCAATGACTTATGACACTGCAGCAGAGGAAGGTGGGTGGGTTGTTCTGAGGACAGATGTCATTATGGACGTCTTCCCTAGACTGAAGGCAGAGAGTATCTTGAGAAGCAGAGCGCAGGAGAACTTGGTTTATTTAGCCTGCACGGAGACAGCTAACTGGGTCTAAATGCAGCCTTTAGCTACTTACAGGGTAGTTACAGCGGAGGCAGAGTCTGCGCTGCTTTGTAGCGTGAAGATGGAAGGCAACAGTTGCAGGTTTCAATGAGAGAAATTTCCATGAGACCTAAACAAAGAAAGGCTACCGCAGGAGGACTGTGGCAGGAATTGGCTGGAGCCAGTGTCTGCTGCTGTAGATTTTCACACCTTGCCTAAACAAGGCCTCCAGCACCCTGGCCTGATACTGCATTTGGTCACAGCTGGAGCAGGAGGTTAGACAAGGTGATCTTCTGAGGTGACTTCTGCCTGAAACTATTCTCTGTACCTGCACTGGGCAATGATGGCAGCACTGGCTGTCTGTACAGGGGTTGGAAGCAGGAAGAATTTTGATGAGGAAAAAGCAATAAAAAAGGCAAATGGTGAGATAAGAACATAATGTCATCTAAAGCATAACCTGTGACTGCTTGTGTCCACCTTGTTTTGAGAAATAAAGAGTGTATGCACCTCATGTAACAGCTGTAACGTTGGACTCTAAATTGCTGCTGCTGGGGAGAACATGAATTATACTTCAACGTGCTTAACTTCCTAGGTTTCCCACCATGCTGTAAGTGACAGTCACCTAAGTTTTAGTAGATGCCTTATAAACATGCAAAGATAAAACAGGAAAAATGGAAACCAGCCATTTTTGGCTGAAATGTATGCCAAAATGCAGTCAGATATCTTTTCAGTTTATAAACAACTAAACAGGTCTTGTTCCCTCCCTGACTAATCATCTGTAGTTTTTGTTTATAGTCAAGAATAACAGAATTCTAAAATGCTAGGATAAAATCCATCTCTGAGGTACTTCCAAACCAGTCAACCATTTAAAGTACCCTCCCCCCACACCCCTTTCTATTTTTTAAAAAATAAGGGAATTAAATCGTAACAAACAAAACTTCTGAGCCTTCATGGTAATTTTCAGCACGTTTTACAAAAGTTGGAGACAAGCTTTGACCATAACCATGTGAGAAATCCATTTGCTAATATCCCTGTAAGCTCAAAGGTATGTTTTACAGGAACTTAGCTAGCAAAAACTGTTCCCACTGTAAAAGTAATGGCACATTAATGCCTTTTTGCAGTGAACTCCCTGTATACCTTATCCTGTGTTCATATTTGTCCATTAACTAATGACTATCCAATATGCTGTCACTACTATCACACGTAAAATCATGCATGCTCAGTTATTTTATTATTGCAAAATAAATAATTTATTATGGATTATAAGATAAAGACTGAGGAACACTGCCTGTGTATGAGTTTTCACTAACAAAAGCCTGTGCAGTGATGCTGACTCAGTCTTCATCTTGAGCTAAACGGCTCAGAGAAGGATGTTGTTCCTATTGATGAGGTTTCCAAAAGTGCAGTCCCAGGGTGTACGGCCTTGCTCTCACTATGCCCCTGGTACATTCCTTACTGTCATGCGTTCACCTTGCTTGCAGACTCTTCTCTTGTGATCAAGATAAGGTCTGTCCTTTTAAAGTACTGCGCCTGACGCTTCGGTAAATGTCAAAGATGATTTTGCACTGCTGTCAGACACAGAGCAAATCATGGAATATGGATGTGTGGTAAAAACTTCCTGGCTGGAAGTTTTCCCTTCGGAAAACAAAACAAAAAATCCCATGCTTTCCTGTACAATATTGTATTTTCCCTTGAAAACAGCATTCCTACCCAGTTAATTTATTACTGAATCTAATCAGTCTTCAAGATAGCTTTGAAATACCAGTGTTAGTTGTGTTTTTCATTAATACATTGATACTGATGTCCAGGTTTCTAATTAGCTGTTGGAATCAGTTAGAAAAAATATAGGAAAGAAGACGTAAAAGAGAGGAATGAGTTGTAATACTGGTTGTTTTTAATAGAACAGGAAATGAAGAAAAACTGACGGATTTAAAGTTTCTTTTGTGTCACTGGTGTGCTTGAGGCAAGTGAGCTGTAACAGTTACTAGTGTTATGTGAATAACAAACTTATTGACTTAAGGACTGAAATTAAAAATAGTAATGTAGGTTAAGTCAATATGATTTAATTTCTTAATTATTCTGTGCAAATAAAGAGCAAAGACATTCTCAGGTTTTCAAGAAAATTAACTTTTTTGAAAGAACTAAGTAACTTTCCAGAAAAACACAGCATTTCAAACTTGAACATTTAGAAATGCTAAAAAATTCTGCTTTTCCAAATATTCTATTCTTCTCCACTTCTAAGATTTATTAAATATAACTTATTAGTGAATTTAATAATTTTGGTCAACCTGAAAGTGCTGCTCTAGCTTTTGAGCTTGGCTGCAATCTTCTGCATAAATCATGTCAGTTACAGTGCAAGTGAATTAACCACTGTAGAGTATATTTAATTTGCACATACTCTATAGATAATTGAAGCCTCTATCCTCATATAACTTCAGGGTTTAAGTTGATATCAGGAGCCTCTAGAAAAAGCTTTTTGTCATTTCTAACACAAGCATGGCAGAAACATTCTTGCTATGAAAAGTAAGGGGTTTGGTGCAGAAAAGCTTTTGCGACTTAATTTTTTCCAGTGTTTGTCGTTGCCCAGGGTGGGTTTCAGGGCCAGCAATGCATTGTGCTATACTTTCATCATCTCTGCCCTCACTAGAACTAGCTGTGAGTTACTGTGGCTGAAGAAATCTTGCAAGGTTTGTAAAACTGAAGAATATTAAAGTAGGGCATGTAAATTCATGAAGCTAGATGCTTTCAGGACTGGAGACTAGATGTCCATAGCAGATGATTGAGAAAATGTGTTTTTGCACCAGTGACAGGTTAAAAATAACTCTCCACTTTTAACACGATTTCCAATTTTTCAAGACCTTTGGGAAGGAGTTGCTTTTTGTGGAAACCTTGTGCACAGTGACCTAGAGAGTTAAATCTTCTCTTTGGTGCCTGCATTCCCTGGAGTTTCAGCAGCTTATCGTTTTGTCTGTCTGGGATTTTGATGATTTGAAATACCAAAGGGAGCTGGAAGGGTTTTCACTGTCACATAGTCCTGGGGACTGGTGGTCATTAGAGTAGGTGTGATTGGATGCCCAAAATGATCATTGCATTTCAAAATCATGTTTTGGTTTGCATGGGATATTTCTCAATTATTTTTTCTTCTTCAGGTAAGAGTTGGAAGTTAATGAAGAAGCCCATAAAATTCCATTTTAAGGTTGCATTCTTTAAGTCATAAAATTAAGGTCCTTTGGGTGAGACAAAATGTACTAAATATTGAACACATTACTCAGGATGATTTTTTTTTTTTAAATGGCCTTTTTCCTCAGAAAAGAAAACAAATGAAACATATGTAATCCTAAATCTAAGAGGAAATCTATAAAAATCTGCCAAGTTTCAGGGGTTTTTGTTTTTGGTGTATAGCAAGGTTTTGGCTGTGATATGCTTTCAGTTGGTGTAGTCTTTATCCTGTAATGTGGAGTTCTCATTTGGTTATTTCTCTTTGCACTGATCCTGTTGCTTAAAAAAAAACCTCTGAGCAGTTACACCATATGTTTATATCATAGCTCCTAATGTCAAAATTTTAATTGATTTTCCCATATTCGAGGTTAGGAGGGGGCTGTATCATGTTCCACTACGTCATAAAAACAAAAATATTTAAAATATGTTTCAAATAAAATGGAGGGGGAGAAGAAAAAATGCCTAACTTAGAAAAGATGTGGGATTCATTAACAAAGGAAAATACTGGCCATGGACCAACGGCAAGCCAAATGTTTTGCCAGCAGTTTGCAGTTCACAGTCATCATTGCATGTCACTCTGCCTCCTGCACCAGCCCCTCCAACCATATAGGCCTTTATTTTAAAGAGAAACCTGTCTGGTTTGAGTTGAATAAATTAATTTGGGTTTACTTAGTTTAAAAACAAAATATAGAGGGCCCAATTTTATTTCATTATGCCCGTGGGTAAAGCAGTCCAAGGTAATTACAACCACAGTGCTGGTTGCTCTATCTTAATTAAAGAGGGGTTTTTTTGCACAGAGGTTTTTGCACAACATAATAAAATAGTTTGTGGTCTGGCTAGCCTCAGTGTCACAAGAGTGTACTCAGTTGAGAAATTGTCTAGCTTATCCAAAAGCTGAGGCCCTTCCATTGAAGAGGAAGCATGGAGCTGCTCAGCAGAGCACAGGTAGTTTACAGTAAGGGCACCATCATAAATCATGTAGCAAACAACCTTTCATACGATCTCATACACTAAGTGGCATGCTTGTCAGCAGCAATGAATTTGGACTTCAGTAAGTCTTTAAGCAATAATGTACTCTAAAATGTGCAACACTGTTACACATCTGTGACCAAACCTCTTATTTTTCCAGACTTTCCTGGTGATGTTTTGGGTTGTTCAGGATTTTTTTTTTTTTGGGGGGGGGGGGTCTCCTTTGCAAATTAATATGATTTATTGCATAGCAAATAATTTTAAAGAAAAGGCATCAAAGACATTTAAATAACATACTTGGGATGCTAATTAAAAAACCCCAAACTCAAATCCCAACAAGCATGGCTAAGATAGCCTGTTATTAGAAAAGTCAAAGGAGGCATGTTTGCTAGCTAAATAAATCAAGTAGCGTTTTAAAAACACTGTCTCAGGGATGATTAAGAGTAAGTGATTTTCATTACTACATTAAGTTCTCCTTTCTGTTGTGGTGCTTTTTATATCACATCAAGCTTAGCTATTTACTTACGCTGCTTTAAAAAGCCCCAGCACCTCACTTACTTAAATCATGACCTGGTGCATCGATTTAGACAGACAGCAGCCCAGGCTAGCTTGACTTACTGCTCAGGAACCTGACACGGGTCCTTCCTTTGTGTGCTCCCTCTCATGCAGTTGGTAAAACTGACTGAATTCAGTTTGGCAAATACCACTGGACCAGACCCCGGGGTAATTCCAGTCAGTAAAATTTCACTGCTTCCAACAAGTTCCCCTCCCCTCATGGTGATTTCTTTCAAGTTGCACAATTTTCCCTTTCCTTAGATTAGACTACTCTGATATTTAATGTCACCAGTTGTCCCTGAGCCAGATTGTGGTTGCACTACTTTGCACATTTACAAGGGCACAATTCACAAATACTTGTGAACCTTGCAGGGAGGATCTCAAGGTTGGAATAAGGAACATAAAAAGGGCACTAGATGCTTTGCTCAGTGACCATTAGTGGATTTTATTTCTTTCTGTTGGGGACATAGATTTTCCTATGAAGAGACAAATGGGTTTAGCTTCAGCTACTTGAACCGACACAGTTTCACCTGAGCTTGCATTTGCAGAGAAGGAAATGCCAAAGGGATGTGCACTGTACCCCAAGCCAGGACTCCAGCCAAGGGGAGGGTCAGCTGCATTTGGGCTGCTCTGAAGTACCGCTAGCAGTGGCTGCCTGCAGAACAAGGGGAGCTGGAACATGCAGTATTTGACAAAGCTGCAGTGTCTTCCAGCCTCTCTAGGCATGGCCCAGGTCCTTGGCTACAAAGTCCTGCGAGTGTGATTATAGACATCTGGTCTTCCTAGAGTCTCCAGGCATAGAATTAGGCATGTGTAAATGGGGAGAATTAGCCTCGAGGTGGATCAGAGAGACTTCCACCTCCCACATTAAAGTTCAGAACATGAAAATACTGATTTACTTCCCACTTGGTGAGACAAGACTGAAGCAACAACATCCAAATATGCTTCTAGGATGCAGCTGCCAAAGAAACGTTTCACAATGAACACAGAGGGGCATCCCTGTGGCAGCCTCAGCTGAGGTGCTAATGATTTCATAACCTGTTCTTTTATTATGCAAGCTATAATACTTGCTGAGACTATTCAGCATCGGAATTCCTGCCAGGGTAGGAGTCAGGGCACAGTGGTGGATTGATAATGGTTTTGCATGTGTAACAGATCTGTACTGTGTTTTACATACATGGCTTTGAAACTACAAGAAAACAGACAATTTCTATTTCCATTTGCATTAAAGGCTTCTCATGAATATGGACATTTACTGTGACCATAACCTTACTACAAATTAAAATCAGATCCCAAGTCCCCTGTGAAAAAGAAGCTCATTATAATGTATGGAGATGTCAAAATGATACTAAATGACACTTAACTTTAAACCCCAAGCACTACATTTATCTGTAGCTTAGGGTTAAATCTACAGTGGAAATAAGACCAGGAGCTAAGCAACGTTTACGGGGGTGAGGGATGTCCCAGTAGATATATGAAGAATAAACAGCTGGTTGTATGTGTCTGCCAAATATGAAGTGTCTTGCGTATATACTGATGCGTTTTCTTCTCTCAAATCACAGATTATCTTTGTTACATATCCTACACAGACCAGGTCAGATTTATACGAGGTGTAATTTGTTGATTCAGACCGTTTGTTGTTGCTATAGAGAAAGAGTTAAAGGCAGATTTCCATGTTGGTTTATATGAACCGGTATTCCTAAATACTCAGTTTCTCATCAAATTTTATGTAAGAACCATTTTAAGGACTTGTTATTTGGTAGGCTAATACAAGGGCTAAATCCATGCTTCACAAAATAGAGAGACCAGGGGAAAATAAAACAAAAACATGCTGACCTGCAATCTGACTTTGCCACTATTCTTTACATTAATTTGCCTTTCCTCTTAAAAAAAGTGAAATAGAACGACAACAGAAAACGTGGAGCGGAGTGAGTAAGCCATGGCTTCCGACCCCTGGAAATCGGCCATACTCACTGCTGTGCAAATTCCTGCTGCTCTCTGAGCTGAGATCATACTGTTGGAGATGGCAAGTGTATAGAGCACAGATCTCTATCTTTCTTCCATTGCTAAATACTAACAGTAAAAAATAAATGCAGGTGATGCTGCAGGCTTTGACTGGGTCTATTTATGTGATTGTTGGGATATTTTAACCAGATCAGTCAAATGTCTGGCTCCATGTGGCCAAATCAAATAGATCTGATGTTATTGTAAACTGAGTGGAGCTGCCACTTTGCTGTTTAGGTAAAGTTAACGTTTTTTAACATGTTCACCTGCCGTGTGTTGCCGAGTCTCAGGGCACATGTGTGGTATTTTACAGGAGACATCTAGAAAAGGACGAGTCTTCTCCTTTCCCTTCTTCATCTTCTGCCTCTTCCCCTCCCTAAGCTGACAGTCCTTTTCCTCTGCCCTCCCAACAGCTCCTAGCAGTTAAAAAAACAAAACCAAAGAAAAACCAACAAAAAAACCCGACCACAAAACCAACTAATGTTTCTTGAATGTCAGCATGCACTGACTGTCAGGCCAGCAGGAGAAACAAATTGCATTGTCAGAGGCCTTCCACTGACAACTCCAGCCTACTTGTTCCCACAGTTTAAATCTGGAAACTCTTAATTCAAATGCTGCAGTTGATTCTGATGGCTATAGTGGCACTTCACTGAAAAGCAGTACTTTAGAGTTGGATTTTACAGCATCAGTAAGTCAGTGGGAGTTGAAATGATACTTGTGTTCCTGGGAGGGCTGTTTTCAGACCTGCGTTGTGTACAGGAGGCCTGGGCCGTGTTTACGTGAGTGGCATTTACTTCAGCTGTACAAATGCAGCAAGAGAGGCCCTCCTAGCCTGGTCAGCCTGGTCTTTTAAATTATTTTGTACAAAAATTGCTTCCTCCTTGCTGAATTGTAATATTGAAAGCTGTGAGGTGCAAAATCTTAAAGTTATCCAGTACCCTCAGAGTTTCAACACTCATCTGATTCAGTTTTTGTCTCTGCTGATCATAAAGCTGCTCTTTTACTTTGTCCGGCATGGCAGCTTTCTAGTTAAAGCACTGTTTCAGCAGCAGTTCTCCAAGGGGAAAAAATGGAGGAAAAAAGAAACAGTGCAAGCCATAACTATTCATGGAGTATACATGAACACTTAGGGTTCATGTTAAAGACATTAAATAAATAATTAGCTGTGGGTTAGTTCATAGTGCAGACTATTGGAAGTTGACAGGATGACCTGAGCTTTTTTACATGATTGCCTACTGACCATTAAGCACTTTACTCTAAACTAGCGCAGAGGATGTTATTTTAATTTTCAACACAAAGTTCTAGTTTGGGAGAATGTTTAGTCTTTAAGACAACATGTCTTTCAAGATAAAGATATGATAAAATTTAAAAAAAACCCAAACAAAAAACAAACAAACAAAATGCCCCTCAGGTGTGAAACGCTAAACCAGAAACAGTACAATTTTGAAGAGAAAGATGAAAAATAAGCTTTTTTTTCCTTAGTATGATGTTGCATATCATTAACACACATAAGTCAGTATTCTGGGTGTAATTTAGGAAAGTATCTTCTTAGGGGTCATACATTTTTATGGGTCTCATTCTGTTCTAAATGACTGTATTAGCAGCACTCCTGTGAACTTTAATGGCAAGAGCATCATGCCCAAAAGAACATCTGCCACCTCTTCTTGCCTTTCTCAGCTCAACTGTACGAGCTGCACAAGGTAAATAGGATGATCACAAAGAATTGTTGAAAGCTGATTTGCAGATCAGCATATTGGGTTCAGTGACAGTATCAAGAAGAGCAGTGAGGGTAGAATTTGGACAGTGCTTTCAGGAGAAATTCTGTGAATTTTATGGTGATCCCTCTGCTTCACTTCATAAGCTAATCACCACCAGGGGTCAGGAGAATTTAGTTGGTAGTAGTCCACAGATATCAAGGTGTAAGATGGGGATTTTTGTTTTCTTTTGAAGCATAAGACATAGATCACTGTCAAAGCTTGTTTTACAACCAGATGTAATGCATGTAATATGCTGTCTGTTTATGGAGTGTGCGTGCATGTGTGCATATGAGTGAGATTCCCAGTTGGTTTAAATCCATTGTCTTTGGCAAAGCTGTGTGCTGTACACCATTGAGAATTGGCTCTATTGCTGTTGATGTATTCATGCTTTTCTTATTGTTTTCTCAAATTATTGTGTTAACTGGGTTACAGCTCATGAGGTCTCTTTATTTTTCAGGTTTATATTTCCACAGAAATAATTTAGTCATAAATAAGCATGTTTTGAAGATCACTAGGTAGACTAATGTGGAAAGCTTTTTAGGAGAAAAGTTTTGAATGTACTTGTGATTGTTTCATTTCAAAGAACGGTTCAAAAGACAACATCAAAATCCTGGTAAAAAACCCAACATTGAGAGATACGTGTCTTTTCATATTTTATCCCACTTCCACTTGCTACTATTTAGAATATTTTGTAATAGTAACATTTCTACTTCAAGCTAGAGAGTCTAAAAAAAAGTGTGCTTTGGTATTTGACATTACTGACCACTTAGACTTGCTGCTTTTTATTATAAGCATTGACTGGTTTGTATGCATATGTTTAAAACTAAGATTTGAGATTTACATGTTATCTGGAATTTGATCTACAACTTGAAAGGCTACTGTAGCCACAATAAGAATGAAAATAACCCTGAACTGTTGAAAATTCAACTCTGAGCACCCAAAGTGGTAATGACTGCAATAGTAGTTTTGTCGATATTTATAAATCAATGCAAACCAGAAACTGGATGTTTTAATTTGCTACAGTTTCAATGTAACCGATACCCTCAAGTTTAGAGCTTTAAGCTTTCTGAAGTGCAATGTTATTGCAGGGCATGCATCCAATTTTTAAAACATTATATAGATTGGAGACAGATGAGCTGTTCAAAATTATTTTAGGCCTATTTTGACTGAGTGCCTGAGATGCATTTTCCAGTGGAAATTAATTGGATTGATGTGAAAACAAATGAACTCCAACCTCAAAATTAGCTGCAGGTTCATGCTCAAACCAGTACTTTAAAGGGAGGGAGTGGGCACTGAGAGTGACTGGAAATTACAATGACAATATGCACTTTGTTGGAAGAATAAAATAACCTTTTTTTCAATGCTTGCTCTTTTTTGCTGTCTCTCTTAGCATGAATGCATGTGTGGGGAAAGAAATTTTCCCATGTATCTGTGGTTGCATGAGTGGACAATGGCTTTTACTAGTTCTCACTGTTTCTCCTTGCATGCTGCTGGAATCCTCTGCTGGCCTGTGTCGGCAGCTGAGTGTGGGCAAAATCTCCGGCAGCTACTACGTGTTGTCACAGGGAATTTCTGGGACACACCATTCACGGGGATTGTACTGGGCGAATTTATTACCATATAGCAGCTAACATGATTTCCACTGTTCAGTGAAATTTGCCTTAGCTATGTAAAAACTGCTGTAGGTGAGTTTGGGATTCCTGTTTCTTTGACTGATGCTCTTCATCAGTGGATATCTCCCACTGAGATGTAGCGGAGAAGGCAATGAGAATTCTTTAAATAACGAGACCAGACAGCACTGGCTCAGAGCTGATCTCTGTTGAAGTACAACTGCAGCAGTTCTCCATGACTTTGTTCTATCTGCCTTGAGATTCACCTCTTCCCCGTGCTTCTCATAGTTTGTACTAATACAGCTGTCAGTTGGGATTTTTACCATGTTTAAGAGATGAAGTGGCAGGAAATGGCATATATTCATTTTGATCAGTTTGAAAAGAATCAGTGAAGTGGGTTGGGAGTGGGAAGAAGGTCACTGAAGATATATTGCTATTTGGCAGCACTAAGATATTTTTACACCTAGAAATTACTTGCTGAACAGATAATTGAGAGTACACCCTCATGTATGTGCTCCTTTCGCTTCTCCCCCACTGCCACCCACTGAAACAACCAGCAGATTTGAGACGCTGAGCACATTTGGGGCTGTGACCTTAGTGGGCCATGCACAAGTGCTAACTTTACTCTGCGCCATAGAGAGAGATTGGCACCACAGGAGCAATGTACTGATGGCAGAAGTGCTCGGGAAGCAATGAACGTTGAAAAACACAGAGTTTCACTATGGTATTCTTGTTAAAGGATAGGATTAAGAGCTGGATTTTGGTCTGCCGCTGATGTCATATGTCATCTGAGAGTTTTTCAAGCTTGTAATTTTCAGTTTTACTTATTTGCTATTTTGTTTAAGGAACCATGTATTTTTTTCTTATATAATGTTTTTCTTAAAGATCTCAACAGTAAATCTCAGTAAAGAAATAGTCTCACATATTGTCCTGATTAGCGACTGTGCTCTGCTAACTGGAGCAAACTCTGCTTTCCACACTGCATACAGCACACTTGTGTCTCGTCAGCATTGAACAGACTGAGTCTGCCAGTGGCAGATACTGGAGTGTTTTCTTTCTCCTTTAGGCAGTTTTCTGTAGTCAATCATTTTCTAGCAAAATTGTGATCATACTGTTGCTTCGTGTCCAACCACAGCTTTATGGCTACATGTGCTATGAGTTGTAGTGCCACATGGTCTTGAGACTCAGCAGCAGTTGGAGCCACTGTCTGTGTCTTTGTTTTAAGCTCTAGACTGATGAAAA
The DNA here is from genome assembly GCA_013396775.1 of Cephalopterus ornatus. Taxonomy (NCBI): domain Eukaryota; kingdom Metazoa; phylum Chordata; class Aves; order Passeriformes; family Cotingidae; genus Cephalopterus; species Cephalopterus ornatus. The sequence continues at coordinate 210,962 of VZRE01007322.1, read as the reverse complement.
TGAATGAGAAACTGAGGGGTACAGTTTTATTAATTTATTAATATGGAGATGAAGAAATGCAAATATTCAGATTAATCTCTTTTTTACTAATATTATTTTATATTTAAATTGCTGGAAGCTTCTTTAGATGTGTACTATGTCTGTTGACTACCCACAGCAGCTGTGTTTCTGTGGGGACCTAAGTTAGGTGCCTGAAGTGAATTAGCCATGATCAGAAACTAGTCTGCAATTTAAGGCCATCACTTAAGTAGCAATCTTAATTTAATTAATTAATTCTGGACCCTTTTCCCAACCACTTTGGACACAGCAACCTTCCTGCTCTAATTTTTAGAATGTTGGATGTGGGGACTCATGGAGGGGATGTTCAGGAGGAAAAAGTCAGGAGATATTAAGCCACTCAAAATTATAAGTATAGCAGTCCTGTCTGCCTGCAGGCATGTGAAGAGATCAGCAAGTACATCTTGCTTAGACACCCAAGCAGGCAAACATCTCTGAAACACGGGGGGCATGAAACTGCTGCTGCGGCATCCATCATCCTGTGAAGGACAGTGAAAACATGTGCTGTCATCTTTGACATTTTAATTGAAAAGAAAGCTTACACAGATTTCGACCTTAAGCAGTGTGTTTATACAAGTGTATACAGAGAAATAATCTGTCAGTTCAGTGCAGGCTCATTGCTATAGGAGTTGGTTTAGTAACTGAACAATCCAACATTAGCTCACACACCTTGCCTTGTTCCATGCCTCAATAATTTTTAGTAGAAATACTTTGCCTAGAGGCATGCAGTTATTAAAAAAGAGGCTCAGCTTGCTTAAAGTCTGGAATTATTAGCTCATGGTAACAAGCCTGCACTGGAGAAACTGTTGGTTCTTTGTTTTCATAACTTTGCTGTAATTCACCATCTTATTTTCAGAGACAAACTTCTGCTTTGTTTGGGAAGTTTAAAAAAAAAAAGAACAAAAAAAAGAAAAGTAAATAATTTCAAAAAAGATTTTTTTTTCATTTTTATTATAAATAGAGTTTACAAAGCTCTTTTATCTTAATATTTCTATTAAATTGCACTGGTCCAAATTATAAAGGTAAATAGAAAGAATTTTGAGACATTTGTTCTACCTCATTTCCAGTACAGGGATCTGTTGGTAGTGAATATTCAGTGAGAGCTCTCCAGAGACGCTCTCAAAGCGTCAAAGGAGTAAAAGGTGCTTTTTCTGTATCCTTTTTGCAATCTACTACTGCTTTCAGATTAAAAGTTATGAAGGTCAAATAAAATCCATTTGCACTGCTATAACATGTTTGTGAAAGAAGTCACTTGAGCAAATGAAGGTTCCAGCACCTTTAGGTTAGCACAAACCTGGCAGAAGAATTACTTGCTGTTGAGTTGTCTTTATCTGGATACTGGGGCTAGATTTCTTTCCAGCTGTTTAACCTGTTGATATTTTTCCTCAATGAGCCTCAAGTTTTCAAATTTTCTTGAATTTGCATGCCAGGCTGGAGTTTTAAGGCCAGACTTTAAAAAGAATGGGCATTTTAGAAAGTGTTTGTGTAAGCTTTATTGCTGTTATTATTCCTGGTTTTAAGTAAGTTACCATTTGATGCATTTGTGTAATATTGTTACCTTTTTTCTTCATTGAAAACCAATATACCTTTATTTGCAGTGCTGCAAAATCATTTGTTAAAATGAAGAATTAAGCTTGGTCCTCTCTGAGCTAAGAGACCGTGATGGAAGTAGAATTGGTTTGACATTGTTTCTTGCTTTTAGAATCAAATCACGTTTATGCTGCAGTTTTTTTGGTTTTATCCCATTTTTCTTTAATTTTATTACAAGACCATGTTTTCATATGGGCTAGTTCTTTATAATCCCTTGAACCTGACTTTTGCAGTGTTTCCCCGCTTTGCTTTAACTATGCCGTTATCCTCCACATATCATTTGTGAGTTCCAGCTGTGTGCATAACACTGTGCAGAACATAAACTTCTCCAAGGAAGTTATAGTCTAAGAAACATTCTTGCTTTTCTTATTTTTCTTGTAATGGGTCAGGCAATAAGACCCAGTGAAATATTTAGAGGGAAGGGAAGATTGAAACCAGCAGTTTCTAAGACCTGTAAGAGCCAAAAGGCAAATGTTAATGGGTTCTGTGACGCTTCCAAGGACCTGCTGGTCCTTGTACTTACTCTGAATTTTCAGAAGTTCCTTAAACATGTGTTCAGGAAATATAGGTGGCATTAGCACAATTGGAGTCTCTAAAGGCAAGATTTATCATTGACTAAACCTTTAAATAGACTTTGGCCCGCTAAATACATGATGGGCCACTGATTTGTAGGGCTTTTCTCCTACAAGCTTGGGTGAAAAGTACAGAATTCTTAACAAATTTTGGAGGCATTTTTCCACAGTTTTATAATATTTTTTCTTTACTTTCCCTTCATTTAGGTGTTCTGTCCCTGTGTTTTAGAGCAAGTGATCAATAATGCATTTTTGATGGAGTTGCTTTGTTCCCAGTGAACAGCTTCTCCTTTAGTGACATCAAGAGATATCTGAATTGAGAAGTAACATCTCTTTGGTTGCTTCTGACTTTGTCTGTACAGTTTCATACCTGTATGCTGCATCTTGCTTTTTTTGTGATGCTTGTTCCTAAAATTCCTTCGTCCTTTGCGCCAGTGTATATCTTGTTATCTTAATCGTGCCAGCTCTTCTCAAATACTTACATGGGTTTTCCCTTCACTTCTGAATCAAGCTTCTTGTCTTTAAGACTTTTCACAACTTAGCCTTATCTAATCTCAGTCCTCCAGTTTCTCATTACAGTGTCAAGAATCACTTTCACTTTGCCAATGTCTTTACCAGCAGCTAGTTTCTCTTTCACAGGCTGAAATCTCTTCTTGTGCAACACTGGGAAAATACCTAAAGGTAACATATATGAAGATATATGAACACTCCGTTTAAAAATCTCTACAGAAACCATATCTTTGTCTGAATGCTTCCCAAATCCTCTAAGTTACGAGCCACAATTTTCCCTCTCCTAGTGTTGCCCTTCCTGTGTCTCAATCTTAGTTACTCCCTTCCTCTTGCAAACTTCCTCGGTCCTGTCATTTCTGAGCATACCAGTTAAATAAAAAACATACAAAGAGACAAAAAAGCAACTAGAGGAGTGCCTCTAAATTGCCTCCAATTCTTTAGCGTATTTATTTGCTTGTGTATTCTATCTCCGTCTTCTACTTTTCATCTGGTTTGTGTCTCTAGATTGTAAACATACTCTGTAAGAATTGTCTCTTATCTATGTTTGTACAGTGCCAGGCTCAGTGTGGTCCCGCTCCCAACCGGGACCTTTGGGCACCACCACAGTATAAATGTCTGCTACTGATAATAATAATCTACCCACATCATGCAGATGCCTGAATTATCTGAGAAATACAAAAAGGATCTTTACTAGGTTGGCAGGGAGCCATGAATTCTAGGTGCCAGTTTTCTTTTCCCCTGAATATGGTTTGGCTCTCTGAAAAACCTGGTGACACAAACCTCCCACTTCTTGGAAAGCTTGGCTCTCTGGTGATGCTGTGATTAAAACTTTCTTAAACATGGGATACAGCAGGTCAGGTGAGGTCCCTTGCAACTATGTGAAGTATTCCAAGTACTTGTCTGGTGCTTTGTTGTAGCTTTCCTTTGTGTTTATTTTTTCTTTCCTCCTCTGAATGACAGATAGATAAATTGAAATTAGACAGAACTGCCCTACTTTGGGACTGGGAGGGAAATAATGGGCCACAAATGAGGAAAGCTCTAGTTGGATTGATAGGCTTAAATAATGGCACTGTGGATCAAACAACAGCAGACCAGCAGTAAGTGAGGCAACCCCTCCATTCAGAACACATCTCTCAGATTAAAACGTCCCCTTCAGGCCTTTGCCCTCTGACTGAATTTTTTGAATAATGAAGGCCCAGGACAGCATTTGGGCCAGGTACTCTGTCTGCAGTAGCTGCTGTAAAAGCAGCTTACAGCTGGTCTGTAGAACCACATGCTCCAGTGAACTTACTTTTTAGCAATGGAAAGTTTAATCATGACAGTACCTGGTTGTCCATGGGACATTCAGAGGGTAGACTGTAGCCTACTCATTCTCAGTATGCTAGGCTACTTGGGTGCTTCAGCCCGAAAGCCACCCAAACCACATGCACATACTGACATCCTTTGAAAAGATCAAGGCTGCTGGTATGCAGTGATTGCTCCTCATTATATTGATCATAATGATATCATTGCTACCTTATTCACCTGTGTCTCCATATTCCTTCCACTCACTCTCCCTCATTTTTTCCTTACCTACAAAGCTTTTCTGGGGAGGACCTTACCCACAATTTTTAAACCATTGCTTCTAGGCACTGTTGTAATAAATATATATATATATATGTACGTACATACTTACATACATATATATATATATAGATATAGATATAAAATGGTGAATGTCTGATCAAGTCTGTGTTGTGTAACTGGAGTATGATGCAGAAATCCCTCAGCCAGTCCTGACTCAATGTGGCGAATTGCCATAGCACAAACAGCTGCTTGTGGGCTGCTCCGTTGTGAGATGGCTGGGTCTGGAGGCCGTAGAAAGTCAAGAGATGAGCTCCCTTGCTCCAGTGCAATTCCACATACTTTGGCTTAACTTTCTCCACACCAGGGCTAACTAAAGTGGAACAAACATGAATGTGATAAAGGTATTCTTGATGACCTTGAGTGAATGCTATGTGCAGGGGAGTAAGGAGCAGGAGAGAGGTCATGGTAAGACCCACTGACCCGGAGTGCTTTACCCTAATAGAAAACATACTGCAGTAATACTTTCAATAGTATGCAGCCCCAGATGTAGCATGTAGCCTTTTGCCTGTAGCCCCAAATGGTCTAGGTCAGTACGAACCTACTCTCTTGAAACCTCAGCAGCAAATTGCCATCTGCACAAACTGTCCATGAAGACTTCCAGTTAAGGGAAGCCTAGTCTTTTTATAGACCAATGTAGTGTTTAGTCATCAGACAGTGTAGAAAACTGGGTCAGATAGGTGTTGCATCATATCAGACAGAGGATTTGGTATTAATCAAGGAGTCGCATAGTGAAGTATATATCATAGATATTTGATTACATTAGTGGAGTTATCTTTAATCATTGGGTAGAGTCATATGATGGAACATGATCGAGTCACCGTGGCTTAGCGGGGTACCACCCATCTGTTTAAATGTTAGTAAGGATGACTCATGGTGTTAGCACGACCATGCAGAGGAAGAGCCAACGTGGTCAGTTACAGCAACTTGGCTAATGTGGGATTTTACTAAGCCAGCGTAACACTATCTATCCAGCCCTCGTACGCCCGAAGGGACGGTACACAAACACTGATCAAGACCCCATCCAACAGCAGGCTTCTGCTGGAACACAATGAAAATTCTGAAATTTTGGAAAACCATCACGGGTAGCCGGAGTTTCAGTGAGGCTGAGCACCTGCCACTTCTCTGTCTTATCTGTCCTTTATTTGTGGGCTGTTTACCCAACAATCCTATTTATTTAGCAATACAGGTGCCAAGGAATGAAAATCCCACAGTCAGCAATATTGACTGACAGGCTGCAGGAAGCACCTCCTCAGCATTTACAAAGAGAGGAGTGGAGTCAATATGTTCAACATTAAAAATAACCATTATAAAGTCTCACTGACTTTCTTTGCTGCTGGTTAGAAGGCAACAACGAAGGAGACTGTGTTGGCCTCGGAAGAGGAAGAAATATCTTAGACAAGTTGAGTATCTCAGCCTGTGCCATTCGCATGCCCTGAGCCCTGTGAGAGTGAATATGCACAAGCACGTGCTAATCGATGACCTGCATTCACTGTAGGAGCAATTCAAGTATCCATGAGTACTGGCCAAAGTGAGTTTCCCCAGTGGGGGGGAATCCGGTGAGCATTATGTAGCACTTTTATTGGTGGCAGGAGTGCTGCAGGTTTTTTGAAAAGGAGGATCACCCTTGAAGTGCAAGGTTTCTCTGACTGCTCTGCACCTCTTTGCAAAAACACACCAGGGAACAGACTAGCAGGAGTGCAGCAAGAAAAAAATACCTCAAGCACTAAGGATTTTTTTGCCTCTAGCTAAGTGTAATGCATACGGCCTCCCCCAAAACGAAGCAGCGTTAAAGGTAAAACTGGGGACAGCAAGGAAGCTTCTTTGCCATTTTAGTAAATACCAATAATTCCCTTTTGCCCAAGCCACATATTCCCAAACTCATTAAAGCAATTTTGGAATTGTTTTTGGCTCTGGAACATATAAGCAAAACTCAAACTGTGCAGTCTCTTGAGAATCACTTGTACAAATTGTACAGGTCAGGCCAAAATAAGTTTCTGTCAAACAGCCTAACACCTAAGCTTATTATGAAACTGGTGAATTGTACAAAGTGACTGTATGTGGGACATCTCAGAATGACTAAAGGTGTGCTAGGGGAGCTGTTGTCATGGTACTTGTTTTAGTTTACCACTGAAAACTCAAGTGGTATTTTTATTGAATGCATTGCTCTGGTTAGCCAGTGCAGCTCCTGTAGACTGTGTCTAAGCCAGTGGACCCAGAGGGCTCTTGAGCTCCAATGGGCAGGTGGTTGCACACCTCAGTCTTGTTCCAGCACAGGCGGGAGAGTGCACCAGTGCTTTCTCCTGCCCTGCCCACTCCTCCTTGCCTGCTCTTTGGGAGGAAAAGCTGTGTGCATCCCCAGCAGGGGCTGCAGCGCACTCTGTTCATGCCCAGATGCCCCAACATGGGGGTCCCAGCCTTTCTGTCTGGCACATGGACTTTAAAGCACAAGATAAAGAAGAGCTGTTTGAACTTGTCTGCTGCTCTGCAGGACGGTAGTTTTGGTGAGCATAGGCCAGAGGGAAGTGGACACTGCCTGTGGAGGTCACTACAGCTACTGAAAACCAAACTGAGATTGTTCTCCTCTTCACATTCAAACTGGTATCTCCTCACATTTTTCTTTTCAAAGGAGCATGTTTTTCATGGTATTTTGATCTTATCCTAATGATTTTTCAGTTGTCTCATGTGAATGAGTGCTCTTGCATGGCAGTGTTTAAGTGGACAGTAGAATGGGTCAGGGTCTGTGTACTTTGGGTGTATTTTCTGAGCTCATTTTTTCTGCACTGCGTCCTTTCCACTTACACCACCTCCACAGCTCCCAAGACTGAGCTGAGCTGACCATAGAGTCCCCTATCCCAGAAGCTCATTCATGCTTCCTCCTTCCTTATTGCACTTTCTCACAGGAATACACCACGTATCTGGGAAACATTGTCTTGAAGTTTTTTGGGGTGATATGAAGACATAAGTACATCCTATTCCTCCATCAGCAGATAACCAGGGAGTCATAGGAATAACTCATTGTCTGTATCTGAGATATGTTTGTTGCTGCTTTGGGACTTCTTTTTTTCCCCTTCTGAATAAGTACTGTGTGTGTCTGGGAGGATTTTTAAAACACCCTTTGAAACACAGGCTTTTTCTGTCCATGGAGAACCAAGACAAAAGGACGGGTTCAGTCGGGTGCAGCTGCTAAAGAGAGGGCAGCTGAGGGCAGAGGGGTGGGAGGAGTAGGGTGTCTGAGTATGAAGGAATTGACAGGGCAAGGACTTTGAGATGGCATTCGTTGGGACAGGAAAATGTCTAGGGCAATGGAGTTGAAGAGAGGAGGGTTGAAGGACTACAACTCCAAGGATGGGAAATATTCGGGAGTTTTAGGGACAAGTGGATTAGGTGGTTTGATCTCTTGGTAAAAGAATATGTAGATCAAAAGAATATGTAGATCAGAAGAAAATGGTTTTGCCATGAGACAGGTGCCTCCTCTTTTGGAGCCTGGATGTGTACCCTGCATACTCGGATGCCTGTGAATCCCACTGCTCACAGCCTTTGGACTCTTTGCTTGTTGTTAGATTACTGGAAGTGACACCTAAAGTTAGAGAAGGGGTGTACGTATTCATGATTGCCAGTACAACTTACAAGTGGATGGCCAAGATGTAAAGCCTCCTCATTTGGTGTGACACAGTGCAGCAGTTCAGACCAAGTAAGATAAACAACTGTCTTCTCCTTTGCAGATCTAAGGTTATGACGCTGCTTCCCTGACCATGTCAGCCAGGTTTTGAGGCTTTCATGGCTAGCCATGGATTCATCACTAAAGCAAAAGATGCTTCTGCCAAGGCTGAGCATCAGCTGTGATGGCTAGAGGCTCTAAACATCTTAGACTCTTTCCATGCTCCCCCCCATAGAGGCTCTTCAAGCTCCCAGACTATGCCCCCTTCTCTCCAGTCCTTCTTATACCTTTAGGGGTAGCTCTGCTTCCCAATAAACAGTGTAAACCATGTTATACTGTAGAGCAGTTCTCTCTTCTCTGAGAATTTAACATAACCTACTCATATTAGCAATGTTTGTTGAGGCACGGTATGTGAAAACTTTCTTACTTTCAAGCTTTTTGAAAAGGTAACGAGTTATACTCAACCCAAACTTCAAGCAACTTCAAAACCAAAAAAAATCCCAAAACAACAAATAACTCATTAAATAACTCCCAAGACCGCATTCTTAAAGGCTATTTTTAAAGTGTAGTTTTGTTTAATCCATTAATTTTATGTTTCTTCTTTGTGAGTGGGCCTGCTTTCTCACATGCACTCTTTTCCCTGTGCTGTACTTAAAAAAATCCTTCTAAATCTTTTGAACCCCCTTTGCCAAAATAACTCGTTCTGTTTTTTTATAGTCTGTACGTTTTCCTTTTACAAGCTGCTTCATCTGAATGTAATTTTCCTAATTTTCTTTCTATTTTTTTTTCCATTTTCTGTGTCCTAAGACACAGGTGATGTGCTAAGTGGTAAAATTAGTAACCCAGCTTTGGAACAATGGCTTGGTAAAGGTTCACAGGAGAGAATATCAAGAGATGAAATACTCAGAGTAGTTTATTTACAGGTGCTGAAATTTAAAAATTAATTTAAGAAGGGTTAATTTTCTGTCATAGCCTGCAAAACTATGATCCAGATATTTTTGTTCCCATAGGATGAATTTACAGCAGTGAACTGATGTGGTATGCCAGAAAGTTTTCCTGCCTTGTTTGTAGAAATCTTTTGCTGGCCACTGTAAGGTGCAGAGGTGCATACACTGAGAGCAGCTGACACATTTACATTCATGTTATATCAGATGAACTATACTGGTGCTTTAGCTGATAAACAGCAGAAGGAAGGTGATTCATGTGCTTCTTCAAAACTTCATGTTCCGCTGATTTATGCAGGAAAGGACAAATCCTGGATCGGTTTATCTGCGCCTGCTTGTCTAGAGTTGCCTGTGCCTAGCAATGGCTGGCATGGTAAGGCTTGTTTCGGTCTCCATAGCCCATGACAGCCTTTCTTTACTTTTCTTTTCTTTTCTTTTCTTCTAGGCCTGTCCCAGGTTCTCTGTCTTCACTACTGCACCTACACAACCGACAAAGACAGCCTATGCCTGCCTCCATGCCTGGCACCCTGCCCAATCCTACCATGCCAGGATCTTCTGCTGTACTCATGCCTGTAAGTTTTTTGGTTTGGATTCTTTTAGGGGGGAGGAAGGTTGTTTTGTGCTTGATTCAATCTATGCAGAGGTGAAAGTCTGCTGGATTTTGTAAAAAATCAAAGTTGAAATGTGTTAAGGAAGCTGGGCCTTTTCAAGTGCTTCATCTTACACAAGAATATTCCTGATGCAGTTAACGGCATGCTAATTAGTGTGAGAGTGATTAGAAACAGTTTACATGAGACTACAGTTTCTGATTCTGACTCTTAGTCACATAGGTGAGATCAGCATATCTGTGCTGGAACGAAAAGATTTTTCTGAATTCAGACAAAACTGGAAAAGCCATTTACTTAAGTTATATTAGTGAACTCTAAGTAATCTTTTTGTTTGTGAGAGATAACCAGTTAAGAAGAAAGAAATGTGACTACTTTTCTGACCTGTTAACATGCACTTATTTAGAATTAGGTCCTGATCACTGCTCATCTTTCACTCATTTCTGAAGTGGTGGGAATATTTCCCATCTTATTATGGGAGCCAAAGGGGTGCTTTCCAGCTGTAGCTTCAAATTCTTAAATGATTTTAACAACCTATTCAGTATAAGAGACTTGGGCAGGTTAGGAGTGTAGATGAGTAAGGATGACATGGGGAAGAAGGAGAAGTTTTTGTTTCATTTCACGATGTTCAGTTTGGAAGACAACCTGGGAGCAATTGACCATAGGAGGGAGGAAAGTACTGCTTGTTCTGGATTTGCTGGAGCAAGGGGGTCACGCCACACAAATAAAAAGATTTGGGTTTGACTGCTATTTGATCAGTCATTAAGAAGTTATTACTTAGTAACTTGTCAATAAGAGTCTCCTGGAATATCGACCAGGAAGTTCAACCAAAAAAAAAAACAAAACCCAAACAAAACGAAAACAAAAACAAACACACACACACACACACACATTAAAAAAAAAAAAAAAAAAAGGTTTTTTTAAAATAAGACACTGTGGGAAGCTTTTTTCCTGGCATAATTTCCAAGGAACATGAAATGGAGCAAACATCCAGCAACGATGTAAGTTCAGTGGCTTCAGGCTGCTGCTGGGGAACCCTTTGGGCAACTTTACTTGCAGATGAGCAGGTGTGCTCTGGCTGAGAGCCACAGAGATGTGAGCTCAGAAGTGAGACAGACCCTGTCAATGCTGGCTGCCCTGGCTGCAGCTCCTGCCCCTCCTGAAAGGGCTGCAGGGGAGATGGCCGTGGGAGCTGCTCCTACCCTATGGAGAGAGGGTTAGGAGCATTGGCAGTGGCAGCTTCTCCCCACCAGAGAAGCAGTGGGATATTGACATCTCCCCAAGGCAGAGCACCCATTCTTGTGAGCACCATGGAAGGTGGGAAAAAACACCTCGCCACAGGCACAAAAAATAGCCCCCCTGCTCGGAGAGATCAGAAGGATTCAAAAGCTTCTTTGCAAGAGCCAAAGGTTTAGGGGACTGGCCCAAAGCACGGCAGGATGCTCAGCTCTGGCTGAAAGCAGCACCACAACCCTGCTTTACCACCTCTGCCAACGCCTAGCAGTGTATGGGGCTTGCCTCTTTTCAGGGAACAAACTACAGGGAATTATTTTATACAGGACTTACTGCCACTAGGTTTTGTTTGAAAACTGTATCGCTCCCTCCCCACCTAGTGAGATTAGCTTGCAGAAAGGGTTCCGAATAGCCAGGAGGAGTACTGCTTTGTTTTTTGCTATCTCAGCAGTGCACGCAAGTTTCCCTTATAAGACATGTGGAAAACTCTTCTCATCTGAGTAGTCTGAGTGAAGGAAAAAGAGCCAACTTGTTTTCCATATGCTTGAGATTGTAGATTTTTATTTATGCTTTTAACAAGCTAAGTTGGGCTGCACTGGTAGGGGAAGCTACAATTTTATACAGTGATGCTTTTAAAACCACTTAACTCTGAGTGTTGTTATACTGAAAGGGAGAAAATCATTACAAAAAAGCGCAAACCTGGGTGGCTGCTACATTTGTTTATTAAAGAACCCCTTTCTTTATAATTGGCTGTGAGTTTTCAGGGCCGATTCTGATGAAACACACGCCTGCGTGCATACACACATTCAGTTCATGACACAGATTGTTATTTTTTCAGTCATGACTTGAAGAAATAAAGCTGAGTCCATTTAAAAAGAAACTGAGAGTAAATTCTTACAAATGTGTCCAGATGTTTTCAAATTTTTTTTTTCTTTTAAAAGATGGAGCGACAAATGTCAATGAACTCCAACATCATGGGGATGCAGGGGCCGAACCTCAGTAATCCATGTGCTTCACCTCAAGTCCCCCCAATGCACTCAGAAGCCAAAATGGTAAAAAGAGAAATTTTTTTAAATTACTGTATTTTCTCATATTGCTCTTGCATACCGGTTACCCAGACAGTGGGGGATGTAGCCAGACACTGCTTACTTCATTCTTAGTCATACGTTATAGTCTTTTTTAATATGCTGCAGTAAATTGACTTTGTGTGTATGAACTTTCAAGATGTTCCTAGTCCTAACTGAACTCTCAGTGAGAGGGAACTGAAGGGTGGGCTGGCTGATCTATACTGTGTTAAATAGGACTTTTGGTACAGATTATTAGAATTTAGGCAAGTGGTCTATTTCTCTAATGGTGTCTGTGCTCCTCAACTTGACTTAAAGAAAATTGTCGGTTAATAAAGACTGCAGTAAAAAGTGTATGCTGTGGAGGGAGTGTACATAATCCTCATTTTTTCCAGGTAGGAGCGTGCTGTGTCAGAGTAATGGCAGTGCTAGAGAAGCACACCAAACAATATATATAAAACTAGGATATTTTCTTTTTCTAAAGTGCGGCAAAGGTGTTGCCATCAAAAAGAAGTGTCAGAATTTGGGTAAACGTAGTTAATTTATACAAAATGGTTTTTAAAGTTGTTCTACATCTTACAAGTCTTCTCAGGCATATGTACTGGTATAGCATTAATGTAGGCAAACTAAACTACAGGTGGCATTTTTAAGTTTTTTCAGCTTTATATGCGCTTTTGTGGAGGTGTTCGGCACTGATATCCTTGAAATCAAGTTCATCAACGTAGAAACACTTGGGCTTTTTCAGTTTCAGAACTGCCATTTGCTGGCTAGTGGAAATACGAGGACAGAAGTTTTTAGTTTTAACTCTGCAGGGTTTTTATCCCCTCAGGATATCTCACAGTAGTGGAAAAAAGGAGTAACAGAACTTCTTTCAGTGACATTTTGCCCAGTTAAAATTGTCATTAATGAGAGAATGAAATCGAACTTACAAAGATTAGGCAACCACAGGTTTTTATATATTTCTACTTTCATGACTGGTACAGCTTTTAAAGTTGTTGTCATCTATCCTGAGGCAAAGAAAAATATCTTCTTGTCTATAAGCGAATGCAGGAGACTCTGGGTTAAGAACAACAACATATACGAGCTTATTCTACCTCTGTTTTCTTAGATTGGATAGGTCATGCCTTCGCCTCACTGTTGGTCTGGGTTAGGCTGTTAACCCAGCCTCTGTTAACACTCCATCTAAAACCACACTGCGTAAACATGCAGCCAGTTGGCCAGAAGAAGAACGATAGCCAAAAACACTGGCTCCCCCAGCCAAGGAAAACCTGTGGTCAAGAGTTCTCTCTGCTGTACCACACAGTGACGGTGACATGCCAAATGGCACCAGCATCTGCAGCAGAGCTTGTTAAAAACTTTTTGGAATAGGCAAGTGTTTTTTCAATGCAAGTGTAGCTGAGCCAAGCTAAATACTCCTTGGCTGAATAAATCCAAAATTGGCATCTGTTTTGGGGACTAAAGGTTCTGTAGTTTACTCTCTCCCAGCACCCCCTGCCTCTTTTTTACTGGAAGTGTGAGGCTACTCAAGAACAAGATTAAATTATTGGTGCATATGGTGAGAATTCTGTGCTTTAATAACTGAAACTGTGCGTTAATACAAATTACTTTTTAATCTGAGTAAGCAGGTTTTGTCCCTAAATCTAATGTATGAAGGCATGGTTCTTTCAGATAGACAGTGCTATTGGTTCCAAAACATGGTATAGTGAACAAGCAGCGCCTTTGCTTCTCAGGGGCTTTCTGCCACCCTTCCAAGGGTGGAAAAAATCTGCAGACATTAACTCTTAAGAGTAAGAGGTAGAATTCAGAGCTCTGGAATCTTTCTTATTTTCAAATGCAGGTTTGGTTTTTTTTTTTTAAATATTCTATATTTCTATATTCTAGTTTTATAGTTTGTTTCAGTCTGAGCACACATGTAATGTAAAAAGCCTCTTCGTTTAGCCACTGCTTTGAGCAATATGAATCTATTAACAACACTCTATGTAAACACAAAGTCAAAAAAAGTGTAGGAAATATTCAGAGCAAAATTATTTCTTACATATAAGTTCATGGATTTTAAATTAGAATCATCTGCATTACAGGCATGTTTGTTCTTACTATTAACTGTTTCACTTTTCTTCATGCTTAAAGCATGAGACTTCACATACTCTGATGACTTTTTTTAAAAAGTCAAAAATGAGAGTGCTTAGTACTTTACTGGACTGTGTCCTGCATTAGGAAGGAATTTTAGATTTCCCTGGATTCTGCTAATGCTCTCTCTGATGGAGCTTTCAGCACTTCTTATGTTCTTTTTGGCTGGACCCACTCTGAGAAAAACGTGTGTGTTGAACACTAGATAGAGTCATCTGAGATGCTTTCAGATAGTGACTGGAGTAACTGGAGAAGTCTGGGGGACTTTGTGCCTGATTCATCAGCTGTCTGAATCCATGGGAAATGGATCAGCACTTTTTTAGGGCCTACATGAGAGAATGCAGGATGGGCTCCTTTTAACCTGAGACCCAGATGTGAGACCAAATCCTTCTGGCCTCATGAAAGTATGTACCTGAGCAATGCAAGCATGATTTGGTATGCAGCAGTGATAACACTGTTTGGTGACTTAATTTGCTTCCATAAAATGCATATGAATAAATAATACCAGTATGGATGCTGTGTGATGCCAGGTTTTTTAAAGAAAGCAGATAGGCGGCAAAAGATTCACACCCTTGACTGGTTCCTTATTTGTTTGTAGTAGGAAATGCAAGCGAGTCTGATACACACACATTTTGTCTCATATACAAGCACATCTACACACACGTATACAATATGTGCTGCATTACTGTAATGTTTCTATAATAAGCAATTTATTTGTCTATATGTATTTTAATCAGCTTGTATTACCTGGCATTTATGGAAAGCCACACTCTGCCACCCAAGACACTCATTTCCTGGTTTATTTTTTTTCTGGAGAATGTTCCATCATGTATTAAGGAATTGTAGATGACATCCCAGAACTGATTTAATTTATCACAACAATCTCAGTTTCCCTCACAGTATGCCTCTCAATTAGGTTATCACCTAATGCTTTAAAACTGTCCTAGTAAATGAATGAGTGAACATCTAAATCAATACTGCTTTCTTCTTAGATTCAGAGCTGAGTGGATCAAACCCTTATGCTGCCCACCAAAAACATACATTGATTTTGCATTAAAATATATTGCATTGGAAAGAGGAGGAAACATACAGCTCTTAAGTGTACGTGGCACAAGTACACAGAGTAGCATGTGTAGCATATTAACATGTGGTTCAGTAGCCTGAGAGTATTATGAAGCTGGAATTGTTGGCAGTGCCTTTGCCTTAATATACTGCTTGGTTTTGCAGTTTGGTTTTGCAGTTTCAGAGTATTGGAGGTTTTAGAACTCGGAAGTGCAATACTGTGTGGATTACTGGAGTGAAAGATAAATAGTGTGCACTGAACCGCTGGAAGCCTGTTTGACAGCAGGTCTTTTTGGTGGAGCTGATGCCTTTCTATCTGAATGTTGCAAGCCATTGATCTTTACCTGCAGAAATTTATGACCTCTGAAAGGAGGTGTAAAAATCAGGCTGGCAGTGAAAATAATTGAACTTAAAAACACAGTTTTAAATTTGACCTGGTAATTTTTTCTTTTACCCTTTCTGTCTGCCACTTGCTGGATATGTAGTTTTATAAAATTTAAATAAAATATAATATGTGTAGCTTGGCTGTGCTTATATTCCTGACAGAATCTGTATGGTTCTCTAAAAGAGAAATTATTTTTGTATCAGAAGTGTGTAGGACTCTGGGCTAATTTTTTTTGCCTTATATGCATTACTAGGTTGAACACTAATAATAAAAAAATCAATTTGAAAGTGTCTATCAGATGAAAGAGTGAAAACATACCCGAAAAAGAAAAGTAATAAATCAGTAGTGTGCATGTTCCCAATTATAATAGTAAAATAACTGAACCTCCTAATTCAACTAAGAATACTGGACAGCTTTGGCAGAGGAGGAGGAGAGAAGTGAAAGAAATTGCATTGAGCCAGTTGTCATCAGCACTAGTTTTTATTCAACTTAATGAGAGCTAAGGGTCCAGATCCTACTGGTGGCTGTGAAAATCCTGGTCCAAGCATCACTCAGCTCTCCATCCCAGAGGAAAGGCAGGACTGGCTGCGGGGACCTGTGTGCATTTCGTATGGCTTTAAGACAGGCACGGCTTGCTTACTCCAGGAACACAGTACGTCAGCCAAATGGGAAAGGCTCGGCTACAAAGGTGGAAGGCTTTCATCAGATGTGAATTGGGGTCTGAGTTTGGATGGAGCCTTCTGCTGCTTCTTGTTTTACAAATAGCATGTGTTTCCATGCTGGTTTGCTGTGACCGTGCAACTGGTGCAAAGTGAGAAGTAGCTGGAGTAAGCTCTTACCTTGGCCTGGCTTTGATACTCAGCTTGGCCATTGCAGCAGCCGTCAGACATGGAAATGAAGAGTGCTGCCCTAACAAGCAGTGGTGTGCTGAGACAGCTGGTAGTCTTGGGAAGGACATCCCTCTGGATTCAGGGCCCAGGTCTGCAAAGTTTCCATACTGATTTCAGGCAAGAGGGTAACATAGGCAGTCCAGGCTGGATCAGAGCCTCTGAAGCTCTAGGTGTAGCTACTTAACACTTCATGACTGAAGATACTCGGTTAAACAAAATAAACGGTTTGAAGTCTATGTTTTCCTATCAAGCTGGCTGGGAAAGGAGTTGCTTTAGTAGAGCAGCAGGCACAATGAGCAGAAAGAAAAATGTTGCATCTCTGCAGCATTTCAAAAGCAATTGCTTATCTCATCCTTCACAATAAAGCAATTGAAAGAAGCATAAGAGAAGAAAGAATGTGTAAAGCAAAGTCTTCCAATTAAGAAGTAGAGTTGTGATGAAATTTCCTGTATCAGTAACTGAGAAATGTTTTCACAGAACAGTTAAATAGTTAAAAACCACGATGCTTCTGCAACTGTTGACAAAGCTCACTATTTTGAAATTGTATCTCCTGTTATATTTGTTCTTATGTTTTAAAGTCTCCAAAGCCGAACTTTCAGTGTGCTCCTGATCTGTGCTTTAAAATCTTCCCCGTGCAGTAGCTTTGCCTGCAGACAGTGTGCCTTGCTGTGGATTAAGGTATTATCATGATGGGTGAAGCTACCCATATTCTGGTTTGTTTATTGAAACAGGACCTTGTAGCCGTCATGCCTAAATTCTGGATTATGAACTAGACGGGGTAGGAACTAATTCTTCTTAAGCTGTCACTGGCTCAGTAAGTTCACTAGGGAAGCAAGGCGGCTCAGTTAGTCATAGCTGCTGCGAATACATGCCGAATATCTGATCTTACTTCTCCCGAGTGTGTACGAATTGCATTGCTTGTTGTAGGCACAAGTTGTAACAATTCCTTGCATTTTTCTTTCTTTGTGTCACTTTATCCTGCGGTGATCTTATCGGCACTATTTCCCTAGAAGAGCTTGGATTTTTATTATTTTGTTTGCCTTGATTCAGCTGGGTGTTAAAGTGACCTCGCTTTCTCCCCCACCCACCAGCCCTCACCCTTTCTCTTTCTCTCTGTTTCTCCACCACCCTCACTTTCCTCAGAGGATTTATAGTCTTTGTAGATTTGTTTCTCTTTCTCCTTTTCCCTCCAGTATCCACCCTGATTTTGTAACCATAGCAATAATTGAAATACAATCCTAATATTTGCTTGCTGTAGCTATCATCTAGCCCAACACATGAACTGCTGGCTCTTGTATGTCATAAGACTTTGAAACTTAAGTCCAATGCGTCCATATACATGAGGGTAACTTGTTTGGTGCCCAACTGTCGCCTAAAGAAAAGATTTTGTTTATGTAAAGTTGTGTGTCAGTGGGAACTGGTGCAAGTAAAAGCAAGTCCTTATGCTAGTGAAGCCAGGGAAAAAGGAAATTGTAAAAATAAAATTAAGGTTGTGTTACAGGGAAGTTCTGCTTCACATAGATATATTTCAGTCTTTTGCTTGGAATATGAACAGCTTTCATTTTCCAAGATTTTTGCAAGATCCGTGAATAATGGAAATTGTTTTGCACTTCAGGCCATTGCAGATTAAACCCAGTGTTTGCTTGGGGTGTGCTAGTGCACCTCATAACAAGCGAGGGGCTTTGGGTAGGAGGAGATGGCGTTACACACTTTACCAGCCTCATATTTTAACCACTGAGGACATGAGAGCTGGAAGCAGAATTCTCGTGGCAATAAATCTCTTCTCTATGAACAGGCTTAAAAAGCATTTTCTAAAAACTATACAGTAGCTAATGAAGCAGTTTATTAATTCTGATAGCCTTCCTGTGAGATAAATAATTTCAGACTGTTGAACTGAGAGAGAAAAGTGAAGTGACTCACTAGAGGCCACACAGTTTGTCAGTGGAAGAGCTGAAACAAGCACAGAAGAATTTCTGGCTGCCAGTTCCAGAAAACACAATTTTTGTCTGAGTAGAATTTATGTGTATGGGTTTTTTCAAGTTAATATTAATGTTGGTAATATGAATATAATTGTTGAAATATAGTATTTTTTCAGGACTAGGGAAAGAATGGTGAGACTGAACTCAAGCTTACAGGGGGTGAAGGCTCAAATTTAGGATTCACATCCAGTTGAAGGTGGCGGTTTGTGTTTGAATTTAATGCCCTTGAAATTTCCTGAACTTTACTGATGAGATTTTGGCTCAGAATGACAAAAATTAACTGATCTTCTGAGACTTCTGTCATCTGAGATGATGGAAGCCTTGTGAGATCAGCTTCCCTGGCATCATGGCTTTCACTGAAATCTCAGGAGAACACTTACTTTCACATAATGTCAACCATATCCAAACCAGGACTAACGAATACCCCTTTAGATCTCCTCCTAAGATCATGGGCATATTTGAAACACTGCTACAAGCTGTGTGCAGTCTGAGGAAATGTTCACAGTTTTCTCTGTCAGATACGGCCAGTGACACTTTTCAGTGGTGGGAGGGCTATATATACTGTCTTCCAGATGTTCATTAGTGCAACTTCTCTTATTTATGTTCCGAGAAGTATTAACGAGGTAATTTAAAAATTGGGACAGGCTGGGTCTCCCACCCTGGAAACACTTACGCAGGAAACTTTGCTGTGCTCCGGTTTTTACTAGCAAATTGCTGGCCAGTAAAGTTTATCTGAGATGTTGGTGTATAAAATGCAATGAATAATTGTCTCAAATGTGCTCTGTAGTCAGACTGCATGGGATGTAGTATAGTTAGTTGTGTCCTCTGTACTCTGTATCCTCTTTATTCTACAATTACTGCATAGCCTTTACAGGACACCCCTGTCTCGCCTCCCCTCTCCCCCAGGGAACCTGAGCTCTCTTTACTCACAGTTTTTTGCTTGTGTGCTGAGGACTAAATGCAATTTCTCTGGCAATATTACTCTGCTTTAGATAGTTTCCCCTGTTTATGTAACTTACGTTATGAAGAAGACAGTGAAATAATTGGCATAGCTGGAATATTGCAGAGGCAGGAGTAACGTGGACTTTGACCAGCTAAAAATGAACTAGCATGAACAGATGAAGATTTGAGAAAAAGATTGTTAAGGTTTTTAGGAAGAGGATTCAATGTATGCAAAATCTTTCTCTTCTAGTCCTGGATGTGCGGTTTTTTCCTGGCATTTAATATATTAAAGTCACACTGAAACCAACTGATTTCTGTATTGGAAAATGTTCTACAAATCTTATTTTGAGATAGTATCAGATTCTTCATTTAGTGACAGTATCAGTGTGGAAGTACTTTAATTTTCATTTTAATTTACATTTTCATTCATGAAAGCTTGGCCTTAAAATTATGTTGTAAAAACAGAAAGCTTTTGTGAAATATTAAAACAGCAGCCAGGATTCCTGTAGTTTTGTTGCTCAGTCTACTGGAAATTATTTAAAGCAAAATACCCACCTTTTCACTGCAACTCCTCTTCACTCCTCTCCTCTCCTCTCTTCTCTTCTCCTCTCATTTTAATTTTTCGAAATGAGTGTACAGAAGGGAGAGACAAACCCCATAAGCAGCTTAAAATAGAATTTCCCAAGCCTCTAGCTTTAAAAAATCAGAGGCAAGATTTTTGGTGTAGTCAAAAATTACTTTTAAAATTTAGCCCTGATCCCCAGCTGGTGTAAACCTGTGAAAGTTGAATTCAAAGGAACCGCACAGTTTTTGCATCAGCTGAGGACATAATTTATAGTTCCAAATCTCAAAATTTCCTCTAGCTGAGCTCTGGCCCTTCCACGGTTTGATATTTCCAGGTAAGCATTTTGTTTATTTCGGCTTTAATGATATTTTATTTAGAATCTATATTTTATATTCTGCAGAATATTCTACAGACTACATACAGTCTGACTACAGAGCACATTTGGGAAGATTATTCATTGCATTTTATACACAAAATATTTAGTACTTATTTGTCTCTTTTTTTTGCACATTGGTGTTTTGACCAAACTCTTACATGAACTTTTTCTGACTTAATTTTTCAACTCTCCTTCCTAGAGGTGTTCATTACATAACTTTAAAGGTAAATTATTTACTCTAAGCCCCAAAATAATATCAGGAGATTTTATGATGGATTCATCATACCAAACAATCACCTGGAGTTTTGTGACAGGTATTGGTACCTGTCCCTAATGATTCATAATGAAAAATTGCCAGATATTTCTTTGAAACTGGTGGATGATTCATGTTGTTATATTTAGGCTACATTATTCTGGAATGTTTAAATTAGACTAAAAGCCACCTCTGAATATACATGTGCAAACATAGAGTACATTTTTAGTTTCCCATCTGGAAATACATATAAAGTCCAGGACTGTTTTCAAGTCTCAAGAAATATTGTTATATTTTTATTATGGTATTTCAGTTCACACTCATACTAATATGAAAAGTTTAGTAATGGCATATCCTCAATACTGCCCTTAAATGCCAAAGCTACATATGAAGTCCAATGGGATCTAGCAAATGTTTAAACTTTTATTAAAGTCCAAAGCCCAAAATAGACTTTACTAGACCTGTACAAATTATTTTAAATTATGTAAATATTTTTAATATGTCTGGCTTCTGACAGAACACCACTATACACTGAAGTATGACATTTGCCGTACTGTGCCAACTTTTTGCCTTTTTTTTTTTTTTTCTTCCCAAAATACCTAGCATGATTACTGGATTTGACTAGAGTCTGCTTTATGTGCTGCTTGTAGTTCAGGAGAAATATATGTAATGAGGATGCACTGTGTTCTCCGACTGTTAACAGAGCCTCTTTAGCATGAGGTTAAGCGTGAACTTTGTTTTGGCTGCCAACACAGCAGCCAGGAGATACCCAGGATAAGGGTGGGGGAAGTCCTGATCTGCTTTCCATCTAATGGACGTGCGCAGCTGCTCTGCAGGCTGGTGTTGGTGTGCAGTGCACGAGTGTGTCAGAGAGAAAACTGTATTCGGTGTTTTGTAACAAATACTGCTCTAACTTCATCTTCTAGGAATTTTCTTAAATTAAAAAATCCTGCCAAAACACTAATATCTGGATGTGTAAAAAATCTGAACTTCTGAGTACTTCATTTAAACAAGAGGCAGTGTAGGCAATAGTGACAGCTAACAATCTGAAGGGCTAAAGGTTTATTGGTCAGATGTCTGCAGGTGTTTGTGTTTGTGCACATTTTTTTTGTGGTTTTGGTGGGTCTTTTTTCCTCCTCTATTACATGCAGTTTTATTGAGCAAACATAATCTAATCTATGCCTATTTGCCTAGTTCTGTCCATCTCTTTTTTTGTGTATTACATTGTTAAGAAGCCACTTTTCCTGAGATACTTTAGAATGCTGGAGAACAATAAATGTCTGAAAAATCCACGTCTGTTATCCAAAACCCACTTACTGACATTTAGGGTGACTACTATTTGCAAAAAGAATAGGAAATTTGTTCAGCTACATCGACTCGCAGAGGCTTGCCAGTCTTCCAAATCATGTTAGTGGTGGATTAGTTTGATTGGAAACTTGATACAAGCAATGCTTGAATTAGTTGCATACAGAGTTCCCAGAGGTAATCTAGAGTTTATGTGAAAAATGGTATATAACTGCATCATTACCGAGAATTAAAATATGAATGAATTGCCCTTGGTGAAATCTGTGGTTACTAGGATTGTTTAAGGATACCCAAATCCTTCATTTAAATAAGAAAATAAGGTAGCTTGATCTCATTTTAAAGATTTTAGAAAGTAAAACTTCCCTTTCTACTACACTTAAAATTCAAGATGTATTTATGCTAGTCTTAGTATAAAAACTGGTATATGTGACTCATGACGATAGTTTAATACTGCCCACAAAAATCCAAGTAACATAGCTATGACTTGTATTACCCATCCAGCATGTGCTTTCCTCCTATAGGAGGAAAGTATCCGTAGGGCTCCTGATTACCGCAACCTGGGCAATGACCAGCTGGATGAAGTAGCTCTAAACTGCCTCACTTCACTAGTTCTGATCTTTGGTTTGTTCCCTCCATGGTGAAAACAAGAGATTATGAACATGTATTTCTCTAGAGTATGTAAGATCTTTCTGCAGAGACTTCTAAGTCTGAAGCAAAAGTGAAGCTCTCTTGAGTTGCTTGTGTGAAGGAGATGATAAGGAACCCAGATTAAGTCCTGGATGCCTTTAAACAGATTCTGTTTAAAGAATCTGAATTCTGTTTAATAAAAAAATCTGAAGTCTTGAGCTGCCTGCCTGTCAATCTCCATCCTGTGTTTCTCAGTGGGATGTTAGCATCACAAGTGATGGACCTATATCCACATTAATGGGACAGCACTGTATGCCAGGAGCTCCCTGCAGGAGCCTAGGCAAAGGGGAAGGAGAGAAGCTCAGCAGGCTCTGTCCAGGCTCTAGGCACTTCCAGTGTTGATACTGGGCTGCCATACCTGGCGAGGAGAGAGGGTCGCAGTCCTGGTGATCCAGAGGTGTAGGAGCATATGTGCCACCTCTGTGGGGAGTAAAGCAGGACCTCTTCCCCAGTGGTATTTTTAAAACACCGTGAGAGCCCAGTTCTCACTGGCAGACATCTCCTGACCCTTCCCGAGCCTTGGCACAGGGTAGGCAGGCACTGGTGTTGGGCTTTGCTCTCTGTGGGAGCACATGTGGAACAGCCAGCGGTGCACCCATGTTTGTTTGGCTGCTCGTCTGCTTTGATGGAGAAAGCCACCCATGACACACCCCCAAGCCTCTCTGCTCTTCTTTTACACACCCAGTAGGTAATGTTAGGGTGGTATCAGTGAACACTCTACCTGTCCACTTGAATCTCCATGTAGCATTTGATGTATCTCCCTTAATAAATTATGTACTTGTAGGAGCAATAACAATAGCTGAGATTCTTAAGACAAGAAGAGTCATGTTACCAGAAGTACCAAAAAGGCTGATTAAAATTAAATCGTAGCAGACAACAGTTGTGTTACAAAGGAAGGCTCGATTACAGCCAAATCACTTTCTTTGCTAACCTCTGACTTATTTATTCTCCTGCATGCTGCAGTCTGCATACTCTTTCTGGTTCTAATGAGCATTAATTGATTAGCTGGATCTATGAAGGCTTGAGCACTCGTAAGTACTATCCCAGTGGGTACACAACTAAATAGTTTATGAGATAATTAGTATTTTAATGCCTTTTCTAATGAGCCTTTTCAGTAATGAAATCTCATGAGAACATTATTGGTTCATATATATTTCTTCAGACAAAGCAGAAGGTAAGCTAATGCTATTAAGAGATTTTAAAGCTAGTTTATAAAATGGTTTTTAGTAACTTATTTTTGAATACTTGCCTTGGTTCATTTTGCTTTATTAAAAAAAGACCCATCCTAATTTTTCCCACTGCTCTGCCTTTTGCACTCCTCTCTCCTGACAGAATTCTTACACCATACTGCAATTTCAAATAATTGGGATAATTTTTGAGGCTGCTACATGATCTCCTAAGCTCAGCTGTAAGTAAATAATACCATACTGTCTGAGCGTGTTGTTTCAGATGTGTTCTCATCCTGGAAAAAAAAACAACTCTGTGCCTGGCTGCACAGTGCCTTGGATTTATGACTGTGTCAAGTTTGAGAGAATGACCAACCTCTACAAAGCTTTTCAATGTCAAGCTGAGTGCTATTTGTAGGCTTGAAAGCAGCACAGAACTTGCAGCCATACAGGCAGTTTTTACTTCACCTCCTCCTTCAGCATTGCTGGATATATTCCATTTTACCTAGGTTTAAACTATAGTTGGAAGGACAAGTCCTATGCCTTGAATTTTACTTTTCTGGCACCTAAAAGAAGACAGCTGAAGATGGCTTTTCTGGGAAGAGTTTTTCAGCATGTGAGTGGCTCATTTTATCATTGGTCACAGGGACTGTCCTTGCTTTTTGTTCTCTGGAGATCACAAGATAGCAGCAGCTTTTATGTTCTCATCTCTTAGGGCTCGCTTCTTCTATCTGGGAAGTGCAGTCTTGTCCTGAGTGGCACTTGAGCTGCAGTTTAGCAGCATGTAGAAAGGTGGGGAAACAGCCTGGACCAAACAATGAAGCATCTGTGCTTTGGAAGCCTGTTTAATAAATTAGTTTTACATCATTTAGGTGATATATGCCTTGAAATGCTTTAGAAACTTCATTTTAAGTTGGGGATGTACAAATCCTATTTAACACTAGAAGCTGTAGGAGTAAAACTGTAAGAAATTTCCCGAAACAGATCTCGTTATGTAATGTAAGATGCAATGAGTCTAATTCGTCCTTGGGGTGTCTTTAATGGTGTCAGCACAGTTTCGCAAAGGATGGATTTGGCCTAGGGACATCACCACCACAAAACCTCATCGTCTTCTGCTGGCATTTCTCTCTTTGTCTCCAAAGCTTTACTGAGACTTGTCACTGTGTTGTATTAATAACCTGGTCCTTTTTGATGAGTCTAAGTTATTAGTAGTATGGCTGTTGTTTTCTTCAAATGAATATGGAAGTTACATTTTCAGTTCCGGTAACCCTAAAAGCTCCCTCCAGAACATAGAGAAATGGTGTCCTTAGACTTTGTGTGACCTTGCTTGCAATATATGCATTGGCAATGTGTAGGAGATTAAGAATGCCCAATGCTGACCACTGCCTTCCACATTGCCTGCCATCTCCACACCCTTTTGCAACACAAGGCCCAACTGCAGAGGGAGGCTAATGCCTCCTGTGTCAGCTCCTGATTGGATCTGCAGAGTCTTGGGTTCTCAGCGCTCACCTGTGCAGTGGTGGAGCCCTCTTGTCAAGGCACAGTCCAACACAGTTTTAGAATGGAAGCTAAACAGCCTAATCTGTTCCCTTGGCTAAGATGTGGTAGCTTCTTATGATTATTGTTTGTTCAAAAGGCAGAATAAATCAGATTTGCCTGCCTTGTCTTCAGAGGTGAGTCAGCCCCCCCCAGCTCCTCTGAGACCCTCTGCATGGTCAGCAACCCGACAGGCTGCGCCCACACCAGTGCCCAGAGAGGAAAGTTCAAGTGAGAAGGTGCACATCAGGTTACCAGCCCAAGAGTAGAGGAAAAATATCATCAGATAAATATTTTGGTTTCCATTCTGGAAACTTCATAGAGGGTGTTGCTGCTCTGTATTCAGGTCAGCCCTTAGAGGAAAAATGATCCCTCATCTGTCTGAGGGTAGAAGCACCCACCTGACTGTCTTTCATGGCCTTTGGACTTTGCTAAATACTAACGGAGCACAGTAAGAATTAAATTGGGGTGGTGGGCAGATCAGATGCCAGATGTTGGATTTGATTTGGTAATATTTCTTTCAAACTTGGAACAGGCTGGAGTTGTTTTCCTTACTTTTTCTGAGACTCTCTCTATTTGTTTGTGCTTCCTGAGTCATCACCTGTCTTTGCCAAGACTTTATTATATCTAACAATAGGTATATTATTGATGCACTGTGGCACGCACAAAGCCTTTCTATGAACTTTGCTGGACATGTGGTCCTTCCAGAATTATTTTGCTTCCTGTTTCTGCTCCTGAACAATTCCACGTTCCAGGCTCTGCTCTGACAGTGTGTAAATGCTCAGTAGGCTTTGACACCTCATCTGCTTAAAAGCACAGCTTTTTCAGCTTCTTATGCATTTAGATCAGCCCTCTCACCTTTCATTTCATAATAACATATATGTATATACATACATGTGTATTTATATGTATGCAGTCTCTTTGGTGGTTGCTAAAAGAACAGCAGAGATGTAGCCACTGAAGAAATGTCTTGTCTCTATTAGAAATACCTGGAAAGAGCAAAAGGCACTTGAAATTTGACACTTTCTATTTCTTTCTCCTCCTTGTGCATATCATGAGATCATGATTAATGGCTTTGTTGATGTTTGGAGGGCAGAAATCACTTGTATGTTCAATTCAGGAAGACCTCTGAATCAGCAGGGCCCAGGGGAACCAGCAGCTCTGGGTCTGGAAGGACCTGTGATGTCATCTCATGTAGGCACAGGGGATGCAGCTATTACTTCTTTAGGCATTATTCTTGGATAGGACTAAGGTGTGTGGGTTTTTTTGGCCTTGCAAACACATTAATTCTGCCCTGAGCAATGGAAAGATTCCCCACCCTCAGGGGAGGCTGTTTAGGATGGGGGGAGTCTTAATGTGCAGGACAGGGGGCTGTTGGGAGTGTGCAGGCAGAAGGACAGAGAGGATTCTAGACTTTGCAGTTACACTTCTAGTGATGCAAACTGAGTTCAAAGGAATGGGAACCTCTAAATGAAGTGTACTTGAAATAAAGCTACTATGAGATAGAGAAATATACACAGTAGGGAAATAGGATATCTTGACACTTATTCATGGCTTTCCTAGGGTGTCTTGGACTGTATAAACTCACTGCTATTGTGTTAGTGAAACCCTAGATTCCCTGAGGCCATAACTGTTACTGAAATTTAACTTCTTTCGCTTTGAAGAAAGAAGAGAAAAAGTAAATTTATTACAGTAGTGTAACTCCTGTCAATCCCACACATAAAGGAGTATGAAAAACACATAATTTAAGAAATTATGACAATCTTGTAATTTCATAATGATTTCTTTCCAAATAACATGCATTTTAAGAATAAATATTTTCTGTATAGAAGGAGTGGAGTTGAATGCCTTCTTTTTCTTCAGCCTTTTATTCCAGTAAAAGAAGATGCTATTGAAGACACATTGGGTAGTCTGTCTGGTATCCTTGATGATCTCTGCAAGAGATACGCTATCTCTGTTTTGCTTTTAAGCTAAATGAATACATTCAGAAGTCATGGAGACTGTAAGCATCATATTCTCAGGGTATCTTATGTCCTTACGACCTACTAAACTTTAATTGAGAGTCATTGTGTGTTGTGTTTATGGTTCAATTTAGATAATGTTTACTTATGTTTACATATTGTGCCCGGCTAATAGATGGCAGATACAGAGTGAAAGTAAAATACAGAAAACCCAGACAATAAACATCCCAGTTCACAGTTAGACTATGAGTCTTTGTGCTTCTTCCTAGTGTGATTTCAGAATCTAATTAAGCCAGATGCTCAAGGAGTTTGAGGATCCAACCCTTAAAATTTTTCAATTAAATTACTTTTTCCTATCAGCATGAGCTTAAGTATCAAAGATAAATTTACAATAAGGAACAAATGTCTAGGATGAAAAGTATGGCATAAATTAAACTACCTCAAGCCAGAAATAAACTGTTAGCTAACAACACAACATGCAAACTGTAAATCTAGGAACGTACAGTATGTCATTCCACAGGGTTTGCTATTTTGAAGAAGATAGAGCAAATGTTGTGCCTAAATGTCTGAACTGTTTTCTAGCAATATGCTACTATTTTGCATGTAGGTGTTATTTTCATTACTAAGTAGGAACATTTCCTTTCCTACCTGTCAGTCACATTTGAATCAAAAAATTGTCCCAGTGCATTTGGAGGGATAGGGAACAGCATGTAGTTTAAAGTAGGAGGAATATCCTAGTTTATGTGTAAATAATGTAAAAAGCAGTGATGTCTTACGTGGTTAAGAAGTTAAATTTTGTTATGAATATCACTGCTCTATTTCAATAACAGTGTTATTCCTGAGCAAAATAAAAAAAGATTTCTGGATTTGTAAATGAAGCTGAAACCATGGGGTTCACAGTATGAGGGCCACCCTGAGTACAATGTCTGCATTAATCTTTGCTCCTTGCACAGAAGGCTGGAGCTGCCTGCCAGAGCTAATGAATGGATTCTGACTCTGCCACGTTAGGCTATTACCAAATACAAAGGCTGGTCACAAATTATAGTTTGTCTGATGGCTTCAGATATAAGCATTAGAAAAACATTTGCTCAACAATAATAATTAGTCAGCGATAGAGGCAAGTTTTACAGATTGCTTTGGAGCACTGAGGCAAACGTACCTTTCTGTGGGAAAAGCCTGTTGCCTATCTAGTGATTCATAAAAAGCAAAAAAAGGCACTTTAGTTACATCTCTTTTAAAGGCGAAACCAAACCACAGCATTTCTACAAAACCCAAATAACCTCAGTCTTTACTGCAAACACTGTAGTGTTTTAGAGCACCACTTTTCCTCAATTAAACAACAACAACAACAAAAAATCTTACTGGAGATTGTTCCTGGCTTGTATTAGGGTCATGCTTGCACAGATACAGTGCTTCACTGAGTGGATTCTTTTTAGCTTAAACCTTAACAGTTAAATTAAACAGAAAACTCACAACTGGCTCAGAGGAGCTGAGCAAATCACCAGGCACCCTGGGCTGCTGAGATGCTTTCGTTCTTTAGCAATGAACTCATACCTTGGGCTTTTGTATTGTCGGAGAGAAGAATCCATAGTTCAGAGAACTGCTAGAAACAGGATGGTTAAATGAAGCCCAACAGTAAGCAATTCGTGTTACTGAAGCATGTCATTGAAACTTGGCACGAGTGCTGGGTCGGAGCTTGTGCTGTGGAATGGCTTTAAGTGCTTGTCATCCCATAGATACCGCTGCAAATGTTCTGTACTGTCTCTCCTTTCCTGCGCTGTCTGGGAGAGTGAGTACAAGAATAAGTCTATGCATTTTCATTTGTTTGAGTTTGAGTTTTCTGTGCTTTGGTTTCAGTAGCGTGGCTATTAGATGAATGAGGTTGAATCCATGCCAGGAGGGATGCAAAACAGCCCATTACTTCATTGTGTGGTTGATTTGCGTGTTTGTTTTAAAAGTTTGCATGTACTAGTGAATGCAAGGGGATGATAGCATCTAATAATTGTAGTGCTGGCAGGAGCAATGCAAGCTTACCCACATAGCCTGCCAAGGTACCTCTAGTCTGGCTTGCAGCACCTTTTTTTTTCCAGTGGTTGTCCTGCTGCCGTAGCATAGACCCAGAGAGCAGCTTTAAAGTACTCACAATTGGCATATGCAGGGAGACCAGCAAATCAATTTTCGTTTTTCATGTGATTAGTTTTTGACTGCTATGTTGCCATATCTTGTGCCAAGGTACTTAACAGGGGGTTCCTGCTGTGAAAGTCCTTGTTTCCACTTTTGCACTGATGCAACTAAAGGGAGATTATTCCCTTCCCAAGCTGATCATTCTGTGAAAGATTTTGAGAGGGATCTGCCAAGAACAGAAAGCATTAATAGATTAACAAATGCTGGTAATCCCTGTATTGCAGAAAGATGGACTTGATCTCTGTATATTTGCAGGCTTGTGTCAATAGTGCAGAGAAATATAAGACTGTCCTACAGAGCTGATAATAGTGTCAGTGCATACAGTTTGCTTCAGTTACTGTCGTTCTACAGTAACCAAGTGTTAGTTAAAGGTATCGTGATGAGGGCTTCCTCTGGTGCCCAAATCCTCTCGACATGGACTCAGAAATGGTAAGGACTTCAGTGGGGCAATCTGTAACAGGGACTTCTGTGGTCTAGAACAACAAAGAATGGTTGGTAATTAAATAATCAATTTTTTTAAGAATGTCTTTACCAATGCTAATTAAAATACCTGTAATTACTGAATTATCTCATTAGTAAAGATAAATCGCCAGTTTTTTTTGTTTACTAGGTTGCTAGATGTCCCTAATACATCAATATGTATAGAAGTATTCAATGAGATTGCCAGGTTTTTTGAAAGATAAATAGTTTTACATGCTTCAGAAGTAGACTCCAATTGGCTAAGGAATTGGCCAAATGCTAAAAAAGTGACATCATTCTTGGCAAGTGATAAAGATGTATTTTTGTTAACAGACATTATATAAAAAGTGCACTATACTACTTCTAAGCAAAAATCCGCATGTAAGAATAATTAAATGTCTTTTAGACCAGAATAATTTTTAAAAGATATGACATTTACTGACCAGTCCTGTGTATGTGTCTCTTAATGTAATGTATTTGTTCTTCTGTATCCTTTTTCCTCTTTAAATATAATTAATGTGTATGACATGAATACTTTTAAATCAATACCATTATTGGCTATTAATTCTTCCATCAAATCCATGTTTGTGAAATAGACATATGGTAATTGTCTTCTTGAGTCCAATCATATACTTCAACTTTCAGCAATTATGTTTTAACTTAATTCCAATGACTGATTAAAACCATGTGTATTCAGGTTTAGATAGATGTGCTTACTATGGGATTGTTAAACCTGCAGAAAATATGTTTTTAATAATCCATTAGTATTTAATTATCATGCAATAACTGTCTTATTAAATCTAAATTAAAACCTTATTTGAGGTATGTAATTGAAAGTGCCACTGGGTAAAGTCTAATCTGTCAGGGATGAATTTACACGGAATAACAATGCTAGACTTTTCTTTTCTGTAGTTTTCAGGGTCTTCCCAACATTTGCTTAGTCATCACAGTGGAATCTTGCAACAATCTGTTTTCTGCAAGTGCAGCATTTAAAATGTGTTTTGGGTCACAGTTGTCATCTTTTGAGAGTTCATCTCGATTTGAAAGATGATTCTTTGGGGGGAAGATGAGGAATTCTTAAACCTTTACCAGATGCCAAAATGTGTGTGAAAGTTTCCCACTAGCCAGTGAAGAAGGAGAGATGGTTTGCAACACACATCACATGCTTAGGTGTCCCTCTGTCCCCCAGCATACCCTGACAAACATGAAAGGAAGAGAGGGTTTTCTGACTCTATCTCTTTATAACAGAAAAGTTACTACTATGTGTTGATAGGTGCAAGGGGTCACGCAACATAGCTGGTGAGAGCAAATTACAGTAAAATTAGACTATTTACAGAAATTGTAACACTGTTTGTTGTTCTAGGATGAGAGGGATCCATGATCCATCCAGAGACGTGAATTCATAAATGCTACTGGTGGATTTTCTTCAGCAGGACAGCTGAAAGAGTCTGTGTAAATTATCAAGCCAAATTGCTTGTAAAATTCTAAACATCATTGGTTTGTGATTAATAGCTACTTGAGTCCCTGTAAAGATGTGTTTAATTAACTGGCTAACAAATTTATAGCAAAAATCTCTCTGATCTGATCTGCAGAGCCCAAGTTTGCTGTTCCCTTTTCTCATCACAACCCCACGCTTCCTTGATAGTAAGTGGGAAAACTGCAAACAGGAAACACAAGATGGAAGAGCTGTAATTTAGCAGGTGAATCTCAGGAGATAATTTTCCTAGGATATTTTATACTGGTGCTTACCCATTGTCACCCTCAGTCTGCACTGAGTGCTAGTCTCCATGGACATCAAAGTCTCTTTTGGGAGCTAATCATTATCTTGCTTGTATCATTATTATTACCTTGATCTGGGCAATGTCCTCATGAACCTGAGACAGTTCATCAGACTGGGATTTGGCAGTAAAGGATGGGGTAATTCCAGATGTTGATGGGGCTGTCTAAGGATCCAAGACTGTGGTTAGGGAGGGAATAAAGATTACCAAGGATGGAGAGCAGGGAGAAGCAGCAAAATATTTTGCTGATTCTGGAGACAGTGTTGGCCAGCAACGCCTAGAGTGTTGACAGACCTCAGTTCCCGAGTTGTGGTGGACAGTTCTGTCCATTCTCAAGCTGCTTACAGGACAGAAATTCAACTCCGCTGTTTTTATTAACAAGCTGAGTAGGATGGAGATTAAAAAAACATCAAAGAAGGATGTAAACCAAGGAAACTTTCAAAGGGAAAGGAAGACACTTGAGAGCAATCTCATCTACGGCAGAAATGTGGCCTTTGAGGGAAGACAGGAATTTGTAAGGACATGCACAGTGCAACAAGTAATGTGAACAGAAAAAGGCATCAGGGCTTGTTTGAAGAGCGGGAAAGAAAATTATGTGTCCAGTAATGGGGACAACACCTAGAACTACCCAAGTCAAATTAAATGGTTCCTTTTACTTGTAAGACATTTATGATTAGGCCACACATGAATATCTGTCATGGTGAATGCACTGTTTGTAAACCATGATCTGTTTATTTGAACTTTAAGTGTTACTGGATGCCCATGCAAAACTGGAGTGCTCTTACTCCGGAGCAGTGAAAAGTGTAAAAATTTCCGTAAACAGCTCTATTTTGCAATTTACTCCCATCATCTGTGTTCTGTGATTGCTTACACAGAGCAACAGGTGATAGAAACTCTTTTTTTATATACGGCCCATGAAAATCCCATGAAAACCCATGGGCAACAGAGTTCAGTCAGACCAGTAACCATCCAAGTACATGAAATACAGTCAACACAAATGACTATACTCCATGGAGTTGCTCAAAATCAACACTGAGCTGCTGACATGGTGGGGAAGTAGCTAAAGCTGAGAATTGCTGAGCAAAGAAAATAGGGTGCAAAATTATTTAATTGATCATCTTCATTTGAAATTGGTGAAGTATTAGGTCTAGCTATGGAAACTATGTAGGGTTTATTTACATAGCCTGATTTGAGGCACCTGTCTAAATCAGGAGCCAAAGCTGCTAACAGGGTTAATTGAGCACTTTGGTTAAGAGCTAATTACAGCCTAGTGTGAGGTTCTCTCAATGGCTCTCTAGTGGCACCACTGGGCTGGGGGCAGACCAGGCTCCCCAGCCAGGGGACTGATTCAAGGCACTCGTACCTTGAGCTTCAGAAAGTTCAACAGTGGAGTATTCTATAGTGTTCATCAGTATCGTTAGTGCAGCGTTAAAAACTGTGCAAATCATATAGAGAAAGACATTGTAACCCCTTAGTGAAATAGCATATATGTTACTAGCAGTTTGGGGTTAGGGTTTCAGAAAGGAATAAAGCTAGTGTCTATAGAGCTGTGTTGACTTCAGCAACTCCAGGTTACACCTGCTGAGAATTAGACTCAGGGTTGTTTTTTAAAAATCAGTCTTCTATCAAGTCTTGATGCACATTTGCATGTGCTCTCTTTCCCTCTCTTGCTAATATTTTCAAGCAAAAGAAGCTGCTGTGACGTCACTGAGGACAAGGATATTAAAATGGTTATCAGAGAAATTATTACATGTAGTTCATTGTCTTGTTTTTCAATGCTGGCCTGTAAAATAAGGATTACTAAAAAAAAAAAGTCTGTTGCGGTTTGCAAAAAGTAGAAGTATTTTACTTTCATTTCTAATCAAAGAGGCTAAATATTCATGTTTATGTGCCTAAATGAAACTTTTGTATGCAGTCTTCCACCCCATCTGCATGAATAGTGGCATTGTAACAGGATGAGGTCACTGCAGAAGGGAAAGTGAGGTAAGAACACAGCTGAATCTACAGCCTCTGCTACATGGTACACCAGCTAGGCTTAAAGGAATACAGCGCTTTTGCCTGAGCCAGAGTTGCCGTGGGCACTGCCTGCAGAGCAAATGCCTCTCACAGGGCTCTAGATGCATTCCTGGCTCTACTGTATGGTCTGATGCACAGTATACAGTTTCCTCTGCTTTTACAAACTGCTCTTCAGAGACCTCTTTACACAGCTAATATAAGTGAAAATCCATATGGTTTATTTTAAAGCCTTCATTTAAAAAACAAACAAACAAAAAAAGTTATCAGGCCTCATTCTGCTTTGACTCATGCGGCGTAAATCCTGAGCAGTCCCTTTGTAATATTCACTGATGTTCATTTATGCCAGCATCAGGGGGAACAGTGTTTGGCCCATCAAAGGGATTTTTCCCTCTTATTCTTTTCAAAAGAAATGACTCAACTTTATAAAGACTGATGGCTTCCTGTTGGCATCACCTTTGTACCTAGTGGGAATTCTCACATATATAGAGTATGGCATAACCCAGTGTGTGCATCTGAGGGCTGGGCAGTGGAAGGGTGACATAGCAAAGGAGCATTTGAAGGAGTGTGAAATTTGCTAAATCTGTATGTCAGTTCATATTTTACCAATTCCTTGTGTTAACTTAAAAGGCGGTATAAACAGGTTGCCAAGGGTACACTGGCAAATTGCCATTCCTCACCCACCATCATAA
The DNA here is from genome assembly GCA_013396775.1 of Cephalopterus ornatus. Taxonomy (NCBI): domain Eukaryota; kingdom Metazoa; phylum Chordata; class Aves; order Passeriformes; family Cotingidae; genus Cephalopterus; species Cephalopterus ornatus. The sequence continues at coordinate 176,743 of VZRE01007322.1, read as the reverse complement.
TTAGAACTCTGAGAACTTGGAAAAACCTGCCTTGTGAGCAAGCCCTTCTTGCCATTTTTCCACAAGGTTCTCCAAGCTCACAAACCTGGGTAGACATGGAGCAGCTGCTATTTCAAATGAGACTGTCCATCCCAGCCTCACCACCCAGCATGGGAGCCAAAGGGGCTCAGTTTTCATCCCATGCCACATCTCTTGCTGCTTCAGCTTCCCAATGTGGTTTCATGAATTCCCAACAAATTTATCTGAAATAGAAATACCTTCTTGCTCATGATTGTCTTTGCCACATTGTGCAGCAATGAACCTACAACTCTTCTCGACCCAGACTTACTGGAGTAGCCTGTTTCTATCTCGCCTATCAACCTCTTCCCCTCAGTCAGTAGCTGATAACCTTGAGGTCAGACCGATATGACATCTGATGTTTCAGAAGCAGGACACTCGGTACCGTTGTTCCTGCTGCAGAAGGCTGCCGATCAAGCCAACACCAGGGTTTATTAACCAATGGTGCCTTTTTCTCTTACTTGTTTTTTGGGTTTTGGGTTTTTTTCCTCACTTCACAGGCAGTGGGTTGAGCCACAAGTGTTATCAAGGTTTTTCAGCTCATTTGGTACCCTCATCTTTGCCCAGCACAGGAAAACCAGGTAGGAGCTGGTGAAGAAGACAGAGAAGTTTGGAGAGCTGTTTTCTCGGAAAACTAGCCGTTTTTTAGTTACCTGAGCTAAGACCTTATTGACCCTAGGTTGCCAGGTTTGTGTGTGTCCTCTCTGCAGAAATACTAGCTCAGAGGCTCTTTTATCTTTGTTCCACGCATCCCCCAAATACTTGAAATAATCTCTGTTTTTTCTGCCCCGCAACATCCAACTTAGTCATGAGCGTTGGAGCTGCAAATGGCAGGCTGAGAGCTGTCCCTGCTCTGTTGTGGTCTAACATCTGCTCTTCCCCTCAGCCTCTCTGACACATCTGGGAGTTTAGCATTATGGCAGCACAAGGAGAGAGGGAGAGAGGGAGCGATACAAGCCTGGGTGATAGGGACAGCGATGGGGGGATGTAAAATGACATGAAAAGAAGATAATAAATGAAGCAGAAACTTAAAAAAACATCATTGTATAAAGACCCTGCAAAAGGAAAAGGGTGTCCAGAGAGCTGTGGGCAAAAAACAAGTATCCGGGTAGCATTTCAAATAGCCACATTCAGCCTGTGGAAGCTAGACATGCACCACAAGCTGCTTTTATTAGGAGAGCACAGTATGAGACACAAAAGAGTAAATGCTTGTGCTTCTTTCCAGTTCTGTCCTTTGGTGTAACTTGCATCTGACTCTGTTATAGAAAAGGAAACATTATGGAGCGGAAGCAAGGGAAACTTGCAGGGCTGCCGGAAGGAGCAGGCTGTCTGCTTCCCTTCTCTCTCTTTCCTCCTCCTCCTGCCTCTGGCCACCTGTCAGCATCCCCTCGCCTCCCCCATCATCCTTGCTCCCACCAAAACCTCCCTTTGTCTTAATGTGAATTTTGAAGCCTGGTCTTTAATTATATTTTCTGGTGGCTGCTGCTTCTTTCCCAAATGTCTGTGTCCTGTTTTTGTCAGGACAGGAAAGGCTGAGAGTCAGAAAGTAGAGGCGGAGAAATTTGGGCTTGTGCAGCCCAAGCATAAGTGAGCCTTTTGCTTCCCAGTCGGTAGTTCAAGTCCAGCCCACAGAAGTCAGTCTGGAAAGTGATAGCTGCTTTGGAGCGTGTGTGTAAAGCATTAGTTGGTGGTCTCATTTGGGTTCAGAGCAGACAGGTGTCCGGTTCACTGCTGGTTCTAATTGACATCTTTGCTGGCAGCTTCAGAAGCAGGGCCAAAGACTGTGTGGGCACCCAGCCTGCAGTACCCTTCCCTGGGTGGTCTTCCTAAGTCAGCATCACAGCAAGCTGGCAAGGTAGCCAGGGGAGGCTCAGACTGCTGTTGTCTGTGTTGTATCCATTCTGTAAACAAACAGGGATGTTCAGCTCAGAGTGCTGACCCTGAAGCTTTGATTTCACTTTTAAGAAGGTGCTTTTTCTCCTCTTTGCACTATTTTTTTTTAACCTTTGAAATAATTAAACTTTGAAGAAACTAATGAATTAGAAATGTGGAACCAAATTTACAAAGCGGCAGTTCAGGCAGGGGCCCCATTTCGGGGGAGGTCTGGTGGAGATGGGTAAACTGGTGTTACTGAAACAGCTTCAGTCAGGACATTTTAAATGATTTTTGTCTAGCAAACTGTCCCTGTCAAGATGCCTGCCTGTCCTCAGTGTAACCAGCCTTGTGCGAGTACAGGATCAGTGAATGTAATTTGGAGGAGGATTATGTCTTGGTCCATGATGTTTCTGCACCATCTATCTGTTTCTACCTACAAATAGTAGCTTCTAACAAATAAATCTCTGTAGGGTTTTTACATGCCTTTCTGAAAGCCTCAAGAAAACTTATTTTAAATATGTGTACTTGCATCCTTCAGCTTCCCTGTTTTTATTTGCTTTTGCATTTATTCAGACCTCTCAAGTCCCTGGAAATCAGGTGCATGAGGCTGTGTAATGCTGCTCTGTGATAAGAGCAGGCATGCTGCTGCAGATTTGTGTGGTGGCATCCTCCAAACACACTGATGCTGGGGTAGTAGAGGGTATTAGGCTGTTTGTGAGGATTATGATCCTTTAGTGGTGCCTCGTTGCTGCGTAACCTTCCTGTCCCTCTCCTGCTCCAACACCCTGGTAGTTGCAGGTAGCTGCTTCAGGTAAAATTTTAGACTATGAGGGATGCTGCAGTGTCCAGATGAAGTTCCCTGAGACCCTGGTGCCCCCAAGCAGTGGAGCAGGAGATGAGGCCAAAAGATTTGAATCACGTGGGAACTAGCAAGTCTCCATGCTCACTCAGCAAAGCAGGGTCAGTTCCCCTGTCCTGATGCACAGGTCTCCTAGCCCACAACCAGGCATTCACAAGTTCAGGATAAGCTGTAAATGAATTCCAGTGGTCTCCTGATCCTCAGCTCATCTCAGAGGTGCTTAGAGAACTCTCACCTTGTTCTGCCCATGTGCTCTACAGTTTTGTCTCCCACAGCTCAGAGCCCCGCTAGGGACAGGGCTGAGCAGCCTGTGTGCAGGAAAGAGCCATGTAGGGGCCTTACAGAAATAGGGAGCACTAGGAAATACCACGCATAATACACTAAACAACTTTGCCTGCTGTTGCAAATCGCATGTGAGTTTATATTCCCAACGCAAATGTAAACTGTCACTGTTCGGTTGACTTCAGCACTCTTTCATCCACTCACTCCAGGTGTGGTTCTGCCCAATAATCTTTAAAACAGTAAAAACAAGTTCAAAAAATGTTCTTCACCTTTGCTTTGCTTTTGTGAAGCTCCAAAGTCTGCCTGGGCCTCACTAGGTACAGCTGCTGCTCTTGGATTGTTTAATTCTTGCAGTGGTGCTCTCATTGCAGGATACTCTAAAATTTAATTTTTGTCTTAGTCCAGGTTATTGTTGCTAATTGTACATTTTCATCTACAAGTGCTAAGTTCCTGCTTTAAAAAAATAAAAACATAACCCCCCAATCATATGCTAAATTCCTAGCTGCATAGTAAAGATTGATTACATGTGTTTATGTGTAACTTAAAAATGGTTCGTTCAGGAAGTGTATGGTCTTTTAAAGGCAAGTTTAAAATCTTCAATTTTACCTAAGTTTATTTATATAAGGGAATAGGGCCTGGAGTACTAAGCCAACCCCCATGATATATAGGGTTCAGCCTGAGAATTCTCTGAACTATTTTATATATATTTTTATTCTATCAATATGCTCTTTCATGGCTACTAATTAGTTTTGTTAGTTGACTTACAGAAAAACGTATATAAAATAAGGAGTAAGTAATTCCATAGCACTAATAGTATTGGTGAAAGGCACGAAGTCTGGAGGCAATTGTAAAAGAACCAGTTCAACCAAAAAATAATTCTCATTTGAATTAGCATGATTAATTTCATAGCTTTTCCATGTCACACTACATGGAAATCAAAACAGTGAGGATGTTTTAAAGCTTTCAGTCTATAATTCTAGTATATGTTAAAAAAAAGGTACATACACATTGTGTGTATAAATAAGAAAGACTAAACTTCAATTTTACTTTTAGCTGATTTTTTTTTTTTTTTTTACTTTAAACGGTATTTAATTTAATTGCAGAGGAAAGTAAATGTGACTGTAAGTTGTCCTTGGTTGCTCCTATGTCAGGCAGAGGATCCCACAGCTTTTGCACTATGTGCCTAATTGGTTTACACGCTGGATGTATTTATGCAGGCTGGAGCTATTTTGCCTGAAGGGATGAAAGAGGAATCACCCTGCTTGTTTCTTTTGCATACTAACTGTAGTATTTGCTTACTAAATATGTTGACTCTATAGATGTCATGCCACTTGCTATTTCTGAATGTGGGCCTGATGGAGTGCTTGCTGGCGCACAGAGAAGATGGCAGCGAGTGTCATTGCTCCCTGTGTGTGCATGTGCAGCGCCAGAGTGTGAATTGTTCTCCTCTCCAGTACCACACATCCATGCAGTGTTCCTGACATGCCCAGGTTCCCATAGGCCTGTGGTGTGTCTTGGGTGTTTATTATGTGGAAAAAAAGGAAATCCTGCCAATCCACATCACTAATGCAAGTTTGTCAAATGACATCAGCAGCAGAGGAGAATTTAGTTTCTAACCACATGCAAATAGGTCCCAGACTGCTGGTTATGCCATGATGTCAGCTATGATTTCTCATCCATTATTTGATGGACTTCAATGTGTAAATGCAAGATATGTTCCCCCTCCTTTTCCTCCCTCCCACGCAGAACCTGTGGGTTTGTTTTGACTTTATTTGTGGAAAATGTGTTTTGAACAACAAACATACCTCCTCAGGAGAAGTTTATTTCAAGGGTGATTTCCTACACCAGCTTTCCTTGTCTTTGTTATCATTTTGCATTATGGTGAGCTGTTAATTACTAGAACAGTTCAGATATTTCCCCAAGGGATTCAACTAAGCGTCGGTAATAGTTCCAATGCTCTTTGTCATGAATTGGCATTAAATTTGTTAATAAAAGCTACTGCATTATTTTGGCCGTGTGAAGCATTAAAGCATGTCAGACTGCCTGCAGGTATGCCAAGACACAGCAGCAAATCAGGTCGTGTCATGCAGGTTAGCATCAGGTTAGATTTTACGGCACAGACGTCTACTTAAAATGGCACTGGCCTCCAGACTGTGTAATTTGGGGTACTAGGACATGGAACTTGTCACTGCCAGGTCTAAGGGTTGAAGCCAGCTGAGTTATGAAGACTGTATCTCTTGTCACCAGGTGTTAGCTGTCTTGTTCAGTCTGAACTGAACTCCTTCTGTAGGCTGTAATCACTTCCAGGGGGTAATTCAGCCCAGAGGCATGGGATGGTTTGTCCTATGCAGAAATAAGCTAAATATGTATTCAAGACTACTGAGCCTAATTTTAGATTAATTCTGATCTCGATGAGCTCTCCCTAACTGCTGTTCACTGCCATTTAAAATCCATTTTGTTCCAGTATCCTTTTTTTTTGGTATCTTTCCCAGAGACATGAGGAGGGCATTGGCATCTTCTGAGCATGGACTACATCCCTCTGCTTTGCCTATCCATAGACCTCTGCCCTAAGAGGACACTGCATTAATTGCTCTTTTAGTGAAGAAACATGAAGGACTTGGGATTTCTTAATGACTTTTGGATTTAGCCTGTGTCAGTTATTTTCAGAGGAGACCTTAGAAAAGGTGGGAAACAGAAACTTATGCAGATGTCACCAGCAGTTTAATTTGGTTTTCAACCAGAGGTGTCTGGGTCAATTAACTTCACAGAGTTCGCATACACCAGTTCAAACTGTTCCCTTATAAAGCATTCTGTAAATAGTATTTCCAACACAATGGAGCTTAAGTATATTTGCAAAGCTACTGAATAAATACACAATACCAAATAGAAATCAAATTACAGGGGCTGATGTCTTTCTAACAATGTTTAGTAATGGAGGTGCAAGTGAGAGACACCCCCACCAAACCACACAGATATAATTAATTATGTCTACATTGCCAAAAAAAGGAAAGTATTTTGACAACAGTTACTTGGAACAATTAGAAATTGTTCTTTCTTTTAGCCCCAAAAGGCAAAAGCAAGAATGTAACGAGAATACATTGCCCTTTTTTCCCCCTATTGTTTCTTTCTGATCAAGTCTTAGAGCTCACATATTGAGTAACTGGGAGAGAAGCCAAAAACATTCCCTTTACAAGTGATTTTAAACTATGCATGAGGTGTGTTTTTTCCTTCTGTTTCATGGAAACATCTCTGTTGTTGGCAAAAGGTTTAAGTTAGGAAAGTTGGTCTATAATTCTGCGTTGCCAAGGTTTCAAGACCAGGCCTAGATGGTCCATAAAACTATTTCCTCTTAAGCAAGAGTTCCGCCTTATTAAAAACAGAGACCGTGGTCATCCCATGCCTTTCCCTGATTGCTAACTCTCCCTTCTGGGGATGCACAGATGGTGGGAGGTTCAGCAGCCCTGCGTCTGCCCCTTCCTCTTGCTGGAGCTCTGGGACCTCTGTGAGGTTAGTGCTGGGCGCTGGATTGAGGGCAGTGGTGGGTGGTGCAGAGGTGGAGAGGGGCGTTTCTGCATTTGGGACTCTGCTGGTGTTATTGGGGATACTTAGGGAGGCCTTGAAGCAGTGGGCGTCTCCGGTATCTGCTGTCGTGTGGTCATGACGGGGACTGTGCCAAGGGCAGTGTGCTTTTGGGGAGGGAACTGCTAAAAGAGCTGATGGAGGACAAATCTGTCATGGCCCTTCCCTTCAAATCTGCTCAGGCAGAAGCATTCATACCTCGGGCCTCCCCTGGGGGAGGAGATTCAAGGGAGAATCAAACAAGGGAGGCGAAAGTCTGCAAGTAATGGGGCGTCAACCGAGTAGGACTTGGCCTCTGGCTCCAGTTGGCAGGTCCCTGAAATCATATTCTGAGAACTGACTGCAAGCCCTGGCTGGAGCATCGCTCACTCCTCACTGCCTGACAGACAGACAGTAGTGCCCTGACTCACAGCCAGCTCATAGGCAGCCAGCACCCGCCTCGCTCCTCTCTACCTCCACGCATCGCAATGGAGGTGCAGGTTTATGAGATGATAAAGATGCTTGGTGTGAGCCATCCCTCATCAGAGCACTCAGTGCTGTATGACCTAGGTCTCTGCTGGTGGCTGGACCTCTGCTTTTCTTCTCAATCCCAAATTCCTTTGGAACTGAGAGAAGAGACCTGCTATGTGTTTACATACTCAGGCATCTTTCTTTTCCCCAAACATTTTTGCAAATTTGTAATTGCCAGAGCTGAATAAACCTCTACAGATTACTGTTTTGACTAATTCAACCTAAATAAGATACATGATTAAATGAAGAGGGCTTTGTTTATGTAAGAGCCAAAATGGTAAATAGGGCATTTGGATGTTTATTCCACAAACTGTGTATGGTAGAGGTACAGATAGTCAGAGGCTAATCCAGGAGAATGCAGCCAAGCCAGGAACAGAATTCAATTTAAGAATTACTCTTGTGTCTGTTTCAAAACTACCTGGGAGAGCTTGTTGGGCACTTTAATTGAAAGCAACCTTCTCATGAGTATTTATCCTGATGCTGACAGATTGACTTAGTAACACATGGGATATAGGTCAGGGTTGCTGAGTGCATTTGTGTCTTGTATTTGAACTTCTCAGGTGTATAGAAGTCAATTTCACCCCCACTAGCATATGTGAAAACAAAATTTGGTCTCACCCTGGTTTTGTATTCTTGCGGCCTTACTGCAGTTCTTTTGGATTTATTCTACCATACATAAAATTCAGATCATATTTGTGATATGAACTGAGGTGAAAATATCACTGCTTACTTTATTCTGAGGGGCAGGAGGAGAGAGGCTGATGCATATTGGGCTTGATACAGACTGAAATCCAGTGATTTTTTTTCCTCTCTAATTTATATGAAAGAAATACAAAAAATAAGTCTGTTACTATCTTTTTATAAAAAGGGACACGTTTCCCTTTTCTTTTAATTTGTCAACTGTTGGGAAAATTTTAATACTTACAAGAGTAGACAAAATGAATCAGGGTAGGCAATGTGTAGTAGTACAGACTTGTGTGCTTGTGAACACAGGCAAGTTGTAACTGACCAAAGTAGTTGCCGGGTCCTCCTCGTTAGTCATCTCACTGCTGTAGAGCTGGACACACCTTCTGACTTGATGCATTTCAGGTGCCGATGTCCCAAGCATGACGGGATGAAAGAAATGTCAGAAATCTGGTGGGATTAGTCACTGTCTGGATGTGCTTGTTTGTCCCTTGCATAGGCTAAAAAGGATGCTTAGGTGACAGCGTTGAACAAATTTTCTTCTTTTGGAAGTAAAGTAAGAAAAACACTTTTTTTTTAAAATACAATTACTGCTGAATAAAATAGGCCAAACAGGTACTTTTTACATATGTGCAATCGAATTGTTAATAGTGAAGATGTCTGTGGAGGTGATGATTCTTGTTGGAGTCTAGTTTATCAGTACAGTGTGCTTGCACAGTCATTTTCATTGGAGTTCCAGGTATTTCATCTGTCTCTGAGTTCAGAGAGAGTGAATGCTGTACATTCATATAAAACCTTTACTTTTTTTGTTTGTTCGTCTATATATGCATGTGAATGCAGGCAAGTATGCATCCTTAAGAGTCATTGTCTCTGTTGAAAATCTTAGCAGTAATTCTGCTATTACTTCTCAGCACCTCAGAAAGGCCATGTAAAAAAAAATAGTACATACCTATTTAAAATAATGTGTTTCACGTGTTATTTCACTTTGTCCATTCCTATGAAGGTTGGAAGCAAAATTAGAATTGATTTCAGTGGGAACAAAGTCAAGTTTATAATGTGGAGTTCAGACCTAAATTTCACTTCCTGTTAATATGAAGAGCAGTTCAAAGCAGTAGATTATAAAGTCTTTACCTACCATATTACTCCCTATTTTCTTTGATGCTTTTGTCATAAAAAAATCTTTCATGCTTTACCTTAGAGTAATTGGAGACTGGAGATCTATAATGCTCTTGCTATTTCCACATTTCAGTTGTCACCTAGGAATTTATATCTATACTTACGATAATGAGATTTAGTGGGGTCATTTACACTCTGTGAGCATTATATAAATCACCATTACCCGTTTGTATCATGTGGCTTTTACCTTTTCTATCATAGATATTTTATACAGTTTTTTACTATTCATATTCTCTTTATAAAATTCAGCATATACTATTCATTAAGACAATGGCTACAAGTGGAGATAATGTCAGGTCCAGTATTAGTTATTGGAGTGTGGTTTGGGGTTGCTAAATCAACAAAAAGCTAAAAGCATAGGTTGTCTTTCAGTGCTCCATTTATTGTTTTCAGACGTTAAAAAGGCTCTTGCTGAACTACAAGCAATGGTTATAATCACTTGCTATCACTAGAGACAGTTAAAGCAATTGTGTTGTCAAAATTACATTCTAAAAATCAAAACAATATAATAAGTTGCAGTGTAATCGTTCCCTGAATGTCTTTGATAAATATCCATTTCAATACTCTTAATTATGTTCCTCCTTTTAAATTTTTCTTTTTCCTTCAAATGTAAGTGATGAAAATGTCTCTTTTCCTACCTAAATGAATTCAGAAAGTCCCTTTTAAGCTCATAACCATATCGTCCATAATTCTGATTCTAGTAAAGCAAGTGGGTAAACAGTTTGAATCTTACACCAATTTCATTTTATGCCTTTGTCCTTATTGACCTGAGATCTAATTTCCAGTTGAGCTGTACTTCACTGCAGTTTGCCCAGACATTGTGGCCCATAGGAGCACTAATTTTTATTGGGGTGATGTAGGCTCACACAGGCAAACATGTTTGCTAGCAGACGAGATGAGAAACCACTGCCTCTCCAGTCCTGTTCTGCATTCTTCCCAGATTTGAGCAAACTTTATCATTGCCTTCTTGTTCCCAACTCTAGACAAAGGGATTGACTTAGGAAAACCAGGCTGCACCGGGGCAGTGGGGGCAGCACAGGTGCAAAGAATTGATCAGAGCATCTGACCACAACACAAGGTCTGACCTCGTGTCCTGGACCTGTTTGACACCCCTGCATTCCCCTTACTCATCCCCAGGATCTGCAAAACCCAGATTGGGCTAAGGAAGGAGCACCACCCTTCCACTCTATGTGTTTAGTCATTTGTTGGGGATCAGCAGTAGTTTGAGCCAGCTTCTTGCTCTTACTTTGCCATCTAGTTTGCAGCAAGAAATAAATAGAGAATCAGAAGGAAAGACATGCACTGACAGATTTTCAAGGGATCTGAAACTCCTGATTGCATTGTATTTTGACAATAGTCCTATTAAAAGTGAATCATTTTGTGTGTTATTCTTCTTACTCATTCACCTCATATAACAGGCTTGGTCCAAGCACTGCTGAAGTCTTTCCACTGACTTTACTGGAAGCGGGATCAAGTCCTCAATGCCAAATTAGCTGGGTGCTTTCATGGCCAGTTGTAAAGCTGGTGTTCGACACAGCCTAGAACAAAATTACTGAAAACTCAGCCTTTAGTAGCTGGGTTCTTTCTGCCTTCTTTAGCTTGGCTCTTTTGACCAATAGAGGTACAGTAATATTACTGATAACAAAGAAATGTGTCCTTATAATGATCCAATTTTTAAGTACAAGTTGCACCAGGGGAGGTTTAGATTAGATGTATTGGAAAATTTTTATCATGGAAAGGGTTGTAAAGCACTGGAACAGACCGCCCAGGGAAGTGTTCAAAAGACATGTGGATATGGCTCTTGAGGACACGTTTCAATGATGAACATGGTGGTGCTGCTACACTGACGGTTGGACTTGATGATCTTAAAGGTCTTTTCCAACCTTGAGGATTTTATGATTCTATTATGAAGTATGAAAATAATGTCATTCAGAAAGGAAATGGGTACTTTGGTACTATGTCCTGCTTTGAGCTCTGTAGCCAAAAATCAAAAAAGGCTCTGGATGAACTCTCTCAGACTTCAAAAACGGCATATTGAAATAAGTCTACTGAAATTACCTATTTGGAAATATTCAAAAATAGTTGTTAAGTTGAAATGGTGCAAGTCTCTACAAAATACAGGTATCACATCCAAGAATTAAACCCTATAAATGAAAATTGATGTACACTTTAGCAATATCTCTCTGAGACATCTCCACATGTAATATCTTTCCCTGAATATGTCTCTTTCTTTTTACAAAATTGGGCCAATGAATTTTGCCCATTAAATGCTAAATTTACTAGCTGGTGTTTGCTGAATCTGGCCCTTATTAAATGTCCAGACAAGCTTGTTGCAGTTTATTTTGTAGGACGCCTGGTTAGAACATTAAATACAACAAGGAAAAATAAACTTAAAAGTAAAATGGTTCAACCCTTGCCCTACTAGGAACATTTTTTTCCTTGATTGAATGGAAGCAGAAACAGATCACTGTTTCCAAGTGAATTATCCCAAATTTTAAAATTAGATCAAATAATTTTTGAAAGGATAAATCTTACTAAGAAATGCTAATTTGTTTGTTTGTTTTTGTGATTCTGGTTCATGTGGAGTGATTAGATTAGTTTCTACAAAGGGAAGATTTTGAACCAATAGCATTTGCCAATAAAAGATACCTTGCAGTATCACTCAGTAAAAGTTCTGTGTCTTTTCATTTTTGGCATTATGATCAATGTTTTTCCTCTGAGATTCTAACTGTAATTATTTAAAAGATAAATTAAAATTGTAGCCTCTAAAAGATAATGTTGCATCTGAGAGTGTGCTAGCCCATGACGGGCTGCGCATCTGCCACTGAAAAAAAAAAAAGCCGTGTCTTCATTATTTTTTTCTCTTTTTCTCATGGTCTGATGTCCTCAGCAAATTTTAGACTTATCATCAGAGTCAGCAGTGAGCTTCTTTATTTCTTAAGCAGTCTAGCAGAAATTTCCACATTAATTTTAATTACTCACAGGTTTTTAACAATCTGAGATCAGTGAAAGTCAGTATTTCCCCCAATTACTACACAGCAACAGTGATAATATCATTGTAATTCCCAAGCTTAGCATTTCTCTGTATTAGACTGAAGGGAAATGGATTGTCTGAGCTGGACTTGCATATTAAATAGGAAGTTTACTGTAATACCATCTGTAATACTGTAATACCATCCCTGTAGTCAAATTTTTTGAGAATTGCTCAGGAGTGTGTAGTTATTGTAAACTTCATATGCAGTAGTACACTCAGCAGGCTGTGATATGTTCAGTACTGAGGCTTTGGTACATTGTGTACAAAGATTTGCAATATCCCAAAGCAAAAGCCGGCAGAGCAGTTGCGGGGAAGGGTTGCCTGCTCTGTCACCTCCTCCCCTTCCCGGTTTGGATTATGATCCTTGGGACATGTTTGGTTTAAGCTGTTTTGAAGTAGCAGGTTTTGTTAACTTACTGCTCCATCCAGCCCTAATCAACATCATCTGTCAGCCACCATCCTGCCAGGCTGTTCATGTCTTCCTCTTCCTAATCTGCCTGATATTTTTAAAGCTTTGCTTACAGTTGCAGACACTTTCACATGATGATGAGCAAACTGGGTGAAATATTCCATGGTTTTGATTAGGCAAAAACCCCAAAACTAAAGATTCGTTTCTACCAAGAAGTGGGTTTCTGAGTTACTTTCTGCTGAAAACAAAATGTTTCCCACTTGATGGGAAATGACAATGGGTGCATTGATAACAGTGCCGGGCTTTTCTGTACATGCATCCCTTCTGCATCACCAGGACCAATGTAGAATTGTCAGCTGGTCACTCTGTGACTCTCTTGGTAAAGCTCAAATCTGTTGGTGCCTCAGCTCAAGAGTTGCTGGAGAAGGCAGGGTGGGTATGCAAATATTTAGTAATGTAATTATTACGTATCAGTATTCTCATAGTGCCTGAAGAGCCCAATATATTGTTCGTAGAATCTGTGGGCGGATGCTGAAGTAATAGGAAATTACAGTGACTGTGGGTGGTAGAACAGAAACCCAGAGGTAAAAATACCATAAAATGGGAGATATTCATACTGGCAGTATGAACCAAGTGTTTCTGAAGAGCAGTGTTTCTTCGCATTTTTAGAACTGGAAAGGTTTCTCAGTTCTATGAACAAACTCTGTAGATAATGTTGCCTCCCACTGTTGTTTAGATGTTGGGTAGGGAAGGCGGTGGTGGCAGTGGTGTGATAGATGAGATACGCAGCACTTATTGTAAACTGAGTATTATTTTGTGAAATCAAAATTTTGCTGCTTTAATTACAAATATGTTAATTAGACTCTAACAAAGATAGATCACTGACTTCCAGCTACAGCTTGCCTACAGACACTTACCTCCCAGCTGCACAGAACAAGTGTATGTGTTTCCACACATTTCAAGGACTACCTTCTGATGTCTTGCAGACCACTAGTTGACTAACACTGATCCAGGACAAAACTGGGTCCTACCCTAGAGGCATCTGGCATTTACTTTTTACACATGTGTAAAAGGCAGTCTTCATTGCTCAGGTGGTGAGATGCTGTATTTTACATGGGTCCAAATGACTACACGAGATGCAGAGAGTTAGATGTGTTGTATTTCAATGCCAAAGCCTTTAGTGAGTTTTATACTAAAACCCTTTGAGGTACAAAGTTGTAGCTTCTTAGAGAGAAAATAAAATCCTCTCAGTAACTCCAAACTTCAAAAAAGGGAGATATTTGCAGGCATAATTTTAAGGAGGTGCACTACGAATCAGGTTAGATTTTCGTGTGGATGTCTCTTTTCATGTGACTGTTGTAGGTAAATTCTTATGGTCCTTCAGTGGTTGTAAGTGACCCAGGCTTCTGTTTGAAAGAAGAAAGGAATAAGTGCTTTCCACCGGTGAATTTCTGCCACCCCTCACCTACCGTGCAATGCTGGGTGACTGGTTTTTGCTAAAATAGAAAGCGGCATGCCAGCTGGACATCTTCCTGCAGTAGCTAGGTTTTCCTTGGAGGTTTCCCATCTCTATACTAACTAGGCTTGACTATGCTTGGCTTATGAGCTTTTGCAAGCATCCTTGCCAAGGTGGGATGACTGTAGGCAAAATAAGTGCAGCAGGGAGACAGAGGCAAATAAGTAGGAGTGATCAAAGTCTAGAGATTCGCTGGCAGACGTGCTTCCTTCCTACGCTCTACAGCCAGTGGGTCCAGTGCTTTCCCCTTCTCCTACGTATGAATCAACACATCCAAGCAAGCTGTGCCAAAGCAGGGGGTGGGCAGGAGACAGCCTTAGCACTGTACGACAGCTGTTGTTTTGCCAATATACTCAGTAGGAAATTCAGAACAAAACTTGCCTTTTGGACCATGAGTCTCATTAAAGTTCACCAATGACACTGGAAAAGAGCAGAATTAAAAGGTTTGCTGGGTTGTTTTGTTTTGTTTTGTCTTTATTTTGGTGTGGTTTTTTTTGTTTAATGCTGTTACAATAGAAGACACTATGTAGAGGTTATAAAAGGCTGCCTTTACGGTTTGGTGAAATTGTCTGCTGCCAGTCCTATGGAGGTGCTAGAGGTGGTAAAAAGGTGAATTTGCCAGCAAGAAACATTTATTACTGCATGGCAAAAAGTGCTTCCTGTTGAACTGACAGATTTGCAGAAATGCTGAACCCAATTCTCTTTAGTTTCTTCACTGGGGTTTTACAAGAAATAATTGGTGTGAGCCAATAGATGTAGAGTGGTGTTGCTATTCTCTTAGAGTTTCTTTATTCTTGTTCTCCTCTTCTAAATTCAGTAAAAATATGTAGATTTTTTTTACATAAAAATATTGCAGTATGTATTTTATGTGTATGTAAAAATGCATACGTGTATTTTTTAAGGCTTTTCTTTTGTGGCAGAGATCTTAAAAAACAAAGTTAACCCAAAACATAGAAGAAAAGCTTTTAGCTGGAACCTCATGAAATGTTTTAATACCAACTGCAAATTTGCTGGGCCATTAGAGTTTGATTTATACTTTCACATATGGATTTGAGTGGGTTGATCACAGCTTTTTGGTGCCTTATTTTCCATATTTTGTAACTTGGGTTAATCATTTTGCTCACTGCAGTCCCTGTGTCCAACAGCAGAGTCCTACCCTTGATGGGTGGCATGTTCGTAATTCTTCAAGCATTGAGCTCCTCCACAGTGTTAGATCCCCGCCTTCTCCCCCTGGTTCCAGTAATGTCTTTTCCTTGCTAGGCTGGAGGAGGAGGAGATCCTGTGCCAACTCTTTGAGCTCTCACTCAGCTGCTGCCTTCACAACTATAAATGTTACCAAGCGCCCCCGTTGTTTTCATTCTCCATCCATATACTCTATACTTGCTTGGAAGTGAACCTTATGGAAATTTTGGGTTTGTGAAGAACCTCGCAGATATTTCCACTTGAAATGCCATGGTAGCAATAACACACTGTGCTTGCAGTTTGTTGTCCACCTAGTGACCTTGAACTGCTTTGCAGTGGCTGCAGAGTGAGACGCTGAGATGGTGGGAGCTATACCCAAGGACCTGTGAGAGACTGAATGGGGGCACACAGGAGGATTTTACAGGTGGACAAATGAGAGGGAGTGCAATGAAAAAGGCACACACACAGTGATGTGTGCACAAATGTGCAGTCTTTAGTCCAGTCGGTAAGAGCATGAAGGGACAGACTCACGTCAACTGCTGTCAGACACATATGTGGCAATTTGCCTCTGTATCTCTGTGCACAATTACTGACAGTGCAAATTTAACAAAACATTCTTCCTCACCGTCCTAAATACTGCAATCATCATTTGCAATCTCATCTCTCACTGTCCTTCTGCTAATGCAAAACCACATCAGAGCAATGTGCAAGGTGACCTGCAAAATGCGCATAAACTCACTAGTATGAACAGTGGAATTTCTGGGATGCTTGCTGGCACTCTGTACTGGGCTTGGGCTTGCATGGGTCACCTGTACTGGAGAACCATAACCTAGCTGAAAAAGTTGGCTTTGGTGGCAGTGGTACATACAGGGGCATACATAATTCTGTTCAGTTTACCACACCTCATGTATATAGTCTGTAGAATTCAGAGTAATGCACACAGGCACAGCTTTTGTGAAATAAGCACAATTATGCTCAAACTCTGTGGACTATATAAAGCCTCTTACCCAGATTGCTTGTGTTATCTAGTTCATTTCTGTTTTTTTTTTGTTCAGCATACTGCTTTAGCACAGTATTTTGAGGAAGAAGTTGAATCAGGGGAAGATAAAAGGAGTTCTGTGGTTTCTTTTTAATTGGAGACTGGAGGCAAAGTGCCTCCAGATAATTTCTCAAAGAAAAGTCATTGTCTTCTCCCACTCTTGTCATTAATCTCTAAAATTATTGCACAATTTTTTGTTTAATGTGTTAAGATTTCTTAATATGTTAAGACAATGTGGAAAGACAAATTTGAACAGGAGGGAGCATGTTTCTTTGAATGCATAATTTTTAAGTCTTTGTCTGAAGTCTTCATCCATCTTGCCAGGTGTTTTGCAGTTAAAAACTTCATCAAACTCAGTACAATTAAAAATACATATTTTTATAACGGCAATTCATCAAAAGAACTGGAAATGGATAAAAATATTGATAGTAATGGTCATTCATATTTTGCTGAGGCGTAGATTGCTTGTGCTGAAGCTATGTTAACATCATTGAAAACAAGGATTCCCAGCATATAGCTCACCTTATATTTGCAGTTCCACGATCTTTTATGTGATACAAAGGACTTGATACATTTACAGTAGTGAATGTCAATGTATTCTAGTGCAACGTGTGCTTAAATGTAATAACATGCTTAAGTGTATTGCAGTACATGTATATTTTGCTGTATTGCACAGTAGCCATTATATTGTTTCCACAAACAAAAATTTGGGTTCCCCCAGTCTAAATTTCTGATTCTGTAGTTTAGTGTGATGTTGCATTAGTGAAGCCTTTTTTCATCAAGCAGAATCAACAGACCTAAGTTTGAAGTATGCTGTGAATCTATGGAGTCCTCACACAAGCTTTTTTGCATGGTTTGACCCTCATTTTAGTGTGGAATAATTCACTTGGATAGTCCCAGTGAAGAACTCTCTGATTTCCAGTAAGAGGGTCACCAGGGAACTGCTATTTTTCCATTCTAGATCTGGTGTCACAGCCCAAGCAGTCTTATGGCTCTTGTCAGTACATCACTTCGAAATTTAGTAAGCCAGTGCAGGTATATTTGTTGATGGCCTGATGTTGAGCACTACATCAGAAACAACAGCTATTTGAACATGACGATGGCATTATTTGCAAAAACAGTTACTCTGGATTTTTCCCCTTCTTGCAGATCACTCTCACTCCCTGGATTGTTCTATAGCCAGCTCAGAAGGACATATTTATAAGACTTGTTATTCTGACTCACTGATTTTAACAGTATTACACAACTATTTTTCTGTCAGTCATGGGATAATATTGCCAAAACCTCTCTGTATCTTTTCCTATGCATTTGCTGGTTTTGTTGGATGTTTTACTAATCAGCAAGGTGTGAAGTATTGAACAGATATCAAAACACAGCCCCTGCTGTTGCAGAGGGTTACTTAAGCAACACTCTATAATTTAGATGCTCAGTAATCAACTTGGGGCATTGCGACAGTTTGAGTTGTTTTTGTTAACAGAGATGAAATTATGGGTGTAACTCGCTGGCAGTCTTCAAACAGACTTTTGCAAGCTGTTTACTCAGCTGTCCCACGGCAACAACTGCATACGTGAAGTGAATTCTTCCAATATCTCTGCTGTGGTATATTTAATTTATCCTATTTTGCCACAGTGTGAGAGAAACAAATCTTGAAGAAAGTAGGACTCATGTCAGACACTGCACTGCAGAGAGGCTGTGACACTGGCTGTGAAATTTGACACTGTGGGCGAAGATTTTGTTAATTCAAAGGATATTCTTACTTATTTTCCACTAATTTAAACCTCCAGAATCAAAAGGAGGAAGAGACCAAAGAAAAACAAATCACAGGATGTCTAGTATATGGACAAAGATGAGTTTTATTCTTAAATCAACATGGTTGATTATAGTAACACTACCTTCTGGAAGCAGCTACTGAGATTTGTCTAATTTCAGTTTAAACTAGTATATAGCTAATTTAGGTGGACACAATTTGGTCCACCCAAGCGTGTACCAGTTTATGAAACACTTCTAAAATAAATCATTATTTCCTTTTGTGGGAAAATCTTGTCAGATGCATGTTGCTCTCATTAAAATCACTTCTTACTCAAAATACAGTGATTTTAAGGTCAGAAAGACGCATTCATCTGTGCCTCCATGGTTTTCAGTCAGAAGAAGATAATGGAAAAAATATCCTTTTCTAAGTATGGACTTTGAAGACTGGTGAAATTATATAGGACCCTCCTTTGAAAAAAATAAAAATATTAAATGAGTGAGGTTGTCTCTTAATCTTACTAAAATATTTCAGAATGCTATTGTAACAGGAAAAAGATGCTCATAAAATTGATGGGAAAGAATTAGGAAAAATTTAAAACAACTTGCAAGCAGTTTTAGCTGCCACTGTATCGGATTACATTTTCCCTTCTACCTCAAATGTACTATGAAAAAAAACAGCAATGCAGTTCTTCAAACAATTGCAACAGAAAAGGTCTTGTGATAAGAAGTAATATTATGGTCTGATTCAGAACTGTGCAGGGCAAAACTGACTGTAATACTGAAATACAGAGCAAATAGGAAGCCCTGTTGGCTGTCCTGTGAAGCTCTTCAGTAAAACAGTGTACGTGACTTGATGGATGTTGCGGTCTGAGCCATTTCTGAAGCAGGGACTGAGGAGAGGAGTCAGAAGGGAGAAGGTGAGGCATTTGTAAGGAGTGAGCCCAATCAATCACTCTTGTCAGCTGCACAGAGAATTAACTACTTTACAATTCACTGGTGTATATAATATGTCATATTCCTCAGCTGCAGATTAAAAAGATGTAGCAGTGCTGCAGTTGGGGATGAGACTTGCTTACTGTCTTGGGCTTGTTTTGAATTTTTTTACAAAATTACTCAGAAAAATTTTAGTGGGCTGCTTTTGACATTGTTTTTTAAAAGCTGGTAATGTCTAGACTGATTTCTTACACTGCAAAACACACCAAGTGTCCTTTTCGCTGCAAAATGTTCCTTGTGATTCATAGATCCTGGACACCCGGGTCCATTAAGACCTGGAGTACTCAAGCTATAGATTTTCACTGTCATAAAGATGATAAAATGTATAAACCTCAAAAAAAAAAAAGTCTGGCTTCTGACAACTCAAACACAACCAGATGCGATGTTAACCAGCCGTGCTGACCTGGACTCAGATGAAGGGTTATGTCCAGGTTCTCAGATGACATGCACCGGTGTAGCTCCCCTGCAGCCCCCAGACCAGCCACCATCCAGCTGGAAGGGAAGGGCAGGGGAGGGGGCTGCCTGCCTGCCTGCCCACCTGCCCTGCCTACCCATCTGCCACACTTTGTGTGCCAGCACTGGCTCTACAGAAAAAACAAATAAGCAGCAAGAGATATGGGCTCCTTAGATTTACTTTTCTTTGGGAACAATTTATGAACTGCTTTTTGATGGCTGAACAGTCGTTTATAAACCAGGGAGAGATGAGACACAAACAAAATGAGAAGAAAAAAAAATCAAATAGCCAGCCACTCAAATTCGGAATAACTGTCCTGCCAGGTGATGATGGAGTTGCTTCAGACTTCCTCTTTGAAGGTGCATAGCTTGCTGTACTGGCAAGTGAAGGACTAAATTTATTAGCTGCTGAGGGACCAGGAGTACCTCATTTAGAAGAGATAAAGTGGCATTCAGAGGGAAAAGTTGTGAGAGAGAACTTTTCTGTCCCAAGAAAAGAAACTCCTTTATTGAGGCCATCTTGATCAGAGCTTTGAGGAAGCACAACTGCTGAGCTAAGAAGGAAAGGATATCAGAGAAAAGAAAATTATTTCTTAAACTGTAGAGCAAAGTATATCCCTACGTGCATGCCCATGGTTCTACCTGCAACCCTATGTTTGTGATCTATTTATCTGAATAATTGGGTCTTTGATGCATTATGTGAGAAGAATTATACATTCACTCATTTGTTAGATGAATTTTAACATTAGATTTTTGTTTGCATGACATTAACTGCCCAAAGCAATCACATAGTTAAAGCTAAGATATATATATATAGTTTTTTATTGTCTATTCCTCAATGTAAGTAGAGTTATTGCCTCTAATAAAGCACAAGAAGGCAGATCCTTACTGCATCCTGGGGACTCACAATACCATCATCAGGAAAGAGTGAAAAGCAGCAGTACTGTTCCCTGTTTGTAAGCAAGTCAGCTCTTGCACTGTGGTTCTGGCTCTCCCACTAAGGGTTTTCTGATATTGGGGCAATCTAAGAGTTTTAGTTCACTGATCTGTAAAGTGGGTCTCCCACCACATTTAGTAACATTGCTTTCATCTTTAAAGCAATGTGAGGTGTAGCAGCATGGACCTATGCAGAGAGGCCTGGCAAGGTGGGTCTGATGTTTACAAAATGCTTTGGGATTCCTGGAAAGCATGAAGGGTTGTTGTTCAATCACAGCAGATAGTGTCACCGATTCCCAGGCCAGTTGCTTCACAGACCTGAATGAACCAGCCAACAGCTCAGAATATAAAATATTTTAAGTAGCATGAAATTGTGCCTGCTATTGGGGAACACTGATAAAGCTTCCAGCAAAGCCAGACTCTGTGATTGCTGGCTCCCTTCTGCCTGCTTCTATATGAAGATTGCCACCACCTAAGTGGTGGTAATCCTCTCCTGGGTTAGGTGTTTGCTACATGGGTGTTTATTTTCCTTTGGTATCTTCCTGATGTTTGAGTGAGCAATATGATTACATGTGAGTTTATTGAAAACCCAGGCTGCTGCTGTACTAAATAAAATGAACGCAAGCCTGGAATTGTATAGGATAGCTTTGCATTTAAGTTTAATATTTTAATTTCACATTATGCCACTATACATAGCAGATTTTCTGCAATATGACAGTAAATGTTTGTTTCTCTTCTTTTTCTGCTGTTGGCAATGCAGTACCTGTAAACTTATGGAGTTTTTTATTTCGGGGCATTTGCTTATATCTATGATGGCAAGGAGTAAAACATATTGAAACAGTCATGGTTACAATATTTATAGATTCTGAATGCATACTAAATTGGAAGCAAAGGAGAAGCAGAATTACATTTGTTTTGTAACACTGTACAGTTAAAGGCCAGAACCATTCCTGCCAACGCATCTGCAAATGTTTTAGCTCATAGCTGAGAGTCAGAGCAACGTTGCTAAACATGGGTGGATGGTATAGTACAGCCCGAGTGTCACCCATTGAACGAGTAACCCCACGGAGAATCTGGAGAGAGTAATTAATGAATCCATTTGGAAAAGTCAGTGCCCTTCAATTAGCCTGAATGTAGCAAAGCAGATGGGATCCCATCCTCCAGGGAGAAAATTGAGAAAGATCCTAAGAAATACTGCATTGGACTGATTTATCTGGATAATTATAAGCCTCATTTGCACAAAACTGTTCAATATGGTTGCAGTGAGAAAATTAAGAATTTATAAATTGTTGATAGGTGGTCTAAACTATCAGTGGTAGTGGAATCATCTGTCCAGCTTTGATTAAAGGCTGCCTTGAGCTTATTTGCAGTAGAAACATTCACTGCCATCCTAATTAGATATGGTGTCCTGCCTTGAACCATCCTGCAAGAATTTGGAAGGCAGAAAAATAAGTCTAAAGAAACTTAAAGAAGAAGAAGAATTAAAATATGCAAATTTTCCTTAGACATTCAGTGGTGGAGGAACAAAATGAGAAGAGTAAGGAAAGAGCATTTGAGAGCATTTGTGTCTTAACCTTATCACAAGGAGTCTCATTTTTAAGTCAAAGCCCTGCTGGACTTGCTTGTATGAGCAGGAAGCTGCACGTGTCTTTTATGAACTAAACTGGGAGCCAGTACAACTATATTGCAACTGTGTTTATGTGTGATAGAAAAGGAAGCTGGTTGGCTTATAGAAGCAGCAAGAACAAAATAAACACTGTTTATGGCAGCACTGGAATCGCATAGAAATGGTGGTCCTCAGGTTCTAGGGCTGAGGGATTGTTTTGGCTATAGGGAAATCGCACTCCAGCATGATGGACTTTCCACATATTATATGTTTTCAGAAACACCTCAGGTCAGAGAGCTCCTTGAAGCATTTTGCACAATATTTTCTGAATTTGGAGCTTCAGCCATCAGAAGTCTGAGACTTTTTAACAAGTAACAAAGAAAACCCGAAGTCCCACATAGGCAGAGCAAAGTGTTTTCTTCCTCCCCCACAAATATCCCTTTTTCAAAAATGACAGGTGTTGGAAGCACCCTCCTTGCCTTCTTTTACCCCCTCCAGCAGCCGTGTGATATATTAATGTGCTGGTTTGAACACTACTGCCATTGAACTCAAAATTCAAAGTGCATTCAACTGTTTTAATCAATTAAAAAATTCAGTTCTGGGCAGAATGTCAGACATAACTAATACTTTTAAGGCATGGAACTGGTGGCAGCAAAGCTGTGTGGCTCTCATTGTAAGCCTGCCTTAAACATTTACTGGTGTGCATAATATATGCTGTTAGATTTTTGATTTTAGTTTTTTCTTTTCTTACCTCAGAAGGCCTGAGATAATGCGGTGATGAGTGCACTGGCCGGAATGGTGGGGGCGGAATGTTCCACTCCTAGTCACCCTCTCATCCCGACAGCAGGCGGTCTGAGACTGGCACAGTTTGGCCTGTGACTGCACCTTCTCGCCCTCTGCTGATAAATAAGCAGGCTAATTGAATTAATAAACAGATAGCTCTTTTCCCTGCCAACTGGAGCACCATCAAAATGTGTGATAAATTATCTGTCAATGCTTTAACTGCAGGGAAAAAATGAAAAAATTAGCTGCCTCAACATTTCCTTTCCAACTCTTCTCTTCCCTTCCCCCATCTACCCAAGCACCCAATTTGGTTTGCCTCCACCCTCCTTGCCCCTTGTCTTTTCTCCTTTGGCAGATCTCCAAAGTAACAGTGAGAGAGTCATTAATTTAGCCAGCCTTCTAATGGGTTATTAAGGCTCTAAGCAGAGGTTGGATGCAGACGTTCCTGTGGCTCACACTGGGAAAGATGGATAGAGGCAAATCTTTGGGGCAAAACTGCTTGTGTCTCAGCTGCCAGTGCACAGCTTGACATTATGAGGTTCAACAAGGCCAAGTGCAAGGTCCCTGTAACTGGGTTGGGACAACCCTCAGTATCAGTACAAGTATCTGTACAGGCTGTACAACCCAAGTATCAGTACAGGCTGAGGGGTGAAGGGATTGAGAACAGCTCTGCCAAGAAGGACTTGGGGGTACTTAGTGAATGAAAAACTGCATGTGACTTGGCAATGTGTGCTTGCCACAACTGTATCCTGGGCTGCATCAAAAGCAGTGTGGCCAGCAGGTCAAGAGAGGTGATTCTGCTCCTCTACTCTGCTCTCATGACACCCCACCTGGAGTACTGTGTCCAGCTCTGGGGTTCTCAGCACAGGAAAGACATGGACCTGTTGAAGTGGGTCCAGACAAAGGCCACAAAGATGATGAGAGGGCTGCAACACCTCTCCTATGAAAACAGGCTAAAAAAGATGGGGCTGTTCAGCCTGGAGAAGAGAAGGCTCCAGGTAGACCTTGTTGCAGCCTTCCTGTAATTAAGGGGGCCTACAAGAAAGATGAGGACAAACTTTTTAGCAGGGCCTGCTGTGACAGGACAAGGAGTAATGGTTTAAAACGGAAAAAGGGTAGATTTAGACTAGATAGAAGGAGGAAAATGTAAAGAAGATTTTTTACAATAAGAGTGGTGAAACACCAGAAGAGGTTGCCCAGAGAGTAGGTAGATGCCCCATCCCTGGAGATATTCAAGGTCAAGTTGGATGGGGTTTTTGAACAACCTGATCTGATTTAAGATGTTCTTGCTTGTTGCAGGGAGGTTGGACTAGACAACCTTCGAAGGTCCCTTCCAACTCACATCATTCTATGGTTCTATGATTCTATGAGACAAGGCATGAGGAAGCCTTACATTCACTTGCTGGCATGCCAGACAAAAGGGGGAACTTCACCGTAACACCTCATGTCACAGAAATGGGTAGTACCTGAGGTTTTTTATGTTTCAAAAGAGAGGAAAATGATCAGACAGAACGGGCCACTGATTTCCATAATACAGTCAGAATGTCCCTGCCATCACATTTTAAAGTGATGTTCCCTTTTGGAAATAACACATATCTATGTAGAGTCCCTCAACAGCTCTAAGTAATAGGAGATGAGAAAGATTTTGCTGCTTCAGACTCTAAGTAGGAGGTAGATAATTGAACTTTCTATGGAATTACTTTGATTTCCAATGTGTTTGTGTAAGTGCTTGTGTGCCTTTGCTGACCTGGTTTCTCATCACCACATCTCCTCTGTAAGTTTCCCAGTAAGTAAGATGGAAAAGCTTCTCAGTCCTTCTCTTTCCAAAGCAGCAAGAAATGGGAAGTGCTGTGGAGTACGAGATGGGAATGAGATCACAGTGTTATGTTCTTGTTCAGAACATGACATTTTTTCTGGTGCATATGTCAAATGAATCAGACAATGGTGGTGTCAGGAAGATGGATAATGCTGTCTGCAAGGCAGGGAGAGGAGACAGGAAGATGTGTTAAACAAGACGGTATTTATGCCTTTCTCCCTCACTCAGTAGAAATACACAAGAAATATAAAAAAAGAAAGGAAGATAAGGTAATAGCAGGAGCAGCCAGATCTCCGTTATGCTTTTAGGAAGACTCATTCATGCTGTGCAGGACGGTGAGCACAGACCGATAACTGGTGTGCAGGAATTGCCTGTTCCTGGGATGCTGGCAGCTGCTTCTGATATGTGGAGAGGTGTCTGGTTCTAGTGTCACCCCAGTCCCATATGGGATGCTCACCCAACACGTGACTTTCTACCTCCCTCAGGATGCAGAGTGCTGTGTAGACCCTCTGTCCATCTGTCCCCTGGCAGGTCACCTCTGCCAGGAATTTCCGCTTAGGCATTTATTTCTGCCCTCTTTCCATTGGGCAGGAGGGACAGGCAAGAGTCCACAATCAAGCGAGGCAGGATACACTGTACCTGTCACTTGGTGCTGGAAAGGAAATCCTGCTTGTGTGACAGCCACTGCAACTGTGGCTCCTGACCTATGTAAATTTGTTCTATATCCTGTGGTACATGCTGTAGGAAAGCCAAATCCAGCTGTCCAGAAATGGCAGGATGAGTCCAGGTCTTACCAAGCAGGCAGCATCGCTTCCTTCTCTGAGGAAGGTTGATTCTTGGTTTGCTCTAACGTGTTGCTCTGAAAAGCAATATTGCTGAAGAGTAAGCATGCCATGTGCAAGCGAGTAAGCTGCCGATATATTGCATTTCAGTAAGTCACTGCTTGTCAACTGAGCCACTGGGAGTGTGTGGGGATGCATTCCTAGCCCTTTCAAACACAACGTAAAGCCTATTAGTGTAAATCACTAATTCCAATAAAAAAGAATAGTTGAGGGTCTCATTTTTTATATCTCATTTCACACTGTAGATATACTAAAGTGTATTAAAAGACCTTGTGGCACTGGTAGAGTGGCTGGCTGGTATCTGGTAGAAGGTTGAGATGTTGTTGTTCTTGGAGCCTCAAGTGGCTTTGAAATTCAATGCGTCTGACCCAAGATACGGCTGTTTGAGAGCAGATGATATATGCGAGGTGGTGAAAAACAAGGCAGCAACTTGAGCTGCCTACAAATGAAGGGATGGCATTGCAGGTGAAGAACAAAGG
Organism: Cephalopterus ornatus; assembly: GCA_013396775.1. Lineage (NCBI taxonomy): Eukaryota > Metazoa > Chordata > Aves > Passeriformes > Cotingidae > Cephalopterus > Cephalopterus ornatus. The sequence goes on along the minus strand of VZRE01007322.1, from coordinate 150,884 downwards.
GGGCACAGTGGAAGCCAGCAGCCTGAGGGTGGAGGTGGGGACAATATGGGGGAAAGGTGGGAGGGCATAAGAGACCTTACATGAGGGTGTAAAAGGACAGTACATACCAACACTGATATGTTCAATGCTGAATATTCATGATATCCATTCAGATAACTCTCAGAATAGATTATATTTATTTTATAACAGTGAAACTTGACACTAAATTAACCTCTTCACACTCTTGACAGTTTATGTCTGTGTACTACATGCCATACCTGAGTGTACGTATTTAAAAAGCCACTAGTCACTATGTTTTCATAGCTAGATAACTGAAAGCTGTCTGCTGAATTAACATGCTATTTTCATTCTTTTGAGTTAGATGATGAAATAAAGCTTTAAAAAAACATGAAATAACCCGTAAGAACACTCTCATTTTTTTATGTCCCTGTACTGTACTTTATATTGTAGTCATTTCTTCAGAAAAAAAAAAAAAAGAATCCATGAATGCTTTACAAATGTTTCAGGAATCACTTAACTTAAAAAAACGAAGTAGAAAAATAACTTCACCTGAAACTACGTGGTAATGAGACAATGTCTAATTACCTGCATTGAATTCTTCGGTCAGGCCAACAGGCTAATGAACATCAATACTCTTTCACAAAGAGCCCTGGGATCTCTAATGGCTGTAAGTGGTCAGGGCTTCAGTTTTACATTTCACAGTCTGCTTGAAACATATAATCTTGAAACAAAATCTACAGGCCAGATTGTGTCCTCTATGCTCTCTCTCTGTGTGTGTGTGTGTGTGTGTGTGTGTGTGTCTGTGTGTGTGTCTGTGTCTCTGTGTGTCTGTGTGTGTCTGTGTGTGTATGTGTATACGCCCTTGAGCACTGCACATCTGGGATGAAATCAAAGGACTTTTGAGTGCACATGTATCCGATTTCTGGCTTGCTGGTAGCCCTTTAAATGTGCTGGGTTTAATCCAGGAAAAACGAGTATTCAAAAATCACACCAGTGAAGGAAAAAATAAAACCTCAAGTTTTATGTACTTGGATGGCATTTTTCTTTGAATATGAATGACTTAATCATAATCAGCCTTAGTGAGAGGTGGCTGATGAAAGTTAAGAAATCTTCTGATGTTTTGAAAGTTAAGAAATCTTTGAACCTGCCTTTCTCATGTCCTTGGTGTGTGTGTATTGTGCTTCTGAGAGGGACAAGGAAAACAAGCAATTTGCAGTTGTCAAAAAAATTATGTACTCGTTAAGGGATCTCAAGGCTTCAGAGCAGTATTCTGTAGAGAGAGATTTTTGCAGAGCTAATCCCATCTGATCTCTGAATACAGATTAAAATACCCAAGCTCACAATGTTTCTTATAGTGTTGGAGTGCTCTGATTTGAGGATTTGCTTCCTATCTGGCTTGTATAGGAAATTCCCCAACTTCCTCTGAAATCAATTCCCACTTTTCTCATTTAATACATTAATAAAGGTTCATTTTGTTCTCAAGCAAGCTATATATATATGTATATAGCAATGCAAGCATGGTACAAGCATTTCTCACTTCCATTGTAGTAGAAGGTGGGAACATGATTTTAGAAACCTAGTTAGTGTCTGATTGCAGGAGTAAGGAAGACTTGAGTTCCAGCTCTTCTACCAGAGGCTTCGCCAAAGTGGTTTATATCCAATGTGAAGAAAGAATCTGTGATCTCTTGGCTTGGGAATGAGCTGTAATATGGCCATTAGAGAACAGATCTAGAAGATGGGCTATATAGACTCAGGTCCCCTCGAGCCCAAGTTTTTCCACTGTCTGTCAGGGTGCAATTAACACGGAGTGATTTTATTGCCACCTCCTATTTCTGTGTTTTCCACAGGTGACAATCTAGCATGCCTGGGAACAGCCCATACGTTAATCTGGCAAAGAAAGTAAGCAAAAGACTGTGTATTTGGAGAATTAGAACAGTGATTTGGTTTGTGCTTGCCTACTGATAACAGGCTGTCATGGTTGAACCCCATATGGCAACTCAGTCCCACACAACTTCTAGCTCACTCTCCCACAGTGGGATGGGCGATTGATTTGGAAGGCTAAAAGTGAGAAAACTCATAAATTGAGATTAAGACAGTTTAATAAAGACAAAAGCAAAGCAAAAGCTGCACATGAGCAAAGCAGAACAAGGAATTAATTCACTACTTCCCATGGGCAGGAAGGTGTTCAGCCATCTTCGGGAGAGTGTAATGGTTATTTGGCAAGACAAATGTCACCACTCCAACTGTCCCCCTCTTCTTTCTTCTCCCCCCCACTTTATATACAGAGCATGACTTCATATGGTATGAAATATCCCTTTTGTCAGTTGGGGTCAGCTGTCCCCTCCCAATTTCTTGTGCAACCCACCCCCATCCTGCTCCTGGTGGGGAGGTGTGAGAAGCAGGAAGAGCCTTGGCTCTGTGCAAGCACTTGCTCAGCAATAATGTTGCAGTGTATGATCAACATTCTGTTCAACACACATCCAGAACGCAGCCCTATTATGCCAGTTACTATGAAGAAAATTATCTCTATCCCAGACAGAACCAGCACAGAGGCACAGGCAATTAATCCCGAAAGTGTCAGGCATTTTGCTGTCAGAAACCTGCCTCTCCAGGGGTAGGTAGCAGGAAAGTAGCAGCTTTTCTTTTAGACTCTGGCACACAGTGGGGAAATCAGTCAGAAGTTGGTTGTATTTTTTGGATCCTTCCATTGGTATTGTATGTTGAAATTCTATGACACCATTTGCCAGTAATAAATCACTTTGCAGTCTGTTGTGTGATTACATAATTAAATATCCCTTGTCATGAATACACATGCAGGGATTGACTTAGACTTGGTGGGTATTAGGGGTTTGATTTTTTGAACTTCACATTTCCTGACTCCTGTACAAATCAAATCCAGTTGTTTAATATTGCATTGAGAAATGATTCATGCAAGAAATAGTATATAGTGAGAAGTACAAACCATACTTTTGAGTGTATTTTCTGTTTTGATTATAATTTATTTGTTCAATAAAATGCATGTAGAATAGGAAGAGAATTTAATATTTTTCTATTTCTAATCCTTAAAAAGGCAGTGCATTGCACAAGGACAATGACACTTATCTCCTTTGCAAGGTGCCTTGAGATGAGCAGAAGGAAATTGCTGGGCGAAGATGGGATGTAAACTCATGAATGTTTTCTGCTGTCCCTGGAGCCGTGACTGTTCTCAATAAAATGCCATCACCAGAAGATGGCAGTTCCGGCAGAGTACCCTTGGGCCACCCTGGCTTTGACTTGCACTGTATTACTTAAAACTGGCAGTCTTCCTGAGAGGTGTCACTGGGACTGATGTCAGCAAGTAACGTGGCTGCTCAGAGTTCCTCCGCGCCCTGAGTTCAGGGACACCGAAGCAGCTCTTGCAGATGACCTGTCCTTCACCAGCATGGTGTCTATTAGCTTTATTGCTGCTTTGATTGTTTGCAGTTGATTCTTGCTGCTTTCTGCTGAAGTTTAATTCAGTTTGCATTTGTAACTACAAGAGAACAAATTTGTTGTTTTTATTAGAGGCTGAGCTGCACTGAAGGCTGGATGATGATCCGTTGTTCATGTTGTTACAAAATCTGACTAAGTAGGGGGAAAAAACACAAAGAGAGGGAAAAGTATAATTCAGATTTGCCAAACAGCCTGAGAATAGTTAGAAGATTAGCAATTTGGCACTGTTTATTGGCGAGTTGTGAATTAAATGTATCCCCCTTTTCTCTTTATATTAGTGTAATGTGTCACTTGAGTTCTGGATTTTATGTCCTTCGCACACCTCTCACTCCTTCTTCTGTCAATAGGCAGGACTGTATTTTACTGCACAAGAAATGTAGGAGAAAACATTTAATGTGGCATCAGAGACTTTCTAATCGCCAGTGTCTGAAATGCGCTCATAAGTATCTGCAGTTCACTTATTGAGTGAAGATGAATCGCTTCCAGTTTGCTTTTATAAATGTGAGTGGAACATTTGTAAAGAGTGGTTTCTGTTATTTACACTGTGAAATGCTTGTCAGCAGCCAACTGTAAAAGACCAGAGTGACATTTATGCTAAGTTCTCTCCTTGCAGTCGCAGTTGGAGGGAAGGATAAAATTCAGTGTGATGCTCTGAAATGCACTGGGTGAAGTTCTGTTCACAGCTTTAGCTCTTGCTGGCTTAATTCTGTGTATTCATCTTGGGCATGATGCTTAAAGTAAAAAGGAAAACCTGACTATTGCAGATGAGAAAACAATACTAGTGCCACTGAAATCAATTGTATACTTGCCATGAAGTTTGCCTTATCAAGATCGTTACCTTGAGGTTGCTACCTAATTGCAGATGTTTAGGTATGCTTGATGTCTGTAATTTTTTCTATTTCCCGCTCCTCTCTAGAGTCTTCTGTCCCTTGTGGGGAACTTATTGCATCTCTGTATAATAGGGACTAGAATCATAGTCCTAGTGCAAGAAAATATCTTTCAGATCATATTTCATGTGCCTACAGGGGTTTGATATAATCTCCCAATAAGAATGTACCAGACATTAAGCAAATAATACAGCTGGTCTTGTCTCTTCCTAATTTAGTGGGATTTGGGCATGCAAACCAGAAGGGAAGAGAGCTTTTTTTCTGAGTGCAGCAATGCATACTTATTTGGAACAATTCGATCCTTCCATGTCTGTCTCAACCTAAAATTCAGCTGGATGCTATAATAGCTTATTGTTTGATGCAAGCACAGACCACCTGCAAAATTGAAGGAGATTTTTGTAATTTCTCCACTGAGAGACAAATGGGAGAAAGTTGAAGTTTATAGTCATATACAGATTATGGCATATCATATAAAGATGTAAGTCTATGTTTACTATAAATAGTATAAATATTTATTAAACATTATAAACATTAATATACAAATTAAACCCACAGAATTATTTGCATTTTTAATTGTGGGAAAAGCAATCTCCAAATTTACAGTTTTGTTTATCCGTCTTTTCTTCTTGTAACAAACCGAAAAAAAATGCTGCCTGTTTTTCACTAATAATTTTTGAGAAAGAAAGGTGGGGCAAAACCCAGGACAACTTTGAAATACATATCACAATAAAGTAAAATTAGAAAGCAGTAAGATTCTGAATTGCAGAAATGTTAGGGAAGGTGGTACTGTTTTTCATTCATGATCTCAAGTGCTTGTAGCCCATTTTTGGCAGACTTAGGGTTTGCCCATAGATGTTTAGTGTATAAATTACGATGTATGTTGATAAAAGGAAGCATCAAGCAATTCACTGCACCATGATGTCAGGCTTTAGATAGAGGAAGCATTGTGAAAAATCTCAGTTTCCAAAGAAAACAGGATTCCAGGTACAATGATAACTTCTTTGAGATGTTAACTTCATATGGCATTCAGTGGGGTGGCTTCAGAGTAAATGTATCAATCAGGGGCATTGCTGTGAATAATAGTACCGGGAACACAACACTCAGGCCTGTGAAGCACTAATATTCACTGTTTCTATTTCCTCTTAAGCATCAAAGATGACAGTTTATGTGCCTCTGGTTTCCTGTAGGATCAAAGAGGAATTTTATCTATTTACTTGATCAGAGGCAAAGCAGGCTGTTCTCTGTGAAAGATTTCTCTTGACTGTGTCACTTGCAGCCATCTATTGAAATGTTATGACTGAGTGGAAATCAGCTGTAACTGATTCTGGTCACTATGTTACTTTCATAAAATAATAATTAAAATAATCAGTGAGGGCCAAAAGCCAAGTAAGACGAGCACCTGCATTTCCCCTGGGCTTGAGATTGGTGGAGATTTTTTTTTTAAAAAAGCCCTATAAAAGGGAAAAAAAAAAGGGATTGTGCCCTAAAAATCACTACTATGAGGTTAGCAGAAATTTCAGGTTTCGGTGAAAACAGACCTGAGTAGCAAGTCTTCTGTTTCAGTCCCAGTTTGTGAACTGCCAGGTACTGCGGGCTCTGGTGAAGCTGGTCACACAGTTCCTGAAAAAACCGAACGTCTGCAGGATTGGGTCCTGGGTTACTATTTCATTCTAGAGGGGATTTGGTAACGTCGTTGGCCCAGTAAGCTGAATTTTTATGCCATCTTATTTTATTTGACACTAAACTAAAACAGCTGTTTGCAATTAACACACATAAAAAGAACAATAACAAAACTGCAGCCTGCCCTTCCAGAGCTACACATACTCAGTGCAAAGAGTTTACCAAGTTCTGGTGATTTTCCCTCCCTCTGCTCTAACTAAAACATCCATAAAAATTGATCTCGCTGAAGACCAAACAAACAAAAAAAAAAAACCCACACAAAACCACGTTTATCATTCCCTGAATGTTTCTGATGGGCAGCAGTGACTGGTTAATGGAAGACTAACGCTGCTCCGGATGCATGTGCGGACAGGGCTCTCACTGCTGAGGAGCTGACCTAAGCACGAAGCTAAAGGGAGGCAACGGCTGTTGCTGCCCTGGGACAGGATGATGTAGAGAGCTGGTTTCTTACCATGACTGGGATCCAGGGCAGCTGGTCCACCCTCCCATTGGGAACAGTGAACAAGGAGCTTGTAAAATACACAGACCAAATGGAAATGACCCCTATTGACTGAAACCAGCTGCATGTCAGACCTCTCACTGTCTCCCTTGATTTGCTATCTCAAATAAATGGATGTGCTAGATGGGGCTATGAAAAGAAAACAAAATAATTTATTCTCCTTGAAGTTGTGCCACACTAATAACGCTCAGTTTTTACAGCTGAAAAAAATGTTTATTTGCAGATTAAGTTTTTCCCTCCTTTTTTTTTTTTCTTTGAAAGTCTGCAGTTTGGAATAAGCCATGTTCAGTTTCAGAGGTCTTTGACAAGTACAGAGTTGGTAGATTTTGTTAGGTATTCATCACATAAAACTTCTGGCTAATGAGAGCTTGGTTGTTTTGCATTTAGATTCAGAAAACAAAGTTACAACTGCTTTTGTTGGTGCTTTGGCTTAGATGTGCATGGTGGCTCAGCTCCATGAAAAAGATTTTAGTGCGTTTTGAAGAAGCATGACATGGAGAAAGACCTGGCTTATTAGTGTGTTTTTTCCCCATATTTTTCCTAATACACTTCTGAGTAACACCAGTTATTCTGAGCATTGTGAAGAGCTGCTTGCAGTAACCAGGGTACCACTTGAATCTGGAAATGTCAAGGGCAACAGCTGCTCAAATCCTCCCTTTGATACCCAGGATGCGTTACTGCTATCAATATTAGATTGACCTCTGTTCTGACTTTAGAGGTAGGATAGGAGGTACTTAACCTCACTGCCACAGTCACCTTGATCTCTGTTTGAGAAGATTGTCAGGTTGTGACACATGCCATAGCGTTGTTATGGTTTGATAGACTTTCTTAAAGAAACTTCTTAGAAGTCTCAGTCTATATTTCCTTCATGCACACTGAGGCACTGATGTGTTTTGCAAATATATCTTTTTTTAAAGTCTTACTCGATTGATCATCAGTGAAATAAGTCACCAAATTTGGCTTAATGGATCTATTAGAATGTCTCAATGAAATGACCTTCATGGCATCTGCAAAAACATGTGGGATACAAAAACTTGAGGATGACACTTTAATTTGATCATGTTACTCCTTTTTGTCTTCCACAACCTTCTTTTTTTTTCTGTTTTTCTTTTTTTCTTTCTCCTTAAAAATTTGTTTCTCTCTCACTCAGAGCTGTACAAACACAGTAGAGTTACAGCTTTGAACACAGAAGCCTTTACCTGTGTCCTTGCAGTGTTGCAACAGACAGGTGTTATTTCAATATAAAGCAGATTGAAATTCCCGTCTGTAGGTTCTGAGTGTCCCAGCAGTCACTCTTTTTGCATTTAAAAACAGAACCAAAATACGGTTCAGTCATGTCATTCTTCCTCTATGGCAGATTTTAGTCACATTGGCCTGCAGGATCTTCTGACCATCAGCTGTGACCCACAGATATTGCTATGGGGAAAGGCACATCTCTGTGCCTCCTACCACTGCTGTTTCTTACTGGCTGTTGTATAGTGGCATTTCTTACTGATGAGGTCTCTACTATTCATTATATCCTCATGTGAGGATATAATGTATTATGAGGTATTTGATGGGTTATTCAAATCTGGCATCAAGTGAAACCATGGGCCTCCTTCCTTCCATTTTTATCCTACCATTTTCTGATAATTACTTGCAATACTAAATCACTTGACTTTTTTAAAAATAGAAAGAGTTAAAGAAGTCTTGGGTGTCTGCCTCTAAATAATTTTCTGTGTTGAGCCAGATGCAGAACCATGGATGCAAAGGAGATTTCTATGGCTTTAAAAGAAGCTTTTCTCCTAGCCAACATCTGTCAGGCTTTACGGTCAGCACAGCCTTCCAGGATGCCAGTGATTTCAGTAGTCCAAGGGTAGGATGACACCAGCATGGTGTCTATTTACCAGTACAGCTCATGGCTTTGGGATGACCCTGTAATTGAGCTGAAAGGGAATCTTCTTTTACTCTGTGTTCAGCTATATCCTTAATACACAGAGGCCCTATCTTGCGGTGGAAAATGTGGCAACTCTTCCCACTGGCCTTTGGTGTGCTCAGGTAAAAGTGAACAAATCCCACTGATATTAAGGAGAGTTTTGCACCAGTCAGATTCCAGGGCCCAACCCAGTGACATGTCGATTACAAAGCAGAGAGAGGGATTAGCATTCCATAAGAGCACAGCAGACGTTTGAACTTTCCATCAAAGAAAGAGGATCAGGTTGAGGCCACCCTCATTATTTTCCTGTCTTTCTGATGAAAGAACAGGTTGGATATTAGTATGCCTGAATTTGAAAAACACATCAATGCAATATATTTTTCAGTGAGTCTTTTAGATAGTATCTGTGGTAAAAACAAGACGGGCACTTTGTTGCACCTTTATTTTAGTCAGACTTCCATTTTTAAAAGTTACCAGAATACAAGCTTGATGAAGCTAACCCTACTGAGCTGGTCAAAGAGGGAAGGATGAGACTCAGTTATTTTTCCTCAGAAGCACAGTAGGAAATGTGTGACTGATAAATTTCAATTCAGATTTTTATATCTTTAAATATTTACCGTGTAAAACTGAACTAGAGTCCAAGAATATGTTCTCTCTCAAACTGAAATAAGATGCTTTTTATCAAGGGAACAGCAAGAAAAAAACCTAAATAAATCTCAAAACACAAAACCCACCATTTCTACAACAGCAGAAATCTTATTCTGATTGCTCAGATCACAATGTGTAAATGTTGAATTTTTTGCCTTGTTCTGTTCCAGAGACTGAAGGCAGCACTGACTCATCATCCTGCCGCCATGTCGAACGGGAATATGAACACCATGGGCCACATGATGGAAATGATGAGCTCGCGGCAGGACCAGACACCACACCATCATATGCACTCACATCCTCATCAGCACCAGACACTGCCACCTCATCACTCATACCCGCATCAGCACCAGCATCCGGCACACCATCCTCATCCTCAGCCTCATCACCAGCAGAACCATCCCCACCACCACTCTCACTCGCACCTTCATGCACACCCAGCACACCACCAGACCTCACCGCACCCCCCGCTGCACTCAGGCGGACAAGCACAGGTAGACCTTTGTGTCATGCTGCATTGCTAAGTTTTGCTGTTGTGTGGAGTTAAAGCCTGATCACTGTACCGTTTCTTCTTGCATGCATGTCTTGTTAGATACAAGGCCCTTGGGCTGCTCGTAAATGTCTGCTAATGGTGATGGGGAAGCTCAAGCTTTATTCAGAAAATAGAGTGAAGCAACAACTTGTTTTGCTGGTTAATTTATTAGACATTTGTAATATCTTACTTTATAAGGAGCTCTGAAGACTTTTCAGTGCTCTGAGCTCTGCTGATTGCCACATATCCTTTTATGGATGAGGTTTATTACAGAAATTGGCATATTATATATTTTGCTTAATGTGCTTGAACCTGAACTTCTTAGGCAAAGATTTAAAAAGCTATATGAGTTCTACCTGCAGAAATACATAATGAAGTCTTTAATGAAATGAAATGGCACTGAGGGAGGGGGGTGTTCAAGACTGGAGACAGTTGAGGGAGTTCTAAGGTGAGATAGAGACTTGGAGGAAAAGATTAAAGGATCCAGGTCCTGTTAAGGGGACACACATCTGCCAAGATTAGCTGAGAGTGTGTGCAGTAGTTGGTGCCTGCTGTGACAGAAGAAAAAAGATGGTGAAGCCAGTCCCAAGAGAGAGATTTAAACAAGACAACCTAGACTTGCATTCAGATGACAAGTCAGTGAAGGTCTCCATTGAATGAAATGGATGACTCAATTTTTGGACCAGGTGTATTTGCTTCAGCAATTTGTATAATTCTATATCTGAACTGAATATTTTTTGAACTAATGAATTAGTGATCATGAACTTTAGCAGAGTCATTTTTAAGAGGAATTCTATTCATTTCTTAAGATGGTAGGCTTCTGCATCAGGATTTACAATTCGATCCAAAGCTCTGGGAGCAGTGACTGTAATACGTCAGGTCTGGGGAGCAAAGTTAAGGAAGACAAATGGGCAGTGCCTAGAATGTGAGGACAAAGAGGAGTGCCAGCCATAAGAAGTTCAATCTGTGAAGTATTGTGTTGCTTGCAAGTACCTTTCAGACAAGCTCTTTGAAAACATTAAAGAAAATGAGAGGATTTGGCTGACATCCCAGTGTCCCACAACATTAACTATTTACTAACATCTAGCTTTATTACTGCAGAGTCTGCAAGCACATGGGATTTCCCTAAAGCATTTGCTAATGTAAAATGAATTGTCAGCTTTAGAGAAACAGTCTAAGTAAGATAGCAGCAGACTCCCCTGTGAGAAGATATCCAGAGCTTTCCTAAGTTTAGTTCAGTTTTTACTTTGTGAATTCAATTATTTTCCCATCTGTTAATGAGTTATTTTCCTTGGAGTTGTTTAAAAACTCCAATAAAAAGACATTATCTCAGAGAAACCAAAAGTAACCTGATTGCTGACTTGGAGATCCCTGAGAGAATGAGGATAAAGTTGTTCTTAGCAGGCTGAGGACTCCATGCATGAGATGGAGGAAGTAACTTAACCTTTCTGAGGCTTTTAAAACAAGCGTAGTAGAGCTGACACTTCATCGAGTTGGGAGAATAAACATGTTAATACAGCTGAGGGCATGAGACCCTACAGTATGGAGCACTGCTGCAAAACATCCACAGCACCACTTTTAACGGGCAAGGAGAAAACAGCTACCAGAGAAAACAAATGTCACTGTTTTAAGCATAAGATCATTGAGCCAGTGGTCCTCATCTGGACCCACTTGAGCAGGTCCATGACTTTCTTACATAATTAGGACAGCCTTGATTTCTTGTGCTTTGTATTCCCTGCTAGCTAGGAGCTTCAAAAGACTGGCAGGCAGGCAAGAAGAGATATAGGCACCAGGGTAGGTGGACTGACTGGCAGCCACAAAGCCCCACCCTGTGTCCCAGCACCACACAGTCCCTGGCACTGGGTCTGTGCCATTAGATAGGCTTTGCCATGCACAGCGTGTTACTGGAGGCAACAGACCCCAAGAGGGATCAGGGTCTTCACCTTGCCCATGGGTGGTAAGTGTCACCAAAGGGATAGAAACGGAGGGTGATGGAGTAGGAGTCCTAGGGTCAGAGGCTTCCCCGGGCAGCATACCTCTTGCTGTGCATCTGTTTGCATGGTGTGAAGGAAATAGTGATTTCTGAACAGATGCATTAGAGGGGAGAAAAGAAGGGCTTCCTGAGTAATAACCACATGGTTATTACTTTCAAAGCTCATCCATAGTCCCCATGGTAATGGCTTCTTTGGGGATCTGATTGCTCCAGCAGACGTTAATGTTATGGTGCGATTTACTCATTATTAACCTCCTTATTCTTCTGAGACAGATTCTTCCATTCCAAACCACCTGCCAAACGACAGCATGGTCCACGCGGCTGTAAACCATGTACTCCCATGCCGTGACTATTGTTATTCTATACTGCACCCTTCTGTAACGTCAGAATTCATTTCATGCTTTTCAGCTACCATTTTGATACACAGGAGCCCAGTGAACTATGCTTTCATAGAATGAGTGAATGGGTGTTAGTTTCGTGCGAAGTTGCAAAGAAAAGAAAGAAATACAGTCTCAAGCATAAAAGTAGAAATCACTTTCTGACAGGTATCTTTCTGAGGAAGTGAGATATTTTATCAAGTCGTAGCTATGTTGCCTCAACTACTACAAATATTATACTATTATTCTTGTGTTGATCCTGTAAAGATTTCTTCATATTAAACTTGCCAGAGTGAGAGCTTAAGCAGAGTAGGGGTTTGGATGCCATTTCATTCTCTTAGCTGTCCTGTGTTTGTCTTCATTATGGATACCTGATTAGCATCCTCTAAAAACCCAAAATTAACCTAAATTTTGATGTTTAGTTAATATTCTTTCTTATGTCCCTAGACAGGGAAGTGAAATCCTCCTAGAGAATGATGCTTAGACAGTTACTAAGACATAGCCTAACAGATTTCAGGGTTAAGAGCTATCAAGTAAGAGTCAGTTAATTATCCCATGAGACATTATTAATGGAGTAATGGCAACCTTTATAATTAATATCTGCCAGAGATGGAGAGGAGATTCTGTTTTTCTGAAAATGCGTTCTGACTACTCAGAGACTGCCTGGTACATTCTGAAAATGTAATGACTCACTAGTTAGTCAGGAGAAAATGACCATATGAAGGGTATAAAAAAAAAACTATAGTTATCTTTTTCTGCCTTTGTACCAAACCCACTGAGAGAGTTAAGAAATAAGAATTTTTAAAGCTGAATGAAAAAAGGAGCAAAAAGGGATAAGGAAAGATAAATAACAGATCTCTGAAGTCTAGAAAGGGGTTGTGTGTGAGAAAATGAAAGGCCTTTGATGAGATGATAACATTAAAAGGTATTTCTGAGACCTCTGCACTCAGACATACTGCCAGAGAGGTGGCATGCCTGGCCCTGGTGGACAGGGAGCAGCTGGAATCCCTTGGCAGCAATCTCCCAGCAGCAGCCTGGGGATGCTGGTGGGAATGCAGGCTGTAACCAATGCTCCTGTGCAGTTCTGGCCAGCAGTCCTGTGCAGTGCTGGTAGCTGTGCCTACTGCAGCTGCCATAGACCTGGGACTCCAACGTCCAGTGTGGACAGTGCTGGAGATTTTACTAACTAACATACGGAGTTAATGCAAGCTGAAATTTTAAAAATCAGTCAGAAAATGCAGGGTGGCCTATTTCTTTTTAGAAGGTTATTTTATGAAAACTTTTTTTCTGCTCCTGTGAGACAGATTCCCTGACTGTGCAACACAGAGCTGGGAATAAATTTGGCTTTATGCAAAATGTATTATCAGATGCACAGAATAATTACACATAAAATTGCCACTGTAATTGCCACAAGTCAGCTGAGGGAGGGAGCAAACTAGATTCTAGACAGAAAAGCGACCTCAACTTCGCAAGACTCAAGACGATAGTATCATTTTAATTGAGACAGACAGAGGTGTTAGGCAAACACATGTTAATTGCTGCAATTGAAATTCAGGGCTCAGTCTGACAAAGCACTGAGTACATCCACTCCCCGGAGTCAAAAGGAAGCACCTTGGAGGTTTGGGCCCCTGCCAGAACAAGAGAGTTAATTTTGAGTCAACAATTCAAGTTTCCAGACTGTTCCAGACTGTGCAGGAGTGGCAGCAGCAACGTGAGCAGCAGCAAGGGCTCCCACTGGGTGTGGGCAATGGGACCCATGGGTCAAGTTCCTGAACCCCAAGCAGAGGGAGAGAGAGGGTCTCTCCAGAGCCCCGTAGCTCAGGCGCACCACAGAGAGGAAGGGAAGTAGTCCAAAAGCTGGTTGTTGCCAGGCAGCTGAACATTAAATCTGATGCTAGTTACTGACAGGGACATGGAAATGTTCCATCTGCCCAGGAGTGGGAGCACAGTCTACATGGGGCTGCCCCTACCATGCACCTTTTCTGTAATATCATGGGCCAGTTACTCTCAGGAGCAGGATCAATACTCTCCTGCACTTGAAAAAGCATAAATACATATTTTTTCATAGTTTCGTAGCAGTGGACTGGATGCCGTGTGCATCTGCTGTCAAAGCCAGGCTATTGAATGAGTATAGTGTCCACAGGGGTCTAATGGAAACGTCTAACAAGAGGAATATCCCTTCTCCATGCAGTTCAAGGATACAAAAACACAGGTTCAAGTTCAGGTACCTAAATCTTTTCTTTGTGCCTAGCTGAGGGGCAGTGAGGTCTGCTGGCTTTGTGAGATCCCAGCCCACAGCTTCCCAGCTTCATGCAGGGGCAAAGAGCTCTGCAGCTTCTCTCTCCAGAGATGGTAAAGCGTGAGGCAGAGATGGTAAAGCCTGGGAAATAAAAATGGCCAAAAATTTTGGAGGCATTTGGGGGGAAAAAAGAGAGAGTGGCAGAAGTCAGGCCACTACAGTGCTATGCTTTGATTGAAAAAGGTCCTGAGAGAAACGTGACATTTCAGGTTTGAAATAGGTGGTGACAGAGAACGCACCTAAGTGAATATTTTTAATAACTAACTGTAAGGGGAAAAAAATGTTCCCTACTAATATTCAGAGGACTGTTTCAAAAAAATCTGCCCTTTGACCACAGTAAGGATTTGCCAGCTGCTAATTTCAGTGGCATCTGGTACAGGTTTCAACTCATGTCTGTTGCAGACCTTGTTGGGGAGCAGGCTGAGTATGTGAGATTTCCCTTCCCATTTCAGGATTCCCCTCTGTAACTTTCCCACCTTGGCCTCCCCTTGAAAAACCTCTTTTTCCCCTCCAGGTTTCGCCAGCGGCACAGCAGATGCAGCCCACACAGACGATACAGCCGCCACAGCCAACTGGAGGTCGCCGGAGGAGAGTGGTGGATGAAGACCCGGATGAGAGGAGGCGGAAATTTCTGGAAAGGAACCGAGCTGCTGCCACGCGCTGCAGACAGAAGAGGAAGGTCTGGGTGATGTCACTGGAAAAGAAAGCAGAAGAGCTCACCCAGACAAACATGCAGCTTCAGGTGCGAGCCACTGTCTGCGCCCCTGAGGACACAGAGGGGCTCTTTGTGCTCAGAAGGGCTGGCAGTGCCTTTGGGGCTGCCCCCGCACAGTCAGCTCCTAGCGGGAGCTCAGGCATAATCAGTTGGTTAATCAAGATGTGTGTGCTTCAATTAAAGAAATAATTACATTTTAGCAGGATAAGCCAGGAAAAAGCTGTCTTGGGATTTAGAAACCTTCACTAGATGAAGTTGTATTTATTTTCTTTTCTTGTCACTGCTTTTTGTGGGGATATTTTTTTTTTTTTGAAGTGCCATTAACTCAACTGTAAAAGATTTCTTCAGAGCAGGACATGTAGCTAAACCCTCATTCAAAACCAGCAAGATAGAAACGTAAATAGATCAGTCTACCAGTAAGGAAAATGAATTGGATGGCTGAAAATACTCTGAATATGATAATACAAGCCTTTCTTACAGTGCTGCCCTTCTTATGGTGGGCACAGTACTTTTACCTATGCAAAGGTGTGCCTGTGTGCTGCCAACGGCAGAAAAAACATTTGTATAATGCCACTCCTCAAAGAAATTCTCCCACAAAACATGGACGTTTGAGCAGCACCCAGGCACTGGATGCCGTGGAGCCGTAGGTGACAGCAGTCCTGCCACCATGCCCCTGAGCACGGCAACATGCCCTTTGCCCCCACAAGTCTGCCCCCCTGGCCTGATGTAGAGAGCCAGAGTATTTCCCAGGTGGATTATAACATTGCCTTAAGTATCTCTGGTGCGGTGAAGTTAGTTGATTTGTCAGTTTATGTCATCAAATCTGGAAGCCAGACTGCCTTCAGAAGTTATAAAATAATGTCACCAGCTAGTGTTAACATAAACCCAGCACATAAGCACTGAGTGCCTTTTTTGCTCAGTTCTTCCAAAGTTGTGGAGCAGTTTTTGTATTCTTGGGTTAAAGCTTTTCAGAAGAGCCTGGTTTAAGCTTTTTTGCAAACCAAACTCTCTCTTTCTTTTCTAGAATGAGGTTTCCATGCTGAAAAATGAGGTAGCACAGCTGAAACAGTTATTGTTAACACATAAAGAC
Organism: Cephalopterus ornatus; assembly: GCA_013396775.1. Taxonomy (NCBI): domain Eukaryota; kingdom Metazoa; phylum Chordata; class Aves; order Passeriformes; family Cotingidae; genus Cephalopterus; species Cephalopterus ornatus. The sequence goes on along the minus strand of VZRE01007322.1, from coordinate 134,778 downwards.
TGTCCGATAACAGCTATGCAGAAAGAATCACAAGGATATTTAAGTAAGTAGCCGATATGTTTGCGCTGTCTCCACACTCCTCACAGGAAAGCAAAGCTTCCAATTCTTCCCTCCAGAACCCCTTGTTGGTCATATTATCACATGAACCCGTCTTCTCAAACATCATCCGAGCCATCCAATCTCCTGCCCTTATTTATCCAGCCCTGCTCAAAACCAAAAAAGCCCCGGTTTTCATCCCACACAGCAGAGCTAGTCTTCCCCACCCCTCCCTTCGGCAAGGAGATGCACATGGATGGACGCTCACTCCCCTGTGGAGGATCCCGCTTGAACTCACAGCTCCAAACCTGCAAGAGTCCTCCTGGGCGCAGCGCTACCAGAACCTTAAAATAACTCTCAAAAGGAAAGTTAAAAAGGAAAACATTACAGTCCCCTCCAGTGAAAGTGGTACTGTGCTCTGACAGTGGCACAGACCAGGCCTGGCGCAGGTTTTCAAGGTTTGTTAACTCTTTTTTAACTCTTATCTTTTTTTTTTTATCCCCCATAGAGTTCTCAGCTAATGGAGACATTGAATCAGTTCTGTCTAGCTGATGCATTTTATGAGCGTGGCAATTTAAGGACAAATTCTTTGTTTGGCTCTAGAACAGTTCAGAAGAGCCTCAGGGTTAATACTTGCTAGATTGTGGCATTCTCTTAAAAAAGAGCCCATTTCTGTCTCCTCTGCATCCCTATGCATCTGTCTCTTTAACAGTACTCAAAGAAAAAAATACATAATTTCATTACATGCCTATCTACTGTTGTTCGAATTAGATTTTCTGTGCTGCAGTGCACTGCACTCTAATTTTGATTCCTGCTAGAGCAAATAAAGCATTTAAGCTTCCCAACTGATTTTAAAGGCCTTAAGATATTAGAGTTTTTATCCCAACATTAGTTTTCATAGTCATTAAGGCTGTGGATTTTTTTCAAGGTCTCAAATCCTGAAGTCAGGTTGATATCAGAGAAGCTGGCTTGAAAAAAATAACAAAAAAATAAAAGGATCAGAAGACAGAGAGTGTTGGATAACTATGTATTTTGAAATCCTGGGACTAGTGCATGCCTCAGGTCTTCAGTATTTCCAGGAGTGTCACCCAGCTGGGCTTTTTACTCAGATTGAAAAATGAATGTGTGTTGTCTCTGTGCCCTCACCCACTTCCCAGGTCCTGAGAGCAGCCCTCCTGCGAGCCCGGTCCCAGCTTGCTCCCAGCAGCAAGTCATCCAGCACAACACCATAACGACCTCCTCCTCTGTCAGCGACGTCGTGGGAAGCTCCACTCTCACCCAGCTCGCCAGCCACAGAACAGACATCAACCCCATCCTTTAAAAGTGGTTGATCAGAAACTGCTAGGGGAGTGTGGTAGTGTATCAAAGTGTCCTCTCTGCTAAGGACATTTGCAACTGTAACTCAAGCCTGGAAGATTCCTCGGTTCTTGAAAGACTCTGGCTATTCATTTTTATAGTTATTAAAATGTCTTTTATACTTAGTTACAGAAAAGGGAGTTATGCAATTAATATGCTATCAGCTTGAGAAATGCTTTGGTGCTTTCTCCATTTTTTGGGTACCAGTTACTTGTTTATAAACCTAACTGTTTCTGTACATAGTCATGTTTCCTTCTCACAAATCTATCGTGAAGCCTCAGAAATAAGAAGCTGTGTTAAACTGCAGCTTGTTAGTCAATGTGAGGCATGAAAAGTATTAAACAGAGTCATACATAAGTAACTAGGAGTAATTAGGCTATAAATATAGAGAGAGGGCATCTGCTGACAGCATAATAAAAAAGAGTTAGCCTTGTGCTATCAGCAGACCATGTCTTGCATTCAGAACCTCTTTTAAAGCGGTTATATAGGATGTGGCTATCGGGACAAAATCAAGCCAAAATAACGTGCTCTTTTGTCTAGCTGTCCCCCTTCTCTCTCCCCAGCTCTGGCCTTTTTCTCCTGCAGTTATTGTCACACCTTCCTTTTCCCTTCCCAAACTCCTTTAATTCCTCAGCTTTTTTTTTCCGTTTTTTTTTTATTCCAAGGCTTTCTTGCGTCCCTCTTTTCCTCAAAGAATAGTAATGAGTAAGCAAAAACTTCAAGCCCACCTAAAGACTGTTGGCACGGCTGCTGCTCTCACTAGCTCTTCANCCTTTTTCTTTTTTTTTTTTTTTATTCCAAGGCTTTCTTGCGTCCCTCTTTTCCTCAAAGAATAGTAATGAGTAAGCAAAAACTTCAAGCCCACCTAAAGACTGTTGGCACGGCTGCTGCTCTCACTAGCTCTTCACTCGCAGTTGGGCTGTGCCGAGCATTTGGCTTTTAAAAAATAGAAACGCTTCTGATTTAGTGTTTTTAATAAACAGGGAAAGGCGAAAGCAGTGCAGCTGCAGGTGAAGCAGGATGGAATGCCAGCTGTGTTGATGCTAGCAGCCCTGTAAGCTTCTGTGGTATAGTACAGGAGTAGCGAGCAACACCTGAGAATCACAGCAATTCTTTTGCACTGCCAGTCATTAATGTAGAAAAATTCATGTAGTATATAATAATTTGGAAAAGTTCTGTTCCCTACCCTGGTTGCATTGTTCTAGCAATGAAAGCTAACAGCCTCAGGCTTCATGGGCTATAAGTGAGAAATAAATCAGCGTAATGGTTCTGACCAGTTGGAAAATGCCATTTTTAATTCCCAGGCAAAGAACCTACTCTCTGCAGGCGTTCCTTTAAACGTTCACCGAGCTGGCAGACAGCAGTGTAGCTTCACTGACTTTAATGGCACTTAACGCCCGTTTACTGCGGGTAAGGAATTGTTCTTTAGGACGCTAAATAATTTTTAGAAGGCATGCAGTGGCTAAAAAGTGCTGCAAGAATGCCAAGTCCCACTGCACTTGGGATAAAATATGGTCCTGCAAAGAGGGTCTGGAAAAAAGCCTTATGCTACAATTAGGTTTTTTGTTTGGACTCTGAGCCTGCCCCTCAGTGCAACTGATTTGCATCCCTGAGTGTTCCCAGTGATTGGTGGGAAAATCAGACAGACATGATGCTAGTTAATTATGCTGCCTTGCTATATATTGGGACCTGATTTTGCTCTTAAATCTGTCAGCAGCAAAATCTCCCTCTGCTCACCCAGGGAGCGGGCCCGAGCTGGTGAAAAATGTTCAAAATGCTGCATCTTTAATAGCAAAATTCACGTTATTCCCAGCAAATTCTCTAGCCCTGAACACACTTTGTTCTGAAGTAAAGCTCTCTTTTTCAAAGACTGTGTCTTTGGTTTTTAGAGGAGTTGTAGGTTTTAAAAGGGTGGGTCTTCTCCATCAGGGAAGGAGAGTGAAACAACTGAGGTATGAGGAGGCACTGTTAAGGCGCAGGGCCTGTCTGGAAGGGAAGGCAAAATTCTGAGCATCATTCATTTCCAAATTTGTTCTTATCTTGGTAACTTTTTATCAGTATTCTTTTCTTTAACAGCTCACTTTCTGTTTATGCAAATACATTCAAAAGAAGAAGGTTTTTAATGTACAGTGTAAATCTTGACTTGATTATATAGTCTAACAACCAAAAAAAAATTACGAAAAAATACAAATGTAAAGGATTTTCTATTATATTTTAGACAAACATATACTTTTAAAGTGTTTTAAATACTAAATCTATAATTTTTTTTAAAGTCCAGTTGTAATAGCTAAATGATTTTGCTTCATCACAGCTCCCAAGGGAATTTTTTTCAAATATGCAGTCAAGCAAAATGTTCCAGCTGAGTATCCACTATGTAAAAACACCAAATAAGCATTTCCCATGCGTCTGAATTCCATCATTCACCTTCAAAAAGGAAATGCCATTGCAGGGTTAATTTTAAAACTTTCCCTCTACATGCGCAGCACTTAAATACATCAAAAAATAAAAATCAAAATTGTTGGTAATATTAGAATACCCAGTTCAGCTACACTGCACTAGAATTATGGTTTAGCTTCATTTTATTCAGTCTCCTCAATTAAAATATTTAGCTGTTAAACTGAAAGCCTCTACATTAAAAAGAAAAAAAAAAAAGGAAAAAATACAAAAACCTTGCCTAAGTTTTGTTAAATTCAGCAACTTGACAGTTTGACTGATGTGTATTATATATAGCTCAATTATTTCTTTTTTTAATGCTAACTAGGCAAGCCAACCACACATGTTGGCCTAAATGTGTAATTACAATGAAATGTCTCCTCTCTATACTATTGGCCTTTAGGTATAATCCTTGCTAGTGATGTGGAAATAAGTAAAGGATGAAAAGCTATTTGCTGTTGCTTCTTGTAACTCTGTCGCAGGTTCACAGGCCAAGACAACATGCAGCATATTTATCTCGGCTGTATCATCGGGAAAAGGACCAACCGTACCAGGCACCTTATATTATCCATCAGATTTGCTTCCACATTAAAATGCTCTTGTTTTCCAGGGGGATAATCCTGCAGCCTTTCCTCAAGCTGCTGGTCTGGCTGGGCACTGCAGGCTGCCTGAGCAAGGGCTGTGGGAGAAGCCCCAGCCCCTCTATCCCCAGGATGTCTCTCTGCCATGCGGTCAAGTGGCAGCAGCCTCTTCCTAAGCACATCACTCTAAATGCACTTCCTAGGCTCTTTCCATCAAGGAGGAATCCTGCTTTTCCACAAGCTACTTCTGGAGACTGCTCCACTTTCCTCTTGTCCTGCCAATCCAGCCTGTTGCCGGGCTCGCTGGGCTCTGTGCCCTATCCCACTGCCCACGAAGGACAACTAAGACAACTTCCATCATCTGCTCTCCTGGACGCTCACAGGGTGACGAGCCTTGGCCAGTGCCATGCTCAGGAGGAGGTATTTTTGCAGACAGCATCTCTTGTCATGTGATATTGGAGGCATGTTGGAAATCTCAGCCACGGACAACTGCAATACTTTGATTGGAAAGAAATGATGCTGTGATCCGGCTCCTTCATCCGCAGCCCCCCTTCCCCAAAACAATTTATGCAAGCCATATTCATAACGCTGCCTGTGGGAGACAAGTAGTCTGTGTGCTATCATGGTGTGTTTTTTAAGGACAACGATGATGATGATGATGATGATGATGATGATGATTTATGGAGAATTTCACGCTGTTGGAAGTTAATTCCTGCTATGAAGCTAAATGTCTGCTGCCCATCTTCTGAATAGTGGAAAGTCAATGGTTCAGTGCCTCAGTGCGTATGGATTTAGTGGTAATGACTCAGTCCTGTTAACTAACAAGCCAGCTATAACTGTTGTTAAATGCCCAACTTTTGAGGATTCATATTTTTTTAAGCAACAATATTTAGTGTTGAAAACTAGCCTTTTAGTTTAGGCAAAATGTGCTTTTTAGCAGCTAATACCTTTTTTAAGAAAAAAGCGTATAGAGTGAATTTATGAAAATTCATGAGGACCAAAGCAATTTTAAAACAGGAATTTATTAATTTAGTATTCACATAGAATTTTATGAAGTATTTATTAATAAATGTTATTTTAACACATTCCATTTGAACAGTATTCTTGTACAGAAACTGTTGGGGTTTTTTTTAAAGTTACAATATTAGTTTTGCAATAAACTACTCTAGGTGTGTGTGCATCTTAATCTTTCAGGGTCTCAAGCAGAAGTCATCCATCTAAGATGGAAATGCTTGCTGAGGTCAGTTGTACAGAAATTCCTAGAATTAAATGTTTTCCTTAAAGCAGCATCTGCTTTTTTTTCTTACCTTTTTTTTTTCTTTTTGTGACAATGAAACAAATTATAAACCTTCAGTTTTTTGCCTTTTTATTGGAACATGTGCTCTCTCATTTTAGAAAGCATGAGTCAACATATAACTGGAAAGCCTGTCTTTTTTTTCTTTCCTGCCTTTTTTTTTAAGGCTGATTTTCTACATCACAGAAGATCTAACCCCATCACTGTTTCTTTTCTAATATCACATAGTGAGTTGCACTATACTGCCTTAGCATTGCCTCTTCTGTCCTCTTACTAAGCAGTGTTCCTTAGATTTAGACCACTGAAACTCCATTATACATCAAAGAAAATTACTGGAGGGGGAAGAAGAGAAAAAAATTGATCTGTAGACATAAAACCTAAACTGTGCCTATAAAACAAAACCAGTTACAACTAATTAGTATGTTATTTCTACATTTCAATTATTTATATTATTTTAAAATTGCACTTTAGCTCTTGCTCTCTTTCTTGCTCTCCCTTATTGAATCATTTATGAATACTCTAGTAAAACTTTTGCACCAGGTACATTTATATGCTTTCACTGGTGGCATATCTACAACTTGTCTCTCACACCTGCCCGAATGGAGAAGCTGAGACCAGCCAGTCTGCAGTGTGACTTAGACTTTGCACCCTCTTCATGACAGCATATAAATGTTTTATTATGCAAAGTGTGCGATGTGAGGCAGCATCTTAGCTACATTTATAATCTCTCCTCCCAAGAACCAAAGTGTCCTGTATATTGTAAGGTCAGGAGACTGGCTCTGTTGTGCATTGTCATGCACTTTGACTGTTGTCCAACTCACGGTAGCTGCGAAGCTGCAGTGATAACAGTGGCCATACTATGTATTAGAGTTCTGAATCAATAAAATATATTGCCTTATAACTTGACTAGGGACAGCACCTTTAAAAAAAAAAAGAGACAAAAAACTTCTAAGGACAAACAAAAGCAATAAGATCTCAAGTGATTTTAACACACACACACAAATCAATTTTTTAACATCTCACTGCAAAGAAAAAAGAAACTGTTTATATCCATAATGTCTTTTTTTTATTTTTCCAGAGCTTACAGTTATCTCAGTTTTATCAGTGGCTTTACACTTAAGAGCTAAATTCCTCACCATTATTGGATTTCCATAGCTTTCAAAATGACTTTATAGCAAATCCTAAACAGCACGAGGCCAAAATGTCAGTGTTCGCACACACTCAGAGACAAGCTTGATTCTCTAAGTGGAAATCTGATCCTTTCCCAGGCCCTTCTTGGACTGGAATCAATAACTGTAACTCACTATATTTAGACCAATGTGTAATACCTGGGATCAGGATCTCCAGTTCTATATTTATGCAAATTAAATGTTAGTATTGTTGAGTTTCAGCTGGTGGAACTGTTCACAAACCCAGAGTCAGAGCCTGCTATCTGATGCCATGAATGTCTTAAACCGAAATATCTTTCTTGACTAAAAATGTGTGTGACAGCCTTCTGAATGAAGACTGAAAGCTCCTTCTGGCTTTGCAGGAACTGCAGCAGTGTCAAGGAGCAAGGGAGGTAGGAGAGTTGATAGGGCATTTCAAGGGAAATGTTTTCCTTGCTGGAATTTAGGAAATTCCAGAGAAACTTTTTCCCCACCCCTTGAAGCTGAGTTTGCAAGGAGTTCCTTGTCAGAGATCACCTTTAGCACGCTTCCACAAGACAAACTATTTTGCACAAAAGGTGTATTCACTCTTCTGAATAAGAACAATTGCCACTGAGAGTTTTGCCAAGGACTTTATCATTGGGACACAAATGTTTCCCAGCCCATGGCCGTGAGCTCTGTACCCCTCTCTCTGTAACAGCTCTGTTCAAACACTGGGTAGCACTAATCGGTGAACATTGCTTCTTTGGACTATTGCCATTGTCCTGGTTTAAGGAACTTTTAGCACTGCTTGGAGTAAGCCTAAACTATCGAAGTTTATATATAAATATATATATATTATATTAAAAAAAGGTGCTGTCACAGTAAGTTTTGGGCTTGAGGTTGTTTGTATTGTATGCAAAGGTTTTGTGTTTGTTTGTCTGTTTGTTTTATTCTGTAAAGAAACCACCTTCCTTACCGGAGGGAGATACTTTTTTTTTTTTTTGGTACATAAATGTAAATACTTGCTGCAGCATTTAATATGTTTAATTTTATGTTAAGCTTTTTGTTGCATTGTGAACCCATTATTGTTACAAATGGACAATGAGTTCATTGAGACTGTTCAATTAGGTCAGATTTTTACATCTCTTTCTAGCTAGAAGAGACAGGAATTTTGTGCATTTGTACAAATGTTAATAATATCACTGCAATTCCAATATAATAAAGCACTCAAATACAAATAGTTCCAGTAGTTTGTGTCTATACTCTAGACATGTTACCTTACAGATAACTCCTGCAATTAAATCAAACTACTCTTCATTGATTTCTATTATGAGCTACAATCCCTCATCTCCCTCCAAATTGGAGGGAGACCATGGTGCAGGGCATACTCCTGTCTGGCAGCAGGAGCGAGGGGCTGTGCAGACCTTCCAGCTCACCGTTGTCCTCCGGCAGCTGAGGTGACTTTGTAAGAACAAGTTCTCTGAACTTTTTCCAAGCAGGGAGGCTGCAAAGCCTCAAACAAAAACTTACGTGGTGGAGCCTGATGTGAGGTCTCTGCATAAGGATGAGACAAGCTGTTATTTTACTTTTCCTTGCAGCTGTAGCGTGCTTGTATCAAAATACACTCTATGCTTGTTATCCAGCCAACCTTGCCTCTTGCCAAAAGCTGCCTGGAAATGGATTTCCTGCTGGGCTAATTAGCTCTAATTGTGATGCCCCTGTTATCTTGCCAACCTCATTTCTCACTATAAATTGCTCCAATACAGACCTTGGCACAATAATGCGTAAACTGTAATCTAAAGTTAGTCAGGATGAACCCATCTCTCCAGTGGGAATTAGATTAGCTTTAGATTAATGCAACTTGATGTCTTGCTGGCAGTCCCAGAGTGATGGCCTGACCCAAGCGGTGCAGCCTCAGTGACAAGGACCAGCCTGCCTGCAAACACTTGGTGCGAGTGCCACGCTGCAGGATACTAACCCCATGCGGCATGACCATGCTGCTCCCTTGGGGGCCCTGGCACAGGCACAGCTTCTGCTGCTCTCCCCCCTGGATTTTAAAAGGCTATATCTGGACAAGAGCATTCACCCTCCTAAAATGGATAGGAAAAAGGCAGAGCCATGCCCTTATTCCCATTCTCCCTTTGTAAAGCTGGAAGATGGGGCAGTGGGTGCACATGGCTCCCTCTTTAAGGGGGTACAGCAGAGGTTTTCCCTAAACATCAGGGCATGGCATTAGTTGGATTCATTTTTGAGGATGTGTATTCCAGCATCCCGTTTAAAGCAGTGATGTCATGCCACATCATGCCCATGTGGCTTACAGCAGGGCTCTTGCTCCAGGGCCAAATACTGAAAGAGGATCCTCATATCTGTAAAAATAGGTGCCTCTTATGAAGAGGTATCACAGGATAACTTTATTGTCCACACAGTTATATTTACACCTGACAGTATGAGCTAAGCAAGATGTATTCAGGCTGAGGTAACACTGCCCTTTACAGCTGATTCATGATTTCCCAAACCTGATCACAGTATTTGTTCTTCTTCCAAGCAGTCCACTGTTACTATTGCTCTCTGTGGGCTGCTCTGGACATTATAACAAAGTTATTGCTAATGAGAAAATGAATCAATGTGAGTGCACACTCTTTCCCCTCTCCTTTGCAGAGATGCAGCCAGAATTAGGCTAAGATGAGGATGCTCTGCATCAGCAAGAAGGTTGCCCCAGCTTATACCAGTCAGAGCAGTGGTACAGAGAGACTCCTTCTCTTTGTGGCACGAGCCCTTCATGCTTTGGCTAGACTCACTTTGCCCCTCAACCTGCCCCCAGCTTTCTCCTGAACCCAGGCTGCAGCCTCAGCTACTTCCTCTAAGTGCACTCAAAACTAATGGCAATATAATGCAGAGTTTGAGTAGGGACGATAAGCTAGCACAGAGGGCACTGAATCTACCCAAAGGCATTGACACGAATCAGGCAGCATAACAGCAACAACGGCAATTTGAAGAAAGCAAACAGCTCCCCAAAGAAGGAGTGCAGGGCTAGGGGAGGGAGGGTCAACCTAAATGAGCCCAGATGTGAGCACACGCAAGAGCTGAGAAATTGGAGTTGGAGTGGTACTCAAGAAACCTTTCAGCAGGGGGATGGAGAAGCAGGCGGATATGAGTGCTTTTTTGTTCGTTTTGGGGTGATTTTTAAAAAATAGTAGGATAGATGGAACACTGGACATGGAAGGATGCAAAGCCCTTCACTATCACTGACCTTCAGCATAAAAGAGACAAAGCATATCTGACCCCCTCTTGGGGAATCTTGCCACATGTAGCACTTGGGGACAGGCTCAGAAATGGTGCGACTGGTTATGGTCCACCCACTAACAACACTTTCTACCTATAGCTCTAGCAAAGACTTGCAGTAAAGACGTACCTCTTAGCTTTCCCTGCCTGCCTGGAGTCAACCCTACCTGGCTGAAGGCAGGCAATCGGATGGTTTAGAGGGAAAACCAATTTTCTTCTCCACATTAGCCACTTGTCGCTGAGGGTGGGAGACTCCAGCTCTGGGACTACCCCCAGAATTAACCCACTTTTTTTACGGAAAGGTTTTACTCACAGTCATTCGTGAGCTTGGCCCACAGGGAATAAGCACAACATTAACCACAAAAATTTCCTGAGAACTTGTTTCAAGGGAGTAAAAAAATTAATCAAGTATCAGAAAGGAGGGATTAAATTTAAACCAGGACCACCACCCCGCTTCAAATCAGAGCCAACAGCTGAGGGGCTGGGACCATTTGCTCAATTCTTTGGTCTGCTTTGTTATTGCAATTGCCCTAACTTTTTTTTTTTTTTAGCTCTGATTTGCTGTGCTGCAACAGGGACTTTTGTTTTAGTGGCTCTAAGAAGGGCATTAGTGCTGCCATTTGCTTAAAACTCTCTTTCTGCAGCAGTCTTGAGCACCTTTTTTTCTCCAGCCTACTCTATTCTCCAGCAACACAATGTCACAGTATGAGAATGACCCAGCAAAGCTGATAAAATATTTAAGACGCATGTTCTGATTGTGTTAGGTAAGCAAATACCATGAGAGCCCAACCATTAGTGAACTTGATCAGTCCATTCCCCCAGGAGCTGCCTGCAGAGCAAGCCAGAGCAGCCTGAACTAGAAGCAATGAGGCAGCTGCCTCTCCCAAAAGAGAACGTATCTTGAAAGTGTATTTTGCAGAGACTTGACGAATTTGCAACCTGTGGACCCCACTCTAAAAGCAAGTAATATAGACATACAGATATATAGATAGGTAGACATAGATTCAATAGATACATATAGATCATAGAGATATATAGATGCAGGCGGTAGAGATGTGTGTATGTGTGTGTGTGTATGTGTGTATACAGCAGGTCAGCAGGTGTTTTCACAGGGCATTGCATTCAGCTGACAGCAAGTCAACTTAGAAGAAAGGAAAATATTTGACATAACTGGCCAGTTCATGCAGGAAATTGAGTCGAGAAAAAATAAATAAAGGCAGAAACCTATTAGTTGAAATCTGGGGCCCTCTGGATTGTAATGGATCCCGTAGGAAGACAGGAGGTTTTGTATGGAAGGACCCTAATATCCTCCTTGAACTTTCTCTTTTGTTTCACTAATCATTTTCTTTTTGTGTTCCAAGGTGGCTGAGCCAATTCTAGCTTAGTAAAAGTTTTTCTTAGCTTCAAGAAGCTGTGCTATAAAGACAACACATAGCCATGGATAAGAAAAAGGAACTGTCCACAGTGGGACACATCTGTGGACTCCAGTTACATAGGGTTGTGTTGGGTATACCAACACCAGTCATTGTTTTGGCTTGAGTTTTTTGTTGTCAGTGTTTTGCTGTAGCTATTCCCTGTACTTTGATCAATACATTAAATTGCCAGAATTAAAGATAAAGCCAGGCAGTTTTCATAAGCTGTATGGAGAGGATGAGGGAGTAGAAGCTTTACTACCACTGTCTTGCTGCAGTGGTGGCTGCTTTTAGAGGCACAGTTTTTATCATTCAGATGGAGCAAGTGCAACCTGAACTGACTGAGACTCCCTTGGTGTCCAATTCCTGCAATCCTAAACTCATCCCCTAAAATAGCCCTCTGTGAAGGTGTTTCTGCTACCTCTTTGTGCTAGTACTGTGTGGGATGAGGTGGACAACCTGCAGGGACACTCCCAGCCCCACATTTCCACAGGAATACAATGTGGTAGCATCCTAGCTGCACTGACAGCAGGGCTCCTGACCCACTTGGCACTGGCACTGCAGATGACTCCTGCCACCACACTGCAAAAGCTGAGCTAAACCAAGATTCTTCCATTAGCCTGACTGTGCCTCAAGCCAGTCTGACTGACTAAAACAGAGAAAAAATGCAGTGAAAAGGTATTTACCATGTTGCCAGTGTAGCACTGGTATAGTAAACCATGCAGCTGTCCGTGTGCAGAGCCCGAAGAGGGCAGGCAGGACAGTGTGCAGGTGGGTGGGCAGGGAGTGAGCTGAAAACAGGGAAGGTGGTGGGATGGAGATGGTTAAAATGTTTGTGAGTTGCTGTGTGGTAAAGCTGTACCCCTATGCTGTGCCCAGGCCACCAGACAGAAACTGAAATGAGATGGTGTCTGCAGCTTCTGCCCTCAGTGGTGGTGGTGCTGCCCTGTTGTCCCTATGTGGTTTACCCATCTGAGTGCACTTCTGGTGCTGACCCACCAGCAAGGCTTCACCTAGAGTTGTCCTTCCCCTCCAAAGCCCACAAAGCCAAAAGTAGCTTTAAAACATGACCTGTTCTCTGCCTTCAAAGAGTCAGCAATGCTCACTCTGCAGGAAGAGGGAAACCCAAGCTACTGATTAAAACAGGTTTTTTTAAAATTCTTTTTACAGTGGCTTTCCAGAGCAGGCATATATCTCCATGAGGGCAATTTCCTCTGCTGTGTTATGCTGCATGTCACTCAAGAATTGTATAAAGTCTTTTTTGCAACAGCAAAAACAGGTACCATTTTGATGCCTCTCACAAAAACATTTCTCCTTTCCTTGCAAGCCCGTGCTGAGCAAGGGGAGTGCATATGGCTGAACCCTGTCAAGGGACAGTGCCACAGAGGAAGCACAACACCCACACCCCTGGCGCTCACAGCGCCTGTTTTTGGGACAGGATGAGAAAGGCCCATTTTTCCCAATTGGAAATTAAGCTCCTTTGGCTTTCTGAAGCCATGGAAGAAGTCAGGAGCAAAGCAGTCCCTCTTCCAGGAAAGCTCTACTTCTAATGTTGTATGAGAGCAGTAAGAACCCATTAGAGCCGCAAAGCAGAGCTTCATCAGCCGCTGCTCCATCAGAGCCAGCATCTGGGAGGGGAAGCCAAGGACAGCTTTTAAATGCATGAGGTGGAGAGAGGAATGAAAAATATTAATTTTAAATGGGTTGACACTAGCCTTGAAACTAGGAAGGCAAACATCCAAACCTGTCAGGAGGGAGTAATGAGGGCTTATAAATTAGATGTGATTACATATCTGCAGCTATACAGAGTGTTTGCTGTGTATCCCCCACACCTTAGGGAGAACCCCAAACATGTGAGGTTACAAGCAGGCTGTCCGTCTATGGGCTCTTTCATCTGAAAGTTTCAAGTGCTTCTCAGGCTTTAATTTAGTGCCTTAATCACCTAGGGATTTAGGTAAATATAATTGTCTTCATTTTCCCAGCAGTACACAGAGAGGAATAGACTGACAGAGAAACCAGAACAAGTGAGCACACCCCCTACTCTCCTACCCCCCTTTCCTGTGCTTACCAACAGCCCATGCATCAGGGCCCTGCCAGGAGACTGCAGGCAGGCACAGCTTTACCTGCTGAAGGCATATCCATGCAGTCCTCCCTAGAAATCATAATGCTTGCCCTCAAGGAGAAATGAGCTGTTTTACTTTCCATTTGTCTTCTTCAAAGATCTGGCCAAGGTTGTCCTCATTAGGAGGCCATTAAAACAGCAATGTTCTTCACATTATGATTTCCTCTTGGATTAGATGGGAAGATTTTTATACTCTGTAAAAAGATTCTCTGGTTCTGACATCTCCTTTTTTATTTGCCCAGACCAAAAGCTTGCAAGGAACAGGAATGGGAAACCATATTGGCATTCAAATAAAATGCCACAATCATCCACAGAGGCAAGGGGAAAGCCCTACAGCCTCATTAGCCAAACTTGCACATGGTTCTAATCAAATGGGTGGGAGGGAGACATTCCCTTGGCCACGGATACCACCAATTTTTTCCTTAGGTTCCAATTCTGTAACTCTTATTCATCCGAAGATAAACGGGCTTTTCAGACAGGGAAAGAGGGCTTTGGGACTGGGCTCTAAGGCTTTTCATGTATTCATGAAGTTGTCACTTGCCTTTTACATTCAAATTCTGATGGGTCAGACTTCCTAGACGGTGTCTTTCAACACCTAATAACTCACCCAGCAAGCTCCAGTGCTAATACAGACATCTTCTTATCAAGCTTAAGACACAGAGAGGTTTGAGGATTATTTTAAAGACATTTTTTGGATTTATACTGAATCCTTCACGAGGATTATTTATGTGGCATTTCTTTCCCATTACACAGTTGAAAACATCACCTGTTTTAGCAGGAGATTTCTGGGGTGAGTGCAGAAATATTTTGAGGAATTTGGTCATCGACATTTGCTAATGGAAAATCTAGTAATACAAGCAGTTTTTTTAAAACCACAATAAATTTTATATTTGTTACTGCTGGATTCCCATTAAATGCATTAATTACAGGAATGTTTAATGAAGCAAATAAAAAAAAACCCACCCTCCATTATGTATAGAGCACTGTGAAAAACAAGGTATTCAGCAGCATGTGCTCTTATATACTCTTAATAAAAGACCTTACCTTAAGGTAAAAACCCAATAAAATATACCATAATGTGCTATGGGACCCACCATTGATTTACAATACATTTACTCCTTTTGCACTAAGCAACTTTTGGACAATACACAGCCAGCTTTTATATATTTATATATAAGACCTTTTTTCTTCCTACAAAGATTTATTGAATTTCCCCAGAGCATATTCATTTTCTAAAAAGTTCTTTGTTTTGCTCTATTCATTGTAATAAAGGCAACAATCTCCTTCCTGATTGACACTTGCAATATTAAAATTACAAAAAAAATGAGAGTTGATATCATAATACTTTACATGAAAATATTACTCTGTGGGGTCTGTGAGACTAAATGCAAACTGATTTTTGCTAATATCTGGCATCCTGCAAAACTGTGGCATGTTGGACGAGGTCTAGTAATACACGGCAAAATTATTGTAAAGTCCCATGTTCTAATTCCTCTAAGGAACTATAAATGAGTAACTTTAAAAACGAGTTTATACACCTTCTGTTCCCCCAAATTTAAATGATGAACATGTAAAACCCACAGGAGCGAGTTCAGTATAACCGCCGAGAAAGTTAAATTATGCATAACATAATGAACATGAGTTGAAATCCTTGAAGAAATGAAGAAGGATTCTCTGAAATGCACTTGCCAATCCTTCGCATGTCATCAAAGACTATTTTTTCAAGCACGATGTAATGTCTCATGATATAATGGAACAGTTCTCGGTGTTCCCTATTAGTCACACTGATTATTATGGTTGGCACAGGGTCCTCTGACGTTCACTCCTTAGAGGTATGCTTGCTCTCTGATGTCCATTCAGTCCACTACAAAATTCAGTCCCCTGGTTTTAAAAGGGCTCCTTTCTGCCCCAGTTTCACTTGTAATAATGGAAGGGGAACACGCAAGACCCTCGTCCTGCAAATGTGCACGCACACGCACCGAGGGACCGTCCTGCTGAACTCTGCAGTGGTTTGCTCGTGTGTGCACGTACACACACAGGGAACTGTGGCCTACAAGTAGAGCAAGTGCAAGAGATTTTGAGGGGGAAATGCCTCTCTGCTCGCCTTGCCCAACTGAGGAAGGGCAGCTTTGCAGAGAGCAAGTGTCCCCGTGTTCACACGCACCTTTGGGGCAGCGGAGTGAGGCGGAGACGCTTCTCTGCCTTCCACGAAATCTTTCAGCTCGCCCATCGTCCCCCGCTCC